>JAPDPK010000025.1:7002500-7411655 GCA_031772115.1 Heritiera littoralis | reverse complement strand
GTCGGTCAACATATTATTGCTTCTCTAGATGTATCTTGGAATATGTTTGAAATGCTTGCCAAAAATATATCTTTTGTTGTTAAGTGAGTTCCATAAAGCTTGCCAGCATAACTAAAAAGCCATCAAAGAGGGCACCCTCACCTGATTTAAAATTATTTTATTGTACTATCACATTATAATTTTATATCTAGTGACCATCCACTCGAGTTTCCTGTTGATGTTTTATAAATATTGTTATGCATACAGGTCAAGAAGCTGTTTCAGATAGTGCACATACTATCGTCAATTGTCTCATCAATCTTATTCAATACCCTCATAAGATGGTAATAGAAATCTTTTCAAGAATAAGTAGATTTGTTTATCTTTCTTGTGCTTTAAGTGCAGATTGTTATTCTATGAAATAGCATTCTGTCTAGGCTCAATCTCTCTGTGCCCTCTTCCACCTGCCACTCCTTCCCAACCTGAAGAAAAGGGGAAAAAGCCAATAATAACCATCATTTCCTACCTGCCTAACATAAGTGTATTGCTTTTCATTTGTAAATATGGCCTCCTCCTCTGCTACAATTGTCTCAACTCCTAGCTTTTCCTGTTCATTGCTGGATTATATTGATAATTCAACTGGGGACAAGTGCACTACTGCTGCTTTGCTTGTTTGATCAACTCTATTGCATATGGTAGTCAAATCGAATAATGCATCAGAATTTAAACATTTAAATGCAGCTAAATGCAACTTAAGTTTTTGGAATTAAGGTATTAGTTTTGCCTTTTAGCAAGAATAAAATGGTAGGATTATGGTTTCTGTAGGTCCAAATCTAACTATTAGTTGCTGGATAAAGGTTTATTGTTTTGAAGAATGTGAATATTCAGGAGATATAATGAACAAAATTACCTAATACAAGAGATAATAAAGCCCGATGTAAGTTGTAAGCAACAACAAATGTCTTGGAAGTGGGATCCACTGAAATTCCTAGTCAGAAGATGGAGACTAAAAATAGTTTACTTGATTTAGTACACACGGACATGGTTGTTTTCTCCATTTCTATTATCAAATAGAACATTGTAAAATTGGTCATTCATTATTTTGTATCATGCCTTGTGGTGGGCAAGTGTGAGGTAAAAATCACTTGAAACTAGAAGAAAGAATCACAAAGCATATAGAGAAAAAAAAATGCTTTTTCCTTATAAGCAAACCTACCAAAAAGATAGCAGGGAACTATAATAGAATTCAGAATGAGAAGAAAATTAGTGGAGTATAGATAGTAGCAATGCCATTGTATACAAATGCTGTTCATCTTCCTTGAATTCCATGTATAATTCTATTTTCATTTAATCTACAATACCAATATATACTGTTGTGTTTGAAACTGTGTTCTCTCTCTCTCTCTCTCTCTCGTGGCATCTTAAGCTTGTTCGTGAGACAGCCATTCAGTGTCTTGTTGCCATTTCTGGGCTATCCCATGCAAGGATTTATCCCATGAGAACACAGGTAAGTCAACCGTTGAGGAAATTTTCTTTCCTGGAATATTTTACTACCTCATTTGGCTGCAAGATATTTCTTCTAGTATATACCAAGATCAGGAAAATGGTAGTTTCTAGGCTTTGCTTAACAAGAAGGATGGAAAGAGATGATCAAAAATTTATTAATTTAGTAGTTAGGTTTTATAATTACTACCAAGCTAACCTTTTTAGTCCTGGATACTGAAAATGAGCTTACCATCCGTCAAGACTTTTCTTGTGCATGTAAATGCGTGTAGCCCTTTTTTTTTTTTTTTTCACATTTAAATTCTTATATTCATTGTTAGCAGGTACTACAAGCTATAACAAAGGCTCTCGATGATCCAAAGAGGGCTGTTCGTCAAGAAGCTGTCAGATGCAGACATGCATGGTCAGTGTTCAGATTTGTATTTTTCTTCAGTGTGCAAAACTTGCATGTGTGCTTATGTTTTTAGTTTTATTACTTGACGTGTTTCACTCATTTATCAAACAGGGCATCAATTGCATCAAGAAGTCTTTATTTCTAACATTTCCGAGGCTAGCCAGGTGCAGTAAATATTGCTACAGATTCTTTATGATCATTTGGCATGTTAAAGAACTATAAATTTTTAACACTTAAGGACATTTGTAAATATTATCATAGTGATTACAGATTTTTCTTATATTTTTTTGCCGAGAGGTGGTTTTAAATTGGATATTTCTACTGGCAAATGTTATGAGAGGAGAATTTATTAATTTAATGCATTCTCTGTTTTGCGAGCATGGAAAGAACAATGAAACATATTTGTCTCTCAGCCAGATTTTGTCTGCTTTCATCTTTTTGTTGTCGATGGTACAACTACAACTTAGAATTAGGTTTTTCGGATAATAAAATTGCTTGTTCATGCCCCATATTGTGCAAAAACTAGTTAAGTATATGTTAATACGATACAGAAGGATGGTGGCACATTCATAGATTAAAGGACACAGGCCTAGATTAAATCATGTAAATGAGCTCCGGTGACCAACATAAAATTCCGCTCTCTTATTTCGCTCTCTTCAATTGAAAGTGGGGGACCTCTAATAACGAGTTACAGATTTTTTTTTTCTTAATATTAGATATTAAATTTAAATCATTGAATGATAACTCTTAGGTACAACTAATTTAAATCATTGATTAAAATTTTACAAGGAAAAAAACTAGGTAATTTATCAACTAATTTTATAAATTATTATTAGATATTAAATAGTAATAAAAAAAGAGGTTTTTACTAATTTAAATTATGTTTACTCTGTAAATGTATTTGGAAATCGCATGTTAAAGGTATCTTAACTGTAGCCGATTTGTATAATACCCAGGGCAGTTTTCAGTCGATAGTTCGATACTCAGTTTTGCGTGTTTAATATAGTTAAGAGTAATCGAATGCCATAATCGAGTATACTATCCATGTAAAACATGATAATAAATATAAAATTAATGTCAACTAACAAAATATGACAATAAACATAAGAATGGTGTCAATTAGCATGAATAAATGTAAAATTAGTATCATGCATAAAAACGTGACAATAAATGTAAAACTAGTGTTAAACATAAAATAAACGTAAAATTAATGTCATGAAACATAAAATTCATAAAAATAAACGTAAAATTATTGCCAATTATCATAAAAACATAAAAATAAACATAAAACTTGTTGTAGGTTGAGTGTGGTTGGTAACTAATGCAATCAAACTAGATAATAGGAACTTTGAAGAGCTTTGGGTAGGCAAGGCACTACTAGGAATTTATATTAAGAATAATAGTTTCTTCACACTAACGTAATTCCTATAATAAAATGCTACTTTTAGAGGAATCCAATTGCATTTTACAATCTTTTATGAACTTAAACCAAAACTAAAAAAAAAAAAAAGAATGCAAGGAGTGTTTCTAAATTTTTATAGTTTGAGAGATAAAGTATGAAAATTTTTGTGAAAATGAATGTTAATAAAGTATTTATAAGCCTCAGTCAGTGT
Source organism: Heritiera littoralis (assembly GCA_031772115.1). NCBI lineage: Eukaryota > Viridiplantae > Streptophyta > Magnoliopsida > Malvales > Malvaceae > Heritiera > Heritiera littoralis. Next base: position 7,408,166 of record JAPDPK010000025.1, on the reverse strand, counting down.
TTAAAACATTTTTTCATGATTACATATTTTTTGGATGAAGAACCATGATATTGGAATAAAAAAAATATAACCAATAGATCTTTTTTTGAGTTTTCAGGTAGAAAGTTGATTATCCTAGCAAGAAAGCCAACTGCCTTAGAGTATTTTCACAAACAGAGGCAATTTTGGTCTTGGGAAGTCAACTTCCCTAACATTTTTTCTCTTTAGGGCATTCAACTTCTTGTTTTTGGCATCCTACTTCCCAAGACCAATTTTTTAACAAAACTTGTTTCTTTATCCAAATTCAATTTCATATTTCCAAAATTCCACTTTCTTAACGCACATTTTATATGAATTTAAAACTTATTTTCTCTTAAAAAAATTAATTCTCTTTGGTAATATATAAAACAAAACTAGTATCAATTATCGTGAAAACATGAGAATAAACGTAAAAGTGGTACCATATGACATAAAAATATGAAAATAAATGTAAAATTAGTGTCAATTAGCATAAAAACATGATAATAAGTGTAAAACTGTTAGTATAAGCCCTCCAAGCCAATCGAGACTTGTTATGGAAGTAAACACTATTTTTATGAATTATCACTTTTGAGTTTTGATAAATTATAAAAAAGTATTTCTTTATCTAAAAATATTGAGAATAATTGTGAGTATTATACTTATGTAGATAAAGTCATAGAACACAATAGCTTTACAAGTGAATTGTAATGTGTTACAATTATTGGATCACTATTCCTTAACTTGTCCTGGTCGTTGCACTATCAAGAATGGGCATTGATAGTGCTCAAATATCGGTACATGTTAAACCTCATACTTGTAAAAGTATGTAATCAGTCCAATAGGTTGAAAATTGAAGATATTTGAGGATAGCATGTGAATGGCTATTAGAGAATAAGTTCACTAAGCATGACCTGCTATAAGAGTTCTATTTGGTAGTGTCACTTAAATGTCTATCGAATATACTCTCATATGACAGCAGTGTAAGTAATCCTTGGACTTGAGATGCCAACTCATATCATATCTAGACCAACATACTTTGATTTCATCCTTACGGGTTTAAAAGTGGCCAAACTCCTAAAATGGATGTTTTTGGGTATGTCTTGAAGCATATGAAGGTATATAAGTAGTCAAAATGAGGATTCATCTCTTTGAGTGACTTAAGAGGATAATATCTCATGTATCCTACCTCACATCAACTCAAAGTCCTTAGCCAAGGCCAAATATGAGTTAGTGTTATTGTTGGTAGCTTAAGGGCAAAAATGAAAATATGTATAAAGTAAACATCGAACCAAACTCTATCCAGTTTTAAGATATTAAGATGAAAGGATCAAATTACATTGAGATATCATGCACTGAATAGGATGGTCAACCCATTTGACCTTTCTAACATTTGGGTGGTCATGATACATTGTTAGATGCTACTTCTGATCTATGAATCAAATGGATAATTTAATTTATTGCCAACATGATGAAAACCTAATGGGTTACACACACAAAAATATCCTTATGGATTAAATTAAATTGGCATGGCTAGAATTTTGAAATTTCCTAATTGGGTTTATTAAGAAAGAATTATAATTGGGCCTAATGAATAGGTTTAATTAGGTGGACTTAATTAAAAAAGTTTAATTAAATTGTGGGGCAAATTATAATTATAATAAGTTATAAGGCTAAAGGGTAATTATACCAAATAAAAGGAGACAAAACCTAGCTTATAAATGCCTTATTATGGCTGGCCATCATGTAGTACTACTTCCCTAGTATATGCAACTAATCCTTAAGGAAGTATTTCTTGTGTTGTCACCCATATGTCTCATTAAATCTTGATTTGATTATTCTTCTAGTCATTTGATAATTGAGAAATTGTTTCTTAATAAGCTAGAAAATAATAATGAAGACATGATGGTGAGATTATGAATATCTACTAGCATAGAGATAGTCACAATACAATTTAGCCTTTTGTAGGTTTTGTTATTTATCTGTGTGGAATACTATTAAAGGCCAAGCAATTGAATAGCTATTAGTGTGATCTAGCCTACTTGGTGCATGTGATTAGATTGGGTTTTCATAATCTTGAGTTAAGAGTCCTCAAGATCAAGATATGAAATGTTTGAAAATCCATATTGTTCATGCCTATGTTGATTTTACTAAGTATTAAGTGTGATCATGTGACATCCTCGTCACTATCCAAATACCAACTAACTTTTTCTTCACATAAGTTTGATTAGACTCGTTCGTCAATATCATTCTTACTTCTTCTTATGCTTTAAGCATCATTACTTATAATATGATATTAAAGTTCTCATGAGATGTGATTTTCATGTGTACACATAACCAAATACACTAGGATCTCAAATACTTACATATCCTATATCCCCAAAACAAATAATGTACATTACTGTAGTATTGTACTGTACAATAGTCTGGAGCACATAATACATGAGTATACCTTCAACAATTATTGGGAAGCGTGACTCGAAAGTACATTAGAAAATCCCAAAGGTAACTCCTCTATCTGGAGCAGGATTTACTTCAAGTAATATGTATGAAAAATGTTTGTAAAGGAGTGAGTTTACACTCAGTAAGAAACACATGTAAAAGAGCGTACTATGTCACTATATGCAGTTTTCCTGCTTGGCTTTATAATGGCATGTAAAGCCCTTATAAAGCATATACCATATATTTTTCCTGCAATTATCAAATACAAGTAAAATCATCTCTTTCAAATACCTTCATGGATCTCAATTCACGTGAATTCACCTGTGCAAATACATTTAATTTCAAATACTTTCACATGCTTTCAAGTACTTTCAAATAGATGGGAGACAATTAATTTCCAATAGAATCATGCACCAAGTAATTCTCATAAGGATACAACAAATATATCCCGTAAAGGATAATCCATGAGAGATCTCATAAGGGATACCACAAATATATCCTTAAAGGATAATCCCGAGAGATGTCAAATAAATGGCGTACCCATGCATGGGCCAGGGATCCTCCCCAAAGTCAAATACAAATAAGAGACATATGGCCATTGTCTATAGACCACAGTGAACACTAGTTAGGTGACATCTGTGGCACTGAGGATCGGACTAAGGTTCCCCAGCCAAGTACAAATACAAGTAATATGCATGATCGTTAAAGGAATCCATGGTCTCCAAAACTTTTGTCATATAGCCTCTAGCAACTATAATTATTCTTTCTTGAAATAGGCTTTAAGGCCTCTTTTTCAAATAGGGCAGTCGATTGGTCTTTATGGCAGTGGGCTGCCATAGCATATATCCCTTTTTTTAATTTCTTTTTCTTTTTAAAATTCAAATATTTTATTTTTAGAAAGACACATAGGGCAGTCGACTGGTCCCCTATAGCAGTCAACTGGTTTTGAAACAGAATGCCTCCAAGAAAAAGGCAGTCGACTGGCTCCTTGGTAGTCGACTGTTTTCGCAAACAAAATGTTTCTGAAAACAAGGCAGTCAACTGGCTCTCTAGGCAGTCAGCTGGTTTTGAAACAAAATGTTTTCTGGGAATTAGCAGTCGATTGTCTTATATACAATTGACTGGTTTGTCTTAGTTTTCAGAAAACTATGCTTTGGCTGTCTCTAAGCAGTCGACTGCTACTTAAGGCAGTCAGTTGCTCTAGCATTTTGGTAACTAGGAGTAAAATTCGAAATTTAACCTTTCTACATAAAAAACAACTTGTACTTCTCTCCACAACAATAAAAACATGCGGACATAGCCACCCTACATCCGTTACATAAATTCCTTACCTCAAATAACCCTGAGAATGCAATTCGCTTGATTGCACCAAATTCTTTCCCTTCACCTTTTCAAGCTGAAATCATCATGACAATTCAAACCTTTAGCTTTCTTTCATTTTAGCACCATAAGTAAACCATACCAACATCACTTGATTCCAAACCATGGATAGAATTGAATGAATCAATTTCTTCTCTTACCTTGGCCAATAACAAAAATGGGCAGTCAACTGGCTCTCTAGGCAGTCAGCTGGTTTTGAAACAAAATGTTTTCTGGGAATTAGCAGTCGACTGTCTTATATACAATTGACTGCTTTGTTTAGTTTTCAGAAAACTATGCTTTAGCTGTCTCTAAGCAGTCGACTGCTACTTAAGGCAGTCAGTTGCTCCTAGCATTTTGGTAACTAGGAGTAAAATTCGAAATTTAACCTTTCTACATAAAAACCAACTTGTACTTCTCTCCATAACAATTAAAAACATGCGGACATAGTCACCCTACATCCGTTACATAAATTCCTTACCTCAAATAACCCTGAGAATACAATTCGCTTGATTGCACCAAATTCTTTCCCTTCACCTTTTCAAGCTGAAATCATCATGACAATTCAAACCTTTAGCTTTCTTTCATTTTAGCACCATAAGTAAACCATACCAACATCACTTGATTCCAAACCATGGATAGAATTGAATGAATCAATTTCTTCTCTTACCTTGGCCACTAACAAAAATGGACAGAAATTATATCTCCTATATTCCTTTGAATCAGCCTTTCATATTACAGGCTTAGCTTGAGCTACTAACAAGGATCATTTTTCGTTAAGTGAACTTAACGATTTGATGACAAGAATTGGTGGTTTGTCAAGGTGAGTATGGAAGGAAACTTGGGGAAATTGAGGGAACGAGAGGGGCTGGGAATGTGGCTACCGACTTTGGGGAGATGAAGATGATGACTTATTGCTTCATTAATTGCATGTTAATCCCTTCCCTTTATCAGCCATGCTTCCTTTGACCCTTTGACCATTCACTTAATTGGTCTTCTTTCATTTATTTGCCATATGTATCTTACACTCAATAAAAATTCTGATGTTTATTTTCTTAACCCAATTGACCTTTAATTCTTCTTCTTTCATTTAATACTTCAGCCATTGACTATTTGACTCTCAATTTCCTTATTTCTTCCATATGTCTCATATATCAATTATACTTCAAAATTCTCATATTTATTAAATTCCTTTCAGCTATAATACTTTACAAACATGAGGAAATTACATGAAATTGGGGATTTCACAGATCATTTGGTTTGTTTTGGTGTTGTATGTTTATGTTTTTGCTGCATACTCTATTAATTGTATGTTTGATATGATTGAGCACAAACGAAACCAACGATTGGTATCTGAGCCTCGCTTAATATGATAGAAAATTGAAATTTGGATTTCTTGATGTTATCATTAGTGCATAGGATGCATGATATGTGTTTGAAGTAATTTCTCATTGAATTGGAATGCTTAAAAACATTCTTTAAAATATTTTCAATCCTGAAAATTAATCTTAATAAATGATTTATGATGTTTAAATGATGACTTAAACAATTGAAAAATATCATGCAGTGTGTTTGATCAAATTGAAAGTTCGAAATTGCATGATGCCTTGTTTAATATTGCAATTGCTTTGGAGCATGAGTATTATTATGGCTACTGTATTTTGTTGAATTTTAAGCATAAAGATGTGTAAAAATGTTTTGCACACATGCCAGAAAGATTCGAGTTTCATAAGATCATGAATCGTTCATGAAATGCTACGAAAATCAAACCCATAGCTCTTTGTAGCCTTAGAATTTCAACAGCTCATATTTTTTTGTGGGAGTGTCAAATTTTGGGTATTTTGGTATATATAACTTTTGCTACTATCCCCTACGTGTGGTGAAAGTGGTAGCTCGAAATAATTATGGGAAGACCCAACATTGAAAACTCGAAAGATCTTTAAAGCTAGGAAATTTTGATAGCCTTATAAAGATATCTAAGGTTGTGCAATTTTGAAGATTTTGGCCCCTATGAACTGTTTCACTTTCTATTTTATGTGGTAAAAGTGATGGTTTGAGATAATCGAAGGTAGGCCTCAATTTAAGAAAGTTTCCAAAAAAAGAAAGAGCTTCTATGAATGGAAAGATTTGTCTTAAAGCTCAAAATTGCCTTGAATATCTAAATTGAACTTCTAGATTTAATTTGGAATATTAAAAGCAAGTTAATCAATATGATAATCAATCAATTAATTACTAAATGGTTAGTTAGATGATAAATTGATTGGATTATTAAAACGAGGCATACCTTTCAAAAATCAAGACACTTAAATTGGCAATATGGAACCTAATATTTTTCAATTGCCTTGTATTATGAATGTAAAAGGATAATTATAAACTTAGACCAATGTGATTGGATGGTTGTATTTTCATAGTATTTTAATTTTTATTAGATAAGGATCGCAAACCTTGCCTTATCTCTATATTTTTCTTGAGTCGTAAAATTCTTTTCTCATCCAAATCAAGGTTTTTTTTTTGTAATTTATTTAATTAGATTACATAGAATTAGATATGGAATTGAATTTTATGTAAATTGAAGAAGACGAAGATGAAGATAGAGATCCAATGGTGCCATGAAGATTACATGCAAATTTAGAGAAGATTGTGTATGCAATCATAAGATATGACCAACTAATTTCTCTTGGTGGCTCTCAAGGAAATTATAGTAGATGAAGTCCATAATCAACCTATTAGGGAATGCATGTTATAGATTTATTTTATATGATAACATAAATGCTATACATGCATGATGATGAGACCTTAATAAAAAACAAACCCTTCATTAAAATATTGAGCCACATGTTTTGCATGATTGAGATGCCTTCCACTGTCTCAGCAATATAACCAAAGTTCTTTTAATTTGAAGCCTTAATGATGACTGTCAGGGTTAAACTTTTACATAAATATGTTTGAGCTGATTAGTGGCATCTCTACTCAACCAAAGTTATATATTCCAAATGCAACAAACTTGACTATATAGCTTTAGAGGCAATGGTTGGGTAAAACATATATGATATACATTTGACAAAGAGTTGTCACCTAGTTGTTCAAGGAGTTAGATTGTGATGTAATTGATAAGCTATGTTATCTACCCAATTAGATCTTACTGTAATGACAAGTGATTGTAGTTATTATCATAAGATTGAAAGGGATCCTAGCCCATTAGAAGTACCTTGAAGAGACTTTCATTGAACAATGGGGACTATTGCCTTGAAAAACTAATGGAAAAAACAAATAAAGATTTAGTACTTTGTCTTAATTTGGTTATGACATGAATAACTAATTAATACATTATTCATACTTAGGTTGTTAGAATGGGTAATTTAAATGCTGCTACATGATGCATAATTGATGTGATTTGCCTAAAATGTACGGAATGATATAAGTGTTTAGGAAATGTTCTCAATAAAAGGAAGGAAGATAATCACTCACGGATCAATGTGATTAAGTTGAACCTTTCTACTATCACCATTGATTTTTGGATATTAGATTTAGGATGTGGTTCACATTTATATAATGACATAAAGACGCTAAAGGATAGTAGAAAACTAGACAAGAATGAGGTGGTCTTACATGTGGGCAATAGAGCAAGAGTTGCTGTCATTGTTGTAGGAACTTACACTCTTGCTTTGTCAATTGGCTTAGTGCTTAAACTCAACGAATGCTATTGTGCTCTTACGTTAACAAGAAACATCATATCGATTTCATACCTTGCGATGCACAATGTTTTCGAGTTTAGAATTAAAGGCAATAGTTGTTCAATAATTCTAAATGAAGTTTGTTTTGGAATGGTTACATATTGCAATGGGCTTTGTGTATTGGATTGCACAGAGCCTATTCTCAACATTGATATAAAGAGAGCAAGAAATGAAGATCCATCTCTTACCTATATGTGGCACTATCGACTAGGCCATTTCAACAAGACAAGGATGACTAAATTGCATATAGATAGTTATCTTGAGCCATTTGATTACGAATCATTTGGTATATGTAAAAGTTGTCTCCTTGTGAAGATGACCAAGACTCTTTTCACCAAGAAAGATGTAAGAGCAAAGGACTTGTTGGACCTAATACATTATGGTAAATGTGGACCAATGAGCACTGATGCCAAATGTGGTTATTCATATTTTATTACGTTCATAGATAACCACTCAAGATATGGGTATGCATACTTAATGAAGTATAAATATGAAGCTTTTGAAAAGTTCAAAGAATTCAAAGCTGAGGTGGAAAAGTAAACTAGCAAGAATATTCTAGCTCATTGAGGAGGAGAATATTGGAGCCAGTATTTCTTGAATTATTTGACAGAACATGGAATATTGTCGCAATGGACATCTCCTGGAACTCTATAATATAACAGTGTTTGAAAGGAAGAATAGAACTTTATTGGATATGATTCAGTCCATAATGTCTAAGACAAACCTTCCAAAATCCTTCTGGGGATATACCTTAAAAACCACTGCATACCTTCTTAGCAGGGTCCCAACCAAATCCGTAGACAAGACTTCATATGAGATATGGATAGGAAGAAAATCACACTTCTCTTACTTAAGGATTTGGGGCTGTGATGCTTGTGTGAAGTGTCCAACATCTGATAAATTAAGCCCAATATCATAAAAGTGTAAGTTTATAGGGTATCCAAAAGAAAGTGCTGGTTATTATTTCTATAATACCACTGAGCAAAAGGTGTTTGTCTCAAAACACATTATTTTCTTGTAGAAAGAGTTTCTCACACAAAAAATTAATGGGAGCAAGATCATACTTGAAGAAGTATATGAACAACAAACTAACACTATAGTGGAACTCCAGATTGTGGTTGATGCATTGGATACAGAGACCAAAACTCAAGAAACATACGTCTTGCGAAGATCTAGTAAGTTAAGATAACTTCCTAAGAGATATGGATTTCTTTTGGAAAAGGATTCATTGTTTATTGACAATGAACCTATTTATTTCAAAGAAGCAATGTCTGAAATTGATTCTACAAAATGGCTTGAAGCTATGAGATCTGAAATGGAGGTGATGGAAGTTAACAAAGTATGGACTTTGGTTGATCAACTCATAGGTGCAAAACCTATAAGGTACAAATGGGTCTTTAAGAGGTAGATCGACATGGATGGCAATGTACAGACATACAAAGCTAGACTGGTAGCCAAAGACTATAGATAAGTAGAAGGTATAGGTTATAAAGAGACCTTCTCACCAGTTGTCATGATCAAGTCCATTTGTATCCTACTTGTTATAGCTACATATCATGATTATGGAATTTGGCAAATGGATGTCCAAACCGCATTCCTCAAATGGAATCTCTTAAAGGAAGTGTAATCACACAACCGCAAGGGTTTGCATCTAAGGTTGACGCTAATAAGGTATGCAAGCTATAGAAGTCAATCTATGGGCTCAAGCAAGCTTCGAGAAGCTAGAATATCAAATTTGTTGAGATAATCAAAGGGTTTGATTTTGTTAAGAATCCTGATGATCATTGTGTTTATAAGAAGGTGAAAGGGTAGGTAGTTGTTTTCTTAGTACTATATGTGGATAACATATTGTTTATAAGAAACAATATATCTATGCTACAGATTACAAAAGTCTGGCTATCTAAACAATTCTCCATGAAAGATTTAGGAGAAGCAACCTTTGTTCTAGGAATAAAGATCTATAGAGATATATCTAAAAGGCTCTTTGGTTTCTCCCAATTTATTTATATAGATATGATGCTAGTAAGGTTTAATATGGAAGAATTTAAGAGGGGCAATCTCTCAATGAGACATGGCATATTTTATCTAAAGATCAGTCTCTTAAAACTCAAAATGAAAGAAAGAGAATTGACATGATTCCCTATGTACCTGTGATAGTATCTATTATGTATCTTACGCTCTGAGTGTCACGAGCAAATACCAAAGTAATCTAGGAGAAAGCTACTAGATTGCAATGAAAAATATCCTTAAGTACTTGAGAAGAACTAAAGATATGTTTCTGGTTTATAGAATGGCTAAGCTTAGTGTAAAAAGTTACATTGATTCTAGTTTTCAGTTAGATAAAGATGACCTTAAATCACAGCAGGGATTTATATTTACTATAAATGGCGGTGTAGTCAATTGGAAAAGTTCCAAGCAAGCAACAGCGGCTAAATCTACAATTGAGGCTAAGTAGATCTTTGCGTTTGAGGCTGTGAATGAGGGAGTTTAGATTAGGAAGTTCATCACTGAATTAGGTGTGATTCCTAGCATTGTACTATGACAATGATGGAGCCATTACACAAGCTAAGGAACCAAGGTCTCGTCAACAATCCAAACAAAAACATAGATGTTATCACCTGATTAGGGAAATCAGTGCAAGAAATGATATTAGTATAGAGAAGGTACCCACATAAGAGAATCTTGCTGATCCTCTCACTAAGGTATTATTCCAGCAGAAACATAACTGCCACTTCGAGGGATGTGCTATTAGACACATAGGTGCTTGGCTTTAGTGCTAGTAGAAGATTGTTGTGTATGCCTTGCAAGCCAATCGGGACATGTCATGGATGAAAACGCTTTATGGTTATTCTTTATGTCATTTATATTTTTATGACTTATCTTTTTGAGTTCCAATAAATTATAGGAAAGTATTTCTTTGTCCATAAGTCTTAAGAATAATTGTGATTATTATACTTATGTAGATAAAGCCTATGGAACTAACACTGTCAAAATAAGCCTAAGCTCATTCGGTCGACCCAACCTAGCCCATTTGTTTAGGGCTTGACCTTATTTTTGTAGCCCATTTAAGGAACGGGGCTTTTTTGCCCAACCCATTTAGGTCCGGGTTTAAATTGGCCAGCCCATTTAATTTTTAAATATTTTTAAATTATATAGAAATTTTATTTTTATTTTAATTATTTACATATTTAACATATTTAATCAAATTAAAATATATAAAATTAATTGTATTTACTATTAGTAAATTACTTGTTTCTACACATCTTGCATAAAGAACATTACATAAGTTTTCTTTTTTTTTTAGAGTACATGGACTTTTTTTTTTCAATTTTCTTTATTCCTTAATTCTATTTTCTTTATTTATTAATTATGCACATACATCGGACGCCCACACTACTTTGTGAATTGTGTCTTTGCCTTTCTTTTCTTTTTCGATTCTCTATTTATTATTTTTACACATATAGGGACAGGCTTGAAAGTGCATGTCTTTATTTATTATTTCTAAGCATACAGGGTTTGGGATAGCAATATTATTTCTACTTTTGCATACAGGACGCACACGCCTTAGCCTTAGGTCAGTCTTAATTTGCCTTTCTTTTTTAAAAATAAAAAAAATCCATTTTTTTCCAAATTGAAACCAATAAGCAAGCGTTGAGCAGAGAGTAATTGACCCCCTCCTTTGATTTTACAAACCTAGCTCCTTAGACCTTCCCCACCCGATCGATCGGCACCATCAGTTCACAACAAGCAACTCCACCATCAATTTCTCTTTTAGATCTGTCTCTTCTTCATAGCCAAACTCCACAATTCAAGGTTAGGCTTTTTCTGTTGATTGGCTCTACTGCATTGTTTTTTATTTACTGTCATTGATGGGGGTTGTTCTTGGTCATGGTGTTTGCATTTGATAAATAGGTTCATGTTGCTCATCAATGTTTGTATGATTGTTCCATTAAGTGGATGTGTGTGCTGATTTTTTAGCTGAGACTAAGTTGGGTTCGACGGTTTGTTTAGTTGGATTACTAAGGTGTTTTTTTTATGTTTTTTTACTGATGGTAGCTTTTGTCTATTAACTGTTGTTTATTGAATGTTGAAATTAATATGTTGTTTTTGAATTTGAAAATTGTGTAGCACTGTCAAAATGCAAGAATCCTAGTCTGAAAATGCCAATGCCCCAATACTATGTCCACCAATGTTGAATTTGAAGTGAATGCTAATATTAATAATAGTTGTACTATAAAAGAATCAGAGATGTCAAAAAGTTCAAGAAAATGAATTAGAACTTCAACTTCTACAGTTTGAAATGTATTTGAAAGAAAAACAATTAATGGTAAACAAAAGGCTGTCTGTAGTGAGTGTAAGAAAGATTTTAGTACTAGGAATGGGACTTTTGACTTAAGTAAACATATGAACAGTTGTTATGCTATTGCGTCAAAATTTGGTAATGTGGAAGGGTTATTAATTGATCAAGCACAAAAGTTGAAATAAAAAAAAATTGATGTGAAGCTTTTTTGTGAAGTTATTGCAATGGTTGTTATTGCTCATGACCTTTCATTTTCATTTGTTGAATATTCATGGATTAGGAGAATGTTAAATGTAGCCAATCTAGATTTGAAAATGGTGAGTAGAAATACAATTGTAAGTGATGCACATAAGGTGTATTTGAATGAGAAGGATAGGTTAAAAAAAGTGTTGGCTAATATTCCTGGTAGAGTTTGCCTTACTTTGGACTTGTGGGTTGCTTGTACCCATGAAGGATATATTTGCTTGACTGCTCACTTTGTTGATGAGAATTGGAAGTTGAACAGTAAAATTTTGAATTTTCATCACATGAAACCTACACACATTGGAGTAGAATTAGGAAGAAAAGTGTAGGAGTTTTTAAGAGAATGGGGAATTGAAACTAAAATATTTTCAATTACCCTCGACAATGCATCTAGCAATGATGTCCAGCAACAACTTTCTTTGAATGGCCTTTTATTATATGATGGTGAATTTTTTCATATAAGGTGTTGTGCTCATATTTTGAATCTTATAGTTCAAGAAGGTTTAAAAGTAGCTAATGATGCCTTGCATAACATTCGAGAGAGTATCAAATATGTGAAAACATCGAAAGCAAGGATGAGACATTTTCAAGAGCGTGTGAAAATGTTTGGAGATATTCAAATCGAAGTGAGTTTGTGCATGGAAGTCTTTACTAGATGGAATTCCACATTTGTCATGCTTGAAAGTGCCCTTAAGTATCAACGTGCATTCACTTCTCTCAAGTTGGATGATAGTAACTTTATGTTTTGTCCATCAAATGAAAAGTGGGACGAGGGAAGAAAATGTGTGAGTTCTTGCGCCCTTTTTATGATATGACAATGTTGATTTTCGGTTCAACGTATCCAACATCTAATTTGTACTTCGTGCAAGTATGGCAAATAGAATATCTTTTAACAAGAAGTATGATGAGTGAAGATGATGTTATAAGGGATATGGCCCTTCGGATGAAAGTGAAGTTTGACAAGTATTGGAGTGCTTATAGCATTGTGCTTACTTTTGAAGCTATCCTTGACCTGCGAATGAAACTCCAAATGATAAAATTTTACTTTAGTGAGCTTGATCTAATAACTTGTGAGGAGAAAGTGGAATGCATCAAGAAGAAGCTTTACATTCTTTTCAATTAGTATTTGAAAATTTTTTTTAATAATGAGTCTTCTACTTCAAGCCAACCTAATGACTCAAAATCTCTTACACATGCTAATTGGAAGGGGAAGCGTACATTTGCTTTGAGTGATCTAAGCTCATTTTTATTTTTTAAGTATATACTTTATTTTAAAGTCTCTTTTGTAATGATAATTAATTTATTTTGAAATGTCTAATGATATAGGCTTTCAAAAGGTTTGAAACGACTCAAGTGGAAGAACCAAAATTCCAATTAGATCTTTGTTTGGAAGAGCCAAAGATTATGGGTTGCACCGTTGAATTTTTAAATGTGTTGCAATGGTGGAAAGATCATAAGCCAAGATTTCCAAAGCTTGCAAGTATGGCTTGTGATATTTTGAGCATTCCAATAGCAACAGTGGCATCTGAGAGTTCTTTTAGTATTGGTTCTCGTGTTCTAAACAAGTATCAAAGTTCTCTAAATCATGAGAACGTGGAAATGCTCATTTGCACCCGAAATTGGATTTTTGGTTTTGAAGGTAATGTTATTACTTATTTGACAATTTTTAATCAATTATAAGTTTAATTCTTATGAGTACCTATATTATTAGATGGCGAAGTTGAAAATGAAGTGATTGGATGTAATTGACACTCGACAAATGAGATGAACATGGATCAATTTATCATGTTTTTGATTTTTAATATTGTTAAGACATGTTATGTTTTCTAATTTCTAAGTTCGTTAAAACAATTTATATTATGCTTGTTAGACAATTAATATGTAATGTTTAAATGATATTAGACTTGATGTTATATATTTGATGTTTATTTAATATTTATTTCAAAATTTTATTTTGTTTACTTACTAAAAAAGGGCATGTTAACATAAATTTTAATTTTTTTATTTTTTCATATATGGGCTGGCCCATTTAAGCTCGTTAGCCCTAAGGGTCGGATATGAGCTTATATTTTTAAGCTCATTTAATAAAAAGAGTTTTTTGGCCCGACCCATTTATGACCTGGCTTGTCAGGGTTGGCCCATTTTGACAATGTTACATGGAACATAATAGCTTTGCAAATGAATTGTAATGCGTTACAATTGTTGGATCACTATGCATCAAGGCTTTATTCCCAAACTTGTTCCTGGGCATTGTACTATCAAGAATAGGTATTAATAGTGCTAAAAAATCGGTATATGATAAGTCTTATACTTGTAAAAGTATGCAAACGGTCCAATAAGTTGAAATATGGAGATATATAAGGATAGCATGTGGGTACTTATTAGAAAATAAGTTCATTAAACATGACTAATTATGAGAGTTTCATTTGGTAGTGTCACTTGAATATCTATATAATATACTCTCATGTGACAGCAGTGTAAGTAATCATCGGACTTAAAATGCCAAGTCATCTTATATGTGGACAAGCGTACTTTGATTTCATCCTTAAGAGTTTGAAAGTGGTCAAAGTTCTAAAACAGATGTTCTTGGGTATGTCTCAAAGCATATGAAGGTGGATAAGCAGACAAGATGAGGATTCATCTCTCTGGGTGACTTAAGGGGATAATCTCATGTATCCTAGCTTACATTAACTCAATGTCCGTTGCCAAGGTAAAATATGAGTAGACCTGGCAATCCTAAATGCGATACAAATACACGACATGAAAACGATACACGAAGGTGACACGAGCTAAAATTAAGTAAAAATTGTATATGAATATGGTAAAAGCTAAAAATAAGATTCTGTGTTTTCTGTATTAATGCAAAATTTTCATATTTTACAAGACATGAACACGATTTTACTTGACATGAAAAAGAATTAAAAACATGAATTGCCAAGTCAAATATGAGTTAGAGTTAATGTTGATAGCTTAAAGGTAAAAATAAAAATGTGTATAGAGTAGAAATTGAGCCAAATTGTATCTATTTTTGAGATATTGAGATGAAAGGATCGAATTACATGAAATGTTGTGCACTAGATAGGCTGTCAAACCATTTGACCTTTCCAGTATTTGGGTAGTCATAATGTATTCCTAGATGCCACTCTTGATCTATGAATTAAATGGATAATTTAATTCATTGCCAATATGTTCGAAAGCTAATGGTTCACACACAAAAAGGTAACTTTATGGACTAAATTAAATTAACAAGCTTGAAAACTTAGAATTTCCTAATTGGGCTTATTAAGAGAGAATTATAATTAGGCCTAATTAAAATGTTTAATTAAGTGGACTTAATTAAAAGAGTTTAATTGTGCGACCCAATTATAATTATAATAAGTTTCAAGGCTAAAGAATAATTATACCAAATAAAATGAGACAAAATCCTAGCCTATAAAAGCCTTTTTATGGTCAACCATCATGTAGTACTACTTAACCTAGTATATGCAGTTAATCCATGAGGAAGTGTTCCTTGTGCCTCTGCCCCCTATGTCTCATGAAGTCTTGACTTGATTATTCTTCTAGGCATTTGATGATTGAGAAATTGTTTCTTAATAAGTGAGAAAATAATAATCAAGACATGATAGTGTGATTATGAATGTCAATTTGCTAGCATAGAGACAGCCATAATACAATTTAGCCTCTTATAGGTTTCGTTAGTTATATGTGTGGATTACTGTTAGAGACTGGCAATTGAACAACTATTGGTGTGATCTAGCTTACTGGGTACACAAGATCAGTGTATGAATTGTTTGAAAATAAATTTGAAATTATTTGGGTCAAGCCAATCAAACACCACATTAAGATAAATCTGAAATTATTTAAGTTGAAATAAGTGTAAAATTATGGTTTTTTTTTTCCATAATGCAATGGTCAATTAGTTAAATGACAAATAACTTTTAGAATACAAATAACAATATAAATTAATGGTAAATAATAAAAATTACATATAAAATTTAATAAAATATGTAATACAATTCATGAAATAGCCTTGGCAGTCCAGTACCTATAGCAACAAGGGACTACTTTAATTGTACACTCACTAAGTTACAAATATACTAAGGCAGTCAACTTTCATATTCGAGCATTTAACTATCATATTATATTAGAATATATGTTTTATATTTCAATAGGCAGTCGATTGCTTATTATGCTCAAGCCTTTTGCTAAACAAAAATACTAAGGAAGAAGCTCAAGCCTTCTGCTAAATAGAAATACTAAGTTGAATGTCATCTTGAGCAGTCAACTTCATTATTGTTTCAAATTGACATATATTAATTTAACTTAATTTATTAAATTGGTATGGTAGATGTAGCTTTAAATTTATTTTTGATCATTAGTGATCATGTGAAATGATTATTTTTTATATTAATGTAAGTGGATGACAATAGATGTCACGACCCGAAGACCACGACTTTCATTTGATTCTTATACTTCACTTAGTCTACAAATTTATGGACTAAATTTTTCTTTTTCATTTTAAGGTTTGTATTCGGTGTCAGTGTAGTTACTATACTATCTAGGTGACCTATAGTCATTTCATTTAAATATTAAATTAACACGGAAATGGTTCTTAGTTACATCCCGACTTGTTGAACAGAATGTGTATTGTGCATCAATTTAAGTCTTACATGTAAACAAGTATTTATAAGGAACATATACCTCAGAAGACTAGTACCAAGTCCATACACCGTCTCCGATACCCACTTAATAGCTCGCATGGCAAATGTTAACTTCAATAATCTAAAAAGATATGAAATTTAATGGGGTGAGCAAAACCACGGCTCAGTAAGATACTAATATAAATACAAGAGTAGGATTACACTGTCTTAATCTGCAATGCTTAAAACTTACAAGTTTGCAATTACAGTTAATCCTTTCTCATCGATAACATATCATTATCTCATTTCTTGTCATCTGTCTATCACTTATACTTTTAATTAAATCATCATAATCACTTTTCAGTCTTCTCGTCCTTACACTATAGTGCATCGTACAACAATCTGTCGTATCCAAATTAAATGTCATATACTATTAGTTTATATTTTCCTCTATCTCGGAGTACATCATGTCCAATTGAAGCATCATATCAATTCACTTTATTTTTTTATAATCGTACTCCTGTAATCTATCATCTCATATCACTTTCCATATAGAGAAATCATGATCACAATAGTGTAAGTTCAAAATTCTCTTCATATCAATCTTATGTTCATGTATCATATCATATCATGTCATCGTCTAGATGAAATATCACTACCACCGTGTACTGTCATCACATGATTCAATATGTACCGCATAAAATTTGTTTTCTGTATAAAACATTCATTTCAAATCATGTTTCATGTAGTACATAATCATGTACGAAAGTCATGTAATTTAGAATCATTTGACATATGCTTTAAAACACATTTCAAAACATATGCAATCTCTATTCATATCATGTGTGGTATAAAACCACAAGTACATCATTTCATCTGTCATGTCAAATAAACATGGTTTAAAACATATAAAGTCTCAAATCATATAATGCGTAATATAAACCATGTTTCAATCATTCAATTTCAATCATTCATGTATACTGTAAAACATATCATGTCTAGAGTTTCATATATAATAAATCATACTCTAAACATTCTTTAACATTTAGTAAAAGACTAGGCATGAATCCCTATCCTATTATCATATCATCTCTAACCCATTGTAGCTATCAATGGGATAGTTTCCCTCAAAGGGTTCTCTATCTATGATCATAGATCGTCCCAGTCCCACTGATCAGCTGGAAACTAAGGAATGTGTCCACGACTATTGTCGAACAGCCTGGAATGATCTCATCAGGCAACATTTACATGTACATATCATATATGTATAAATGGGGTTCCATGCCACACAGGCAAAACCACAAAATAAATACATACTCTGTGCCACAAAGGCATATGCCACTCAGGCATTCAATAGGGTACCTGTCGTCTCAAAAATCGAAATATTTTGATATATCATTTTGAATTCATTTAGACAGCCCTCATAAAAAAAACATTTAAAACCGAGTCTTTTCTCAAATCAATGCATAATTAAATCTCATGTTCAATCTGTACATGTCATGAATAATGTCAAAATGATATTAAAC
Organism: Heritiera littoralis; assembly: GCA_031772115.1. Classification (NCBI taxonomy): domain Eukaryota; kingdom Viridiplantae; phylum Streptophyta; class Magnoliopsida; order Malvales; family Malvaceae; genus Heritiera; species Heritiera littoralis. The sequence goes on along the minus strand of JAPDPK010000025.1, from coordinate 7,389,925 downwards.
ATCAAGGTCTATGGCTGTCTAATCATTTCAAATATTTACTTTCACTTAAAAGATTTCGATGCATCTCTTTTTAAAATATCACTTTTTTCTTTAAAACAACATGAGATCATATGCCATGCATGAATGATTTTCTAAATATATCCAAATGTAGCTCAATACTCATTCAATCTATTATTGTGCATATTATGACATCAGACTAAGGTATGCCTTCAGTAGCCTCAATTTCTTACTCAAACATGATCATGACACGAAAGTCATCCGTCATTCATTCTACAATTATACACGTCTTTCAAGTCCCCAATGGCATCACTAAAATCCACAGTATATTTGTTTGCACGTTTATTCAAATACATTTCAATAACATCCATAGACTATTAGGATCATTCTAGTATATTTTTCCATCAAAGACCACAAGCTACCCTTTCATTAATTTGCACATTAATTAATCAATTCCCAACATTAGCTTTACTCATACAAAGTTAACATGCCACAATCAAACATTGATTCGAATCCATTCTATTGACAAAGATATTCCATAATGTAGTATTTATCAAGTACCAAGTTCTCTAAATCTCATTTTATTGCAACTATTTTTCTCAATTTCAGTCTTATGGTGTATTAAGATTATATTGTCATATTGCCAGATAAGTCATTATCCACACTTACAATCCTCTAGCTTCGAGGTCATAACACATCAAAATGTCCATAAGACATCACGATTTACTTTCTTATGATCATTATCTCAATCATACCACTAAGATGGTCCATTTGTTTGAATCTATCAATTCTATAATCATCACTTTTCAACTATGATCTTCTTTTCAAAGCAATATCATATAATCATCGTTACATCCATCAATACTCCAACTATCGAGATTCTACCTAAATTTCTGCTCGATAGTCAACTTGAAATGTTAAATAACTCGAATTATCGACTCTATAAGATTCACAACCAAATTCCTCACATTATCGTGCTCATCCATTAACCTTCTCAACCATTTAAAAATCAATTTTTCCTATGACACAATAAGATCCTTTCAAGCTTATCTTCAATAATTCTTTCAGGATTTCATTTAGATGAGAACTTAATATTTTTCCTTAAACATTTTCGTGAAAATTTCGACAGCATAACGCTTAATTTCCTCTAAACCTCCTGCAAGGAAACTCAATTTATAATTGCAGCCGTTGATTCTCACCAATTTTATCTCTTACTAATACCCCCACCATCAGTTATGGGTCCTCTTAGCATTTTTGACATCAGTTTAATCATTTCATTATATTAAAAATCACAATTCCATAAAAAGATCATTCCATCAATGCATCATATAAAAATGATGAATCCCACATACAATATAATGCTACTAATGCTTTATAAAAGTATCTTACCTATTCGCCAAGCTTAGCGCACTTTCCGATTTTCGAGCCTTGCCGAACTCCACCATTCGTCTCATTTCCGTTTTGCTACAATTTTAATATCAATGCACTTACATCAATATAACAACAAAATTATTTAATAAATATTATCAATTTATTTTTCCTCAATTTTTTTCCTTACCTTTTCTTTCTTGTCTTCTTCTTTTTTTTCCTTTTCCTTTTTTCCTTTTTTTTCTTTTTCTTTCTCTTTCTTTCTCTTTCTCTTTTTCTTTTCTTTTCTTCTTTTTCCTTTCTTTTTCTTTTTTTCTTTTTTTTTCTTGGCCAGGTCGGGTCGGGTTGACCGGGTCAAATCGGGTCAGGTCGGGTTGACCGGGTCAGGCGGGTCGAACTGGGTCGGATCAGGTTGGACCAGTTCCGCTAGTTCAGTCTTTGCTTGGCTGGTTCAGCCACTGGCGGTAACCCATTCTGGCGGTTCAGCCACCCAACAGCTTGCCGAGGTTGCCACGAAGCCAGATCTGGCCTCTGTTTCGCCCCATCATCGGCGACGGCGTCGGATCTGGCGGCGTGGGTTTCGGCTCCTTTCTCCTCCGTTTCTTCCTTCCTCCGCCATTTCCTTCACCGTCGGTGGCCTCCCTCTCCTTCATTGGGCTTCGCCGATGGTGTTGGTGGTGGTAGCGGTGCCTGGATCGATCGGCACCGCCGTGGCTCTTTTCCTTTCCCTATTTCGGTTCCTTCTCGCCATTTCTCTTTCCTTCTCTGTTTTCTTTTCCGCCGTCGGCATCGGCGTCGGCTTCTCTTCCTCCATCTCGGATCGCCGGCAGCGGCGCTGTCTCTTCTTCCTCCCGGCGCCGGCCGGCTCTCCTTTTTACCTCTTTTGTTTTCTCCTCTGTATTGAAACAGAGGAAAAAAGGCTGGGAATCGGGTTATCCCGATTCCCGCCTCTTTCTTACTCTTCTTTTTTTTTAATATATATAATATATTTATATTATCATATATATAATTATACTCATATAATTATATATTTATTTACTATATTGGATATATATATATATATATATATATATATATATATTTATATTGATATATATTTGTATAAACCATATATATATACTTCAATTTAAAATACTATACATATATTTCATATATATTACATTTATATATATATATATATAAATACATATTTCATATAAATCATTTATATATATATACACTTTATTTTAAAATACTATACATATATATTTTATACATAAATCATATATACATATATGTATAATAAAATACATATGTATTCATTCTATGACATTAAATAGTATTTCAATTATGATATATATATCTATATATATATATATATATATATATATATATATATATTCCATATATGAATGTATATATTTATTTAAAAATATATTTATATAATAACCTTATATAAATATATATAATTACATATCTTTATTTCTTATAAAATTTGGATTTCTTTATATCCAAAATTTATTTTCTCCAAATTTCATTCTTATTTAATTTGGATTTTAATTTGTCCAAATTAAATTTTTTTGGATACCTTATATTTATTTAGAACATTCTCGTGCGACCAGCCCCACATGATACTGGTTGTCACAATAGATATTCTATAAATGGATAACCAATACTACCAAACTCGATTAAGTAAGATTAGAGTACTATATAATTAGTTCGAGTAGTAAAACTACTACATGTCACAGGTTCGGATAGTGATTTCACAACCTAAACTTGATGACGAATATTATTTTTTTAATATGATATTTGTATTTTAATTTATAAATTATTTATTATTAATATATTAATTAATCAAATTAATTCATTAAATATTCTTTTATAGTTTTTAACTTTAATTTGATTAATGAATCAAATTAAATTTATTAATTTAATTTTTTAATAATTTTTCCTAAAATTGATTTTAAATTTAAATTTGAAAATCGAACTTTGATTTAATAAACATGTATTTAGCTAGTTTGAATAGATAATGGATATTTTTCTATATTATATAGTGTAGGGTTCATGTAACAAAAATCACAATAATCCAGTAGTTGATTTGGTTTGGGTATTATGAAATATACTCGAATTCGAGTACGAATAGTCCAAAATTAGCAGGTACTCTATCCATTGACATCTTAGTAGACACATGAGAATAAGTGTAAAATTAGTGTTAATGGGTGCAAAATAGGTTAAAAGTGTAGTAAAATACCAAAATAAAGGTCAGAACATTTCAAATCAATGAAAAGTAAAAATAAGCATAATTTTATATTAATTTAAGCAATTTATTCAGTTGGTAAGGTAAATATCAAATTATTTACCTTATCTCATGAATAATCATGTGAAATGGTTATTTTTTGTATTAATGTGAAAACATGAGAGAAACGTAAAATTCTTGTCAATTGATTTAAATTGGTTAAAAGTATCTTAAAATATTATAATAAGAGTTAGAACATTTAGTAATGGTAAGTGTAATTTAACGTAAATTATTACATTGATAAGGTAAAAATCAAATTTTATATCTTTTTTCTTAAATAATTGTGACCAATGGCTATTCTTTATATTAACATAAATATATAAGTGTGAAACAAATGTTAATAGACATAAAATGTATTAAATGTCATAAACCACTAAAAGAGACTTTCGAACATTTTAAATGCAAAGAAAAGTAATAATAAGTGTAATATATATTAATTCAACGTAAGTTAAGTAAATCAGATTATTTATATTTTTTCATGAATAGTTATGCCAAAATGTTAAAGCTTGCATTAACATAAAGACATGAGAATAAATATAAAATTAGTGACAATTGACGTAAAAAAATTAGAAATGATGTAAGACACTCAAAAAATATTTAAAATATTAAACGTAACTAGAATTAAGAATGAACGTAATAGTATATTCTTTTAAAGTAAATAATTAATTTGATAACATAAATATCCAATTACTTTTTTTTTTAAATCTAAACATAAAAACGTTAGAAGTTACAATCACCATCAGCATATTACATTCCATGAACAGGTAACTATGAAAATCACATTATTCAAACTAGGTAAACTAGTAAATAACTATAACAAACTAAACAAACTAGTAAATAACTAGACTAACTCAAGCTTATACTTGGTGAGACTCGAACCTGAGACCTCAAAATCTTGTCAACTGGTGTAAAATAACAAACTCTAAAATTCTAAACTTGGAGATTCTATGTCTTCGTTACCTAAATCAATTGTGGAAGCAACTGTTAAGACCTTACTTGAAAGTCAAAAGATTAAAACCTACATATCTTTTATATGCTTTAATAGCATTCATTTGAAATAAATTTCTTCCACTCTTTAAATTGCAGATTACGTGTGTAATTAGAGTTTGTCTTATTATCATGTAAAAAATTTCATGAATCAAGCAATTTGCTATTGATATTTGTAATACGGCAATCTACTGCTACACACAAATAATAGACTGTAGTCAATTATAATCATAATTAGCATATTATATTTTATGAATCGATAATTACCTGATAAACTGCTAAATACGCCAAAAACCTCTTGATCAAGTGGTTAAAAATGAGTTGTGGCATATTGTTGTTAGATCTCACCTTAAAATTGTTTGAGTTCCTCTCAAAATTATAGGTGCTAAAAGCTGAAACAAAAATAAGAAATTGTTAGTAATCAAAATAATATAAGAAAATATAAATTAGAATTATTTTACTGGTTATGAAGAGTTGGATTAAGGCACAGGTATCTCACTCTCTTTAAGACGATTCACGCCATTGAGGGAATTATATCACCGGTGTAGCAGGAACTCTAAGCGTGTCATCTCCAGGATACAACAGCCCAACCTATCTTCATTGTACACTCTACAGTTCTGCACTAACATGTAGAGTAAAGAGCTTTATGATCAAACACTCTTCTCTTGTCCAATATCATATTGAGTTGGTATAGAGAATGAGTTTTAAATAGAATTTTTTTGTTGTACACTATTTGAGGTTATAGGCTAAATATTTTGTAACTTATAATAATAATAATGACATTTGTAACTTACTCATAACAATGAATTTATTTCATTAATTCATAACTCTCAAATAATATATAACTGGCCATCAAAGCATGATATATAACGTGAATTTAGTAACTTGCCAATTATGAGTAACCAATTAAGCCAACATTTATTGGCTAACAATCATAAACAACATACTTTGGCCTCACTATTTAATCTATAATAAAGAAACATCAATATATTATAATAGTTATAACATTAAGATACTAATTTTTATAACGTTAAGAATTATTATTATTATTATTATTATTATTATTATTATTATTATTATTGTAACGATCCGTAATACACAGTAATTATCCATATTCACACACATAGTAGGACGATTGGACTGTCTACGATGCCTTTATCACATTTATTTTAATAGTAATACATTATATTAAATGAAATTCAATTTAAAACTAATGTGGATATTTATAACAAAGTATTATTTCCAGTGTCTATCACAAGTTCTACATCCCTTGAACATGATTTATACAACTGTAGTACTTTACGTAATAAGTCTGAACATATAAAAGAAACAAAATATACCTCCAAGATCCAATCAAAGCTACCTCAGGGTACTATAAACGCAGCCAAAATCTATGGAACGGTATATCGATCTGTCATTGTAGATAATCTGTGGAGTGAAAAAATAATGGGTGAGCTAACGTGCTCAGTAAGAGAATCGTATGAAAGATTGATACTATGAAATCTATATGCTTAAAACATTTAATTCCTAACAGTGCACTAAGGTATAAATCAAGAAGGATATTATAGTCGGCTAGAAAATCGGATGGAGTATGGGAGGTACTTTAGATTACTTGTCGTGTCCCGACCCTTAGAAGAAACTATAAAGAGTAATTAGTTGCATGTGATATGTATAAACATTTTAAAACACTTGAAAAACACGTTAGGCATTTTCCAATATATATAAAACAATATATATAATCAGTTTAATTAAAATCAGTTCAATATAAAATTCCAATAAACAGTACAGTAACAGTTAAAATTCCACAGTACAGTTGATATTTAAATCATTCACTTCGGTACCAATAAGCATTTTAGTTCAATAAATAGTATGGTGCAATGGAGACCAGGCAACACCCAAAGAATATCATGCTATAACAGTATCCCAAGAAGGGAGAAACAGTAGCAGTACGACATATGGCCACAGTCACAGTGGTCCACAGTGTACACTTGCTAGGTGACAACTATGGAAGCTGAAGACTTTGTGGGTCTATAGCAACAATAACAAAAACAGTAACACGTGAGCATGATACGAGGCCTAACAGTCTCAAAACAGTTTATATACAATAGAAACACCATTTATGAAATCAATTTCAATAATAATATCTCCAATTAGTCCATAAATAAATATATGGAAAATATAGTCAGTTCAGAAATAAAAATCCATAAAATATTCACACTTTAGTATTCTTTTCTGAAAATGTTCTATTTATCTATAGAACAGTTATAAACACATGTTGGTACCTTCACGTAATTAAAATTCATTAACATAAATATTTAAATATTGTTTTTGGTAAATAACAAAATTATGCAATTTTAATAAATCAAAAGAAAATCACTTAGAAATTTATTTATTCCTAATATTTAAGAATACTAAAGATATTTTCATTAAATTTTTAGAATTTTGGGCAGAATAACAGCTATTTCTAACCTAGCCCTCTTGCATTGCAAACACAGTATATAAACCAGCTAGTATCCACAATATCACCAATTCCAAAGCAATTGATTTCCAAGTCATTTCATAAAATTGATTTGAGCCAAAACATGCATTCAAAGTATCTTTACAGCTTACACACTCATCCCTTACCTGTCATTTTTCTACCGACTTGTCGATAGTACGACTTGACAATCCTTCACTCCCTGGCTGCAAAACATTATGCTAACTACTATTATTCACCAAAATTCAATTATAATAAATTTTCCTTCATTAAATTCTACTACATTGTCTGTAGAAATTACTAAACCAGTATAATTTATACCAATGCTAAAACACAACTATGCCTAAATCAACTCCGATTTTAATTTCGACTTAACCAACAGTCTCCTCTCAATTTCTACAATCTTATGGCACCCTAAATTCATCAAATTGAGCAACATTCTATACTCCCCTTCGTGTGGCCGAAATTCCCATGGTGAATTATGCATAATTTTTCAACAATTCAACACTTGTTTTATGCTTTATCTTTAATTTCTATCTTCTCTACACCATTTTTATGCATCAAATCTCAAGAATTCCTATGTTCTTCATCATGGCCAAAACCCTAGGGTAGAGATTTAGGGAGTTTCAATTCAATCCAACATCAAAATCATGCTTAGCAACCTTAAATCTATCATTTTTTATTATTAAAACTTAAAAGCAACAAAGGCATGAATTTACCTTACTTGACCAAAATCTAGGGTACTTCTTTCCTCTTGATTTTGTCCACTACACAATGAGATATTGGTATGGGTGTGTAGAGGATTGAATTTTAGGTAGGGTTGTAGAAGAAATTTTTGTGTTTTAATGTAGTTTTAATGGTGTTTTTAAGCTTTTCTTTTCTTTCTCAAGCTGTTTTAATGGAGGAGAAGAAGGTTGAAGATGATGAAGTGGTGGCTGGCCATGACATGTGTGGAATAATATAGAGTATTCATTTAGGGGCAAAATGACCAAAATGCCCATGGTTATGATAATTTTGGACAAATTTTGCCCTTAAGCTTCCATAATTTTTCTAACTATCCAATTTAACTCTAAAATATTTTATTTCATCAGTAAATATTATTATTGAACATAATTTAATGAATGGATGGGGTTTTATTAAGGTTTGACTGATCGTAAAGGTGAAATTACGGAAATACCCTTATCGGGCCAATTGCGTAAATTTCTGATTTCGCTACCAATTCGATCTATCTATTGACATAGTCTATGACTTATTTATACGTAGATTATCATACTTCAGTCATTAGGTCAAAAGTCAATTTAGTTTGATCGTTATTAATGAAAGTTGAACCGTGCTATGTCCTTAATCGTCATTTTCTAAATTGTTGGCACACTTCCCCAAAATAATCTAAATAGAGGAATTTAGGTTCCAGATTCTTACCATGAGCTTCTTTGACCCTCTATACAGTATTTGTTCAGTCTCACGTCCATTCGGGCACTGTAAAGCCTGTGGGGCCCATCGTACTGTATCAGATCGTACCTGTGAAATACACAAGAATTGAACAATGGTGAGTATCCCTACATGTATAACAGTACCAGAATACATGGCTCTCATAGTTATATATTTTATTATTAAAATATTTAAGTTCCAAGAATTCCCTTTTTATTTTTAATAATAAAATAATATTTTAAAAGTTTTAAATTAATTTTAATTAACTTAGACAGAGATGAATTATTATGCATAGTAAAGGTGTGAGATCACATTAAACCTTTACTTAGTGTAGTAAAAAATCTTGATCCTAACCAATAGTGTGCCATACGCATTGAACTTCAACTATATAAGGGAGACAAGAGTTTGCAGTACATACATAATAATTTAGGTATTTACGAGCTTCTTTTTAAGTCAGCACATTATGGCCTTGTGCTTGATCTCGGACTTAGTAAGTAATCTACAAACTTGCCCAACTAAGCATCATAGGAGCGACTCCACTCCAATACTCACATTGGTGAAATCTATCAAAAGTGCTCTTGTAATTGCTACACTCCACTTATAATGAGCTATAGATTTCATTAAGATTTTTTAAAGAATCAACCTTCCAACGTTACAGGATAGATACACTACACATAGGGATGGACAAATAAGCGTAAAGCTTCTTAGTGTATATCTTTTAGCGACCTCTCTATGATTCGTTCTTCCCATTGAACTTAACTCTCAAGATCTCTGATCATTAGGTTGGGTATCCTCATAGGAGATTCTAGATTATTTGGGCAAACATACCATCCCCCTCGATGTATACCAGATCTTATCTTGAGCAAAGGCCTTTATTATATAATTCACACTTATAATCCCATTATTCATATAGGATCTCACCATAGAGTATTTCCTTTTTACAGATTTGGATTTACCATTGTAATAATGGTTATGCACTCTAACAATTATAGCACTGCTATCACAAATATATTTCATCATGTGATTTAAATTTAAGACTATCAAGTGGTCACACAAAAGATGTACTCAATTTTCTTGCCACAAACTGTAATTATATAATAGGGCTTATAGCATTTTCATGCTCCATCATAACGAAAATATCATACTATTAGGAATCACAAAATTTTTGTGACCAATAGCCTAATTTTGTCCAACTTCAAAATTCTTACCACTAGGAATCACATATTTTATGTAACCAGTAGCCTTATTTTATCCAACGTTGAAAGCGATACTACTAGAAATCACAAATTTATTGTGATTAGTAGTCTAGTTTTTATCAACATAATCAACGTCATGCAAATTCTCTTTTCAATTCTCCACCTCAAGTAGCTTGTTTTAAAAACAATCCTCAATTTAAAATGCAACTTAAAATGTATTACTATATTCCAATCAGTGCCATTAAAGCATTCAAGAATAATAATTTTTTATGTCATAATACACAATTTAAGTAAAAAATCCATACCTTTAGCAAGGTATATCACAATAAGATCACAGCTCTTAGATCAAAATTGTCTAACAAAAATTTCAACTTCCCTCGAAGAACAAAGGGAATGAGTTATGCAAATATGCTTTTATCAAGAATACCCGAGTAACATAATAGTTAAACATGTTACAAATTTGATTTCTATGAACTACTTCACTCAATAATTAGATAACAACAGAAAATCAACGCTTATCAAAGAAGGAGACAATCTGGTGTCTTCAAAATGAACTTTTTATCCAAATAAATGAATTTGATACATTTCCATATCAACAACAAAACAACATGCAAATAAGCAATATATATTGTTGCAATAACAATTTGACACAGTTCTCTTCCTCCTACAGTTCATGTTACGACCAAGACAATATATGCGAATACCAACTTTAAGATTTTCACCAAAATTTTATCAGCCATTAATTAGAAGAAGTTAAAGAGAAAGCAATGAAAAAACTCTTTTTAAGGTATTGAATGGAAAACCAATGAGGAGACTAGGTGGAACAATTTGTTTTATTCATTATTAAGATGGACTTCACTGATCAAAGATAAATAACGAGACTTGTTTGCTTATTAACGCCAATATAAGTTTAATACACAAATCAGCATGAACCAAGCATGGATTATTGATCACCAAATATGAATTCAACAAGGTTAAGGCTTAGAAGGTTTCAACAAGTTTGAATGACATAATAAGAAAAAATAAAAATCAAAGATTTTTCTAGCAATGATTATTTGTTGGCAAAATAAACATTGACACTGCAGCATGAGATGAAAACAAGTAGGGAGGGAGAAGTTTAATGAACACTTCAATCGTTTCCCATGTTTTATTACAAATCATACACTAACAGTTTTTGTTTTTAAGCATTAAATGGAAATGCTTATAAAAATTATAATTAATATTTACAATGAGTTACAAATCGGTACAACATATAAATAATACTTAAACATTTCAAGAATCTAAAGCTTTAATAACTTTATAACGTTATAATAATGTTATAGAAAGTTTGTTCTTTCAAATTCAAAAACTAGGCATTCATTTGTAGGTAGGAGATAAATATTTGACTGATAATTATAAGTTTAATACCAACCAATTATTCTCATATAAAAATTATCACAAAATAAATAATGAAAAGACCTTATCGTATCTTGACCTTTCTCCTTAGATTACCTTTTTTTTTTAAGATGAAAAGATTTTCAAAAACTCGTGAATTGTCTTAAAATTGTTAGATCTCGCCTTAAAATTGTTGGAATTCCTCTCAAAATTTTAGGTGCTAAAAGCTGAAGCAAAAATAAGAAATTGTTAATAATCAAAATAATATAAGAAAATATTAATTAGAATTATTTTATTGGTTACAAAGAATTGGACAGAGTCACAGATATTTCGCTCTCTTTAAGACGATTCACACCTCTGAGGGAATTATATCACTAGTGCAGCAGGAACTCTAAGCATGTTGCCTCCAGGAAACAACAGCCCAACCTTTCTTCGTTGTCCACTCTACAGTTATGAACTAACATGTAGAGTAAAGAGCTCTATGATCAAACAACCTTCTTTGTCCAATATCATATTGAGTTGGTGTAGAGAATGAGTTGTAAATAGATTTTTTTTTATTGTACATTATTTGAGGTTAAGAAAATATAAACTAGAATTATTTTACTGGTCACGAAGAATTGGACCGAGTCACGGATATTTCACTCTCTTTAAGATGATTCACACCTCTACGGGAATTATATCACTGGTGCAGCAAGAACTCTAAGCGTGTCACCTCCAAGATACAACAGCCTAACCTCTCTTTGTTGTACACTCTATAGTTGTGAAATCCCCAAATTTATGTAATTTTCTCATATTTGTATGGTTTTCCAACTTGGAATAATTAAATAAATATGAAATTTTGATGTATAAATGATATGTGGGACATGAATGGAATAATAGCAATTGAATGGTCAAATGGTCTTAAGTCAAAAAGGTTAATGGCTGAGATGATTAGGGGATAAAGATGCATTAAATGAAAATGCATTGTCATCATCTTCACCATCAAGAGTCTGCAACCATCGTTGCTTCCCTTCCAAAATTCTCTAAGTTTCCTTCCTACTCACCTTGTAGAACAACCATTTCTTGTTATCGAATCGTTAAGCTTGCTTAACGAAAATTAATCCTCATCACTAGCTAAAGCTATAGCCGTAATATGAAAGGCTGAATCAAAGGAATTGAGGAGATCTAAATTGCTGTTATTTTTGTGATTAACAAAGGTAAGAGAAGAAATTGATTTATTCAATTCTATCCATGGTTTGGAGTTATGTTAAGTTGGTATAGCATAATTGTAAAGGTTTCTTAAATGTTTGAATCATTATGATATTTGCAGCTTTGAAGAAGTGAAGGAAAAGAATTTGTGCAACCAAGTGATTTGTTTATTCGGAGTTATTTGAGGTAAGGACTATGTGTAACGGATGTAGGGAGACTATGTTCGTTTGGTTGCATATTTTGGTTTGAAATAAATGTTGTTTTAAGTGCAGGGGGTTTGAAAATCTCGGTTTACTCCTAGTTACGATTTGGCTAGGGGCAGTCGACTGCCTTAAATAGTAGCCGACTGCCTAGAGATAGCTGAAACGTGAATTTTTTCGAAATCAACTCAAACCAGTAGACTGCTATTTTTCAGAAAGCACTCTGTTTCACACCAGTCGACTGCTAAGCAGCCATTCGATTGCTTTTCCTCAAAAAGTATTCTGTTTCAAAACCAGCCGACTACCTATAGAACCAGTCGACTGCTAAAGAGCCAGTCGATTGCATTTTCTCGGTAAACTTTCTGTTTGCGAACCAGTCGATTGCCCTATTAGAGCAGTCGACTGCCCTATTTGTTTTCGAAGAATAAAATATTTGAATTTTGAAAAGAAAAAAAATTCAATAAAGCGATATATGATATAGCAGTCAACTGTCCTATATGACCAGTTGATTGCCTCTTTCGAAAATGGTGTTTTAAATGCCTATTTGATATAAGTGTATTTGAATTACAAATGAGCTATATGACAAATGTTTTGGAGACTGTGGACTCCTTTGGTGATCATGCATATTATGTGTATTTGTACTTGGCTGAGAAACCTAGTCCGGTCCTCAGTGCCACAGATGTCACCTGACTAGTGTTCACTGTGATCTATCGACTATGGCCATATGTCTCTTATGTGTATTTGGCTTTGGGGAGGATCCTTGGCTCATACGTGGGTACGCACTTATTTGACATCTCTTATGAGATTATCCCTCACGGGATATATGTGTGGTATCCCTTATGAGATTTATTTAGTGCGTGATTCTATTGGAAGGTTAACTGTCTCCCATCTATTTGAAGTATTTGTTTATGTGATTTCACATGATTTGAGATACGTGAAAGTATTTGAATATTTGTATATGTGATTTCAAGTGAATTGATATTATTTGAAAGTAATTGAATTAATTGATTTTATGTGTATATGATATTTGAAGAAACCTATATGTTATTTGAAGAAAGTATATGGTATATGTTTTATAAGAGCTTTTACATGACATTATAGAGTCAAGCAGGAAACCTGCATATAGTGGCATAGTACGCTCTTTTACATATGTTTCTTACTGAACGTAAACTCACTCCTTTACAAGCATATGTGATTTCAAGTGAATTGATATTATTCGAAAGTAATTGAATTAATTGATTTTATGTGTATATGATATTTGAAGAAACCTATATGTTATTTGAAGAAAGTATATGGTATATGTTTTATAAGAGCTTTTACATGACATTATAGAGCCAAGCAGAAAACCTGCATATAGTGGCATAGTACGCTCTTTTATATATGTTTCTTACTGAGCGTAAACTCACTCCTTTACAACATTTTTTCATCTAGATTATTTGAAGTAATTCCCGCTTCAAATAGAGGAGCTTACTTTTGGGATCTTCTAGTATACCTGCGAGAAACGCTTCCCAATTATTCCTTGAAGGTATAATCAGTTGGCCGTGTACTTCGGCTATTGTATACTACAATACTACATTGATATATATTAGATCATTTGGGGATATAGGATATGTAAGTTATGTGAGATCCTGTGTGTTTGACTTATGTTTATATATAAAAGAATTACTTTTGTTGAAATTGAGATCATTTTATTAAGTGATGAAATATAAGATAAGAAGAAGAAAGGATGACATTGACAAATAGCTTAACCAAAACTTATGTGAAGAAAAAGTTAATTGATATTTGTATATTTGGGGTCGCGACAACAGTTTTGCACTAACATGTAAAGTAAAGAGCTCTATGATCAAACACCCTTCTCTTGTCCAATATCATATTGAGTTGGTGTAGAGAATGAGTTGTAAATAGAATTTTTTTTATTGTACATTATTTGAGGTTAGGACCTCTATTTATAAGCTCAATATTTTGTATCTTATAAAATAATAATAATAATAATAATAATAATAATAATAATAATAATAATAATAATAATAATAATAATAATAATAATGACATTTGTAACTTACTCATAATAATGAATTTATTTCATTAATTCGTAACTCTCAAATAATATATAATCGGCCATCAAAGCATGATATAAAACATGAATTTAGTAACCGGCCAATTATGAGTAACCAATTAAGCCAACATTTATTGGCTAAAAATCATAAACAACAAACTTTGGCCTCACTACTTAATCTATTATAAAGAAACGTCAATATTTTTTTTTGAGTAGTATATTTTCATTAAAAGTTACAATCACAATCAGCATATTACTTTTCATTAACAGTAACTATGAAAATCCTCAAACTAGGTAAACTAGTAAATAACTATAACAAACTAAACAAACTAGTAAATAACTAGACTAATTCAAGCTCACACTTGATAAGACTCGAACCTGAGACCTCAAAGTCTCAAGATCTTCTCTTTGCCACTAAGCCAAGGCCTCATTGGCAAGAAACGTCAATATATTATAATAGTTATAACATTAAGATACTAATATTTATAACGTTAAGAATTATTATTATTTTAAATGTTATATATTTTATGGATTTATATATGATGCACTGATAGTATATAGTTTCAATACACTGTCAATGCATCAAAGGTCGGCAAAGCTTATCTTATTATCATACAAAAATTTTCATGAATCAAGCAACTTCACTATTGATATTTGTAAAACGGCAATTGACTGCTATACATAAATAATAGACTATAGTTAATTACTTTTTTTTATAGTTTAAAAACTATGCATTTTGATATTAATATGTAATATAAATATACTAAAATTTTGAATTTGATATTATTGTTTGTTTTAAGATTAAAAAAAGCAGCTAATGCGCAAAACCCTCACAAGCTGTCAGTGTGAGGTTTGAACAGGGAGCAACCTTCCTCCACCATTATTTTTTTTTTTTTTACTATTGCATCGAAATTCCCCTCCGATATTGTTATTTGTTTAAGGAAGGAAAATGTAATTTAAAATATTTTTTAACAAGTTGGATGAATAAATTAAGATTATATTCAACTTTCAGTAATATTAAGATTATATTTTACTAAGTCGATCTTTAAACAATATATCATGATAGTGGATATTTTACAACCTCACCGTAAACAAAGCCAAGTGGCCAGTGGCAATGACAAACTACACAAACGCACGAAAACAGGATGCAATGTTCATGGGAAAATACATTCTAAGACGGCACACTCATGAAACCAGCAATTCTAACCTACATTTTTTTTTTGGCCAAATTCTAACCTACATTTGCTCACCCTTTATACATCACTTACTCTCTTCCCCTTTCGCCTCTTATAGTATTCCGCCTCTTATAGTATTCAAGGAAAAAAAGAATAACCTATATCTCCACTGAATTGATCAAGAAATAGAACTATGTTTAGGAATACAATGAGGGGATGTCTCGCTATCTCGATTTATTTGGTTGTGGCTTACAGAAATAACTCGGGTCTCAAGGTGTCAGTGAGTGCCCAGCAGCTACAAAACTCCTTGAAAACTTTTAATAGACTAGCATTCATTTATACATGTACCAATCAATCAGACAAGTCATCCTCAGCTCCACTATACTGATCAATATCTTGGTGTCGTGCAAGCTTCTGAGGTCTTCCGAGGCCATCTTCTGCATCGAGCCTTCCTATCTTCGAGCTTGAAATACCGCCCCTTGTGCCGGAATAAACCTGATTGCATACCAGGAAAAAACATGTATAAGAACTAAAATACATTATTAACTGCGGGTGAAAACTCCTTCAACTGGTTTCACGGCCATACCTCCGGGTCTTTCAGTTCTATTGCAGCAACTGTTGATCTCCTCCTTACTGTTATTCTAGAAGGTATAGGAAAATGTTCAATCTCATCACCAGATCTTCCCTCTCTGGCCCTCTTTTTTCTTAAACTAAGCTTTGTGGGGAGAGGCTGCAACATGAAAAAAGTGTGTTAATGTCAGAGTAATCAACAAAATTTCCACCAACACTGGATTGATAAATATGTAAATCTTGCTCGAGTGTATACCACATAGCGAGCTACTCCCTCATCAAACGAAACAAGGAATGTTGTTGGGTCATTTGCATCATCACCCCGTACCTGTAAAAGGGTCAAAGATTTTTGAGCATGTAAGTGCTAGCTACAGCTTGTCGAATTTAACATTACAGAAGTTAAAGTTACATACATCCCAATGGTATTCACGAACCCAAGAATACGAGATATCTTCGTGTTCATCATGCATATCCTTTGATAGCTGTCACCATTAAAAACGAAAATTGAAATGATAAATCAATTCACTTAGAATCAACATATGCAAAGTTAGGCTGCCTGCAGCAAAAACTACGGCAGTGATGGATATATTATTTGTGGAATGCAAGGCACATCTACCTCATCAAGAGAAGGCACCATGTATGCCAAAAATTTCTCCGGATTAGCCGGATCTGCGCTTGGTGCCTGATAACTTTTCATAATTGCCTGCAATTTAAAAAAAATTAAAAAGTCAAAACCAATATCAAATGAACTCCATATATAGAAGCAGTAGCCACCGTATGTCTATCCAGCTGCTGCTCAGTAAATTTATATAAGCCTTTCTTTTTCTTTCAAACAGTACCTTAAAATTTAAAGTTATTGCTTAAAATAACATTGCAGAGTTAACTATGATCATCCCTGGAATAAAAGACGCGGTGATGCTATTAACTATTTTTTGCATGCTCATTGATAATATTAGGGCATCAAGACTGCATGAGGATTAATGTCATCAAAAAGCATAGAAATATGCCAAATATATACTTCTTGCGGCATGTTAATCTCTGGATATGAACTAATTTTATAAGCAGGATACACAATCTATGTGCTGCATGCATGGAATAAAACCATTTCTTAACTAACCCTTGATTCATGCTCATCACGAACAGAGTCAAGCAATTTGCTGAAAATTTCAGAGTCAGCTGTAGGAGCACTATCAAATGTCACCATAACAAACTGATCATCGTACCTGAGACAACCACATCATGGACAATGGATATGAGTATGTTGTAACACAGCACAATAACTAGTGATTGAATTCTGAAAGCTCTATTGTCTATTCAACCATCAAATCCCTAGATATTACAATCTCATGATTCATAGAGAAACCATCAGCTAACATTTCTCCACTCCTGAATCCCCTTTACACATGCATATTTAAACACATTTTATAAACACTTATTATGCCGTTCAGTTGCATTTGGATAAAAATCCAGATGAGAAATACTAATTGACATGTTTTATAGAGAAAAATAAACTAGTCAATATTTATCCCAAATTACAAATGTCAGGTTCAAGTTGGAAAGAGGTTTGAGAATAGACACAGGGATGATACCAGGCAGTTTCAAGACTTAAGGCTTTTTTGTCTTTATCTCAAATTTTCATCCAGTTTTCCCAATTAAAGAAGGAAAATCCTAAACAGCATAGCAGAGCCTATCCTATATCCTAAGATTATGTTTGGTGCATTGTATGAATTATAAGATAAGATGATTATCATCCTATTTTATGTTTGGTGCATACGTAAAAGGAAGGATCAGATTATAAAGAAGATTACTCATTCTTCTAGTATAGAATGATTCTTTGGAGAGGATTATTTATAATCCCACATGATTAGGTAATATATATTTATATTTTATCTTTTAAAATTTACATTCAAAAATTTACTTCAACATTTAATAAGATAACAATGATTATTTTCTAATTAATTAATTCAAATTATTTTTTTCTTTTCTTCTCTTTTCCTCTTTTTTTTTAACCTCCTTTTTCTTTCTTTTTCTTAAATAAAGAAAAATATAGCTTAGATAAAATAATAATTTTTTAAAACAATTAAAATTTTATAAAAAGTATTTTTTAAATAATCAACATTTTAAAATCATTTTTAAAATTAACTCTCAGACATAAAAATTAGTATGTTATATGTTTTTATTTATAAAATTTTTAACTAGAATTTTTTTCATACGTTTAAGTTTCCCCTTTTTTTTACTGTTCTCTTCTTTTTTTAATTTTTGTCTTTTTTACTTATGACTGCTACAAAATTAAAGAAAATGAAGAAAAAATTTAAAAAAAAGGATTTCTTTTTTGAAAAATCAATGTACTTTTTTCTTTAAAACAATCAAATTATTTTTTAAAGTTTATTCTAAATATATTTAATTTAAAATCATAGGAATTATTTTAAATTTAAACCATAAAAAATAAAACATGTAAAAGGTAAAAAAGAGTTTAAAATAGAGAAATATTTTTAATATTTTTAAACAAATCGATTTATTAAAACATTTGATTTAATAAACATTTTATTGAAAAATCATTTTTTTAAAAAAAAATAAAATTTAACTCTTAACTATAAAAATTATACTAATTTATATAGTTTAATTAAAAATTCTTTGAATTATATTTATAAAAAAATATAAATTTAAACTGTATTTACTTTAAATAAGTGTACTTCTGATAATATAAAAATATATTATTCTATTCTTAATTTTACACAAAGCAAATTTGATGAAAATATATAAAATTCATCCTATCTTGCTTTTAATCCTTTTACACACCAAGCACAAGATAAGATGTCTAATCCAATCCTTTTTTTATCTTATATATCCTATCTATCCTGATTCTATACATCAAATATGGCCTAAGCTTACTTGATAGGTTTGAGAAATCATGCAGATAAAGACATTAGATTTGCCAACCTAATACAGTTTTGGCCTCAGTAACTTGTTTAAATGTTAGTAACTAAACTAATATTCCTTCCAGAACAGTACATTGATAGGTAGATTAAACATGCAAAATGCACAATCAAGATTTTCTTCATGTATGAGAGCCTGAAAAGAAAGAACAAATAATAAAGCCAGAAAAGCACTAAATAATTCCATACCGATCAAAATCAGGTAGGAGGGGCATAACTTCAACAGGCTCTAAGTTTTTATTGGTTGCATGGACAGGACGTGACTTGGATGCCTCAAATGATTTCTCAATTTCTTTGATTTGTCTGTCCCTGAAAAATTTGTTATTTTAATGTCAAAATGAAAGTAGACAAGTTTCTTATAAATCTGCTTCTACTAAAAATATCTCTTCAGAGAGGGAGGTTGGAATCAAACAAACCTATTGTTAAGGTTCTCCAAAAGATTGCGGCCTCCCTTGAGCTCTCGCAGTTCTTTTGCTTGCTTTTCAGTCAAAGACTGCAAGTACGAATGTATTTAGTTCTGATACAGCTTTCAACAACAATTGTCAAGAAAATCAAATATGTAACAGGGTAGTCAGCAATTACCTGTTTTGCTGATTCCATGCTAAGTGGAGATATATACTGTGTTTTAACCAGCCAAGAAACACCTTTGTCAGTGGGTCTTTCTTTTCGTCTTATACCATCTTTCTTTATAGGGGTTACAGTTTCATCATCACGCAAGAGCTCCTCGTCTTCTGGAGCAAGAGGTGGTCTAACACTGGGAGGACTAAGTGAACAAACAGAAAAGAGATAATCAAAACCATGACATAAAAAAGCAAAGATTGAAGAAAAAGTTTTAAGCAGATGAAATATTATACTTGTATACACTGAGGTCAAGCAGGTCTAGCGGTATCCCAAGATCTGGCTCAACAAAAAGTTTAGGCTTGTACATTTTCTCCAGGGAAGTGATGGTGTACTTTGTAAATCTGTGAAAAAGAAGAAGTATATATTAACGAGAAATTTCACAAACTAAGTTTAAACTTTCATGAGTCCAATAATATTTTTCTGCAGAAACAAAAGAGTAATAGCCACAGATGTACCATCACTAACGAGAAAAAGAAAAGAAAAAGGTAAATTGCATTCAATCAGACACAGCCAACCGATATAATGGATCTTAGATTTTTAAAAGAGAAAAACGATAGTCATCTTTCTTTGAAGTGAAAATGGTAGTTCTTACCGATCTTTATCTTTCTTCAAAGCCATGAGTTTGGGCTGCGCACTTGGATCAGGTAGCTCATTTCGGAATCTACAGAATATAAGCGCTTGTCATTATTGAAAGTAAACAGTATAAGTATTTTCCATACTTATATAGTCAAATAAATAATCAAAAGGAACAGTTTCGTGCAAGAAAAAAAAATCCCATATGGGAAAATAAAAAGGAAATTGCATACAGAAAATAAATCTCTGATGTTTAGCCAAAAGTATAACCATGCATCCAAATGCAAGGAACATTGATAGACACATTTAAAAGAAATTCACCTCTGTTCACAAAACTACTTTAGCTACAATATGCACGGGTTTTACAACATGAAGGGGCAAGAACTGGTAATTTTCAAGTTTATATACGATCAACCTACTTGAGCAAAAGAACGCAAATATCAGAGGCATATCCAGAATAAATTACTCAAGCTCCATCATGAGTCATCCTGGGTTATTTGAGTCATCCTAGAATATTTTACAGAAGGCAACCCCCCTGTTTACCATCATAAACGATTTTCATCCCGATATCAGGAAGCCAAAAACGAAAGTGGAGAATCTTTCCAGTAGGCCAAGAGACAACATCATTCAACCTAAACTAGACAAATTCATTAAGGCAAGCTGATAAGCACAAAATTTTGATATGTTTAATATCTAAATTCGATATTACCTAAGAATCAAAAAGAAATTGTAAATGAGAAAGAAACAGCAATTCCATATACTCACTTCAACTTGCACAAGAATGTAGTTGGCTTCTTTAGCCTATTCTCAATCCTCTCACCACTCAAAAATGGTGTAGCTCTCCTATCTCCCATCCGTGACCCTACCATTGAACCGTGCCCTTTTGCAGAAGACACCATCATGGTCTTCTGGGACTCCTTCATCTGCTGCCTATGCTTTTCCTCCTGCCTTTGCTTTTCAAACTCCCTTTTCTTCCTCAACCTTCTCTCCTCCTCCGTCTCCACCCTTCCTGCAGGTCCATTTGGCTTCTTCAGAGGAGGCACCATCGGCTTCTGCTCTCTACCGCCAATCCCATGATTGGAATGCCCATGTTCACGCCTTCCAGGCCCTGAAAAATCCCTATTCCCCCCTTTACTGCGCTCACTTAATCCCTTATCCCCAATACTCTCCTTTGGCGGAGGTGGTGGTGGTGGAGAACTTGGAGGAGGTGGTGGCGGGATTGAAGAACCCGGAGAGCTCGGGGGAGGCGGTGGGGGAGGTGGCTGCATTGCTTGATTACCATACTGTGATGGGTACTGTGAAGGTGGATAGTACATTGCTGGCTGTGAGTTGATCGTATTTTGTGGCATTGTAGGCAAAGGAGGGGGTGGGGGAGGTTGATAGGAAGAATCCGGAGGTGGGGGAGGCGGAGGGGGATAGGAATATTGCTGCTGTGGAGGTGGAGGTGGTGGGTGTTGTTGTTGGGGCGGTCTTGAAGGAGCGTAATGATAGTTGGAATTCGGATTCATTTGATTGTAATTTTGCCCATAATGTTGTTGTTGGAGTGGAAGAGGGTTTTGATTTTGCGGTGGAGGAGGGAATGGTTGTGGAGGGAATGGCCTATACGAGGCCATTTTTTGTTTTCTATTTCCTTGGTCACAGTATCAAAAACAGAGATAAATCAATAAGAACCTAAAAAAGAACGGTAAAAGAAAAAAGTTTAAGTTTTTGAATTCTGGGTTTCTTTTTCTCAAAGTTTTTTTTGCATATACTGATCCAAATTGGAAACCTTTGAACTTGGATAGTCACTCAAATTTGAAATTTGCTATTTTTCTTTAACCTGATCAAGAAAAAGCCCTAGAGAAATAAAGTTCAAAACTTTGATATCCCAATTTCCAAAATTCAGCTGAAGTAGCTAAACCCATACAAGATCAACCGCCAAATCTTTTTTTATTTTACCAGTCAAGAAAAAAAAAATTTAAAGGAAAGAAAAAGTTAAAGGATCTAAACAGAGCAAGGATTCGAGTTCCCAATTCCAGAAACCCTAAGAAAGTGATAGAGACTGAATTGGAATCTAACCTGTAAATACTTGAATGCAGAAACCAGCTCCAAATATATTTCTTGAAAGAAAACAAACTAACCGACAGAAAATCCGAATGACTAATTTTGCAAATACAATAAAACAGATTAAAAAGGAGAAAGCGAAAATTTGTGGGGCAAGGGCAAGCTAGAATGCACAGAAACCCTAGCAGAGAGAGAGAGAGAGAGAGGGGGAGAAAGAAGGGGAAACCCCAAAAAATTGATGAGAGATCTTGGGGTAATGAAAAGTCCTAGATTAATCTGATTTGAAAGATTGGAGAAAAATTACGAAATTTCATTGATATGTTTATATATATACAGCTATAAGAGAAAAGGATAAGTGACCGGAAAAAGCTTGTCGGAAGAGAAAGCGGAGAGTATACCCCTTGTATTCGGCTGACTCGGCTTGGGATTGTTTTTCTACATATCGAGTAATTCCTCTATTTTTTGAAGATAAATTATGAGTATTTCTTTATTAGAACTAAGAGGTTTGAACTCGGTTATTTTTACGGTAAGATCGTAAAATATCGATTTTATTGTAAAATCATAATATATCATGAGATATTTAATATTCATTAGAAATTGAATAAAAAATAAAAATTAATAAAATATATTAATAATGGTTTAACAAGTCAACAAGTAAACTTAAATTTAATAAAGTATAATTTAAAGTACATTTTTATCCTTTTAAAAGATAATAAAATATTTAAATTATATTTTTATCCATTTATAAAGCAATCAAAATTACAATTTTGTCCCATTAAAATATGAAACTAAATTATCTAATATATTCAATTTAATAGTTTTTACCTTAGTTTATGCATTATAATTAGGAGAGTCCATTCTAATTTAGAGGGAGAAAATTGAGAAGAGAATGTGTCTCAGATAGTGTTTTAGAGATTTTTTTACCAAGAAAAAGGCATTAATAGCCCAAAATTATTAGGGCAGTCAAATGCTTATGTATGGAATTCGACTACTCTATAATTTGGATTTGTTTTACACTTAAGCTTTGTTTGGTTCGCATAAAATGACTTTTAAAAATGATTTCTGTAAAATGATTTATGAAAATTTGATTTTCTGGAAAAACTAAGGGTCCGTTTGGTTTATGAAAATATTTTCTATTTTTATTTTCTGAAAACAAGTTTTCATTTTCTGTTTTCTAAATTTTGGAAAATATGTTTGGTATACGAAAATGAAAACTTATTTTTGAAAATGAAAATTATGAAAATGCGTTTGGTGTCTACATTTTCAAACCAATAAATATGAAAAACAATAACTAAAATAGACAATTAAACTTATTCAGTATTGTTCAAAGAGATAATTAAACTTATTTTTATTATTCGAAGACACAACTGCAGTTTTATTTATTACTCAAACTGATAAATTCACAATAAAACTCATCCACTAGATCCACTAGCAACAATGGTAAAATAAAACAACCATACAAAAAGAAAATCTTCAATTTCTTATAGCATATAATAAGAAACCAAAAAATGAGAATGAGAAAAAAAAAAGTAACTTGATTTGATTTGCAATGGTGACTGACACAATTTTGGGAAAGAGTTTGGGTTTTAGCTGGAAGAAGAAAGAGCCAAAGCCAAAGCAGAACTACAATAAGCGTTGAAGCAAGTTTAGCATGTAAACTTAAAACTAAAACAAATAATAAAAAAAAACTTTTTGCTTGTGTAATGATTCGAACCCTGTATCTTTGATGTACATTAAAAAAATTTCATAAATCCCGTGTTTTCCAATTCTCCATTTTTTCAAACTATTTCCTTGGAAAACAATGAAAACATGTTTTTTTTGTTTTCAAAATTTGGCCCATTTTCATTTTCATTTTCCAAAAACATGTTTTCTGTTTCTTCAACCAAACATATTTTCCTTCACATTTTCTATTTTCTATGAAATTAAAATGGAAAACAGCTCTGTTTTCATGAACCAAACGCACACTAATATTTTTCTGTTGTTTGGTTGATATGCTGAAAAATATTTTCTGTTGTTTGTTGTTTTAATCTAATATAGATTAGGACGAGTTTTAGTGAGAGCTTTTTTCTTAAAAGTGGCATAAGTTTGGAAATTGTCTTCCCCTTTTGAAAATGGGAAGACAATTTTTCAAAATCCTTAAAGATTTTTCATTGATTGAATTTCATTTTCCATTGACCGAAAATGTTTTACACATACCAAACACTGGAAAATGTGGAAAATATTTTCGGAAAAATAAAATACGCGAACCAATCAGACCTTATTATCATAAATTTTACAGCTAATTATTAAAAATTTACGTTTTTATAGTATTTTTGCAATTATTTTTATTAAATTTATGATGAATCACGTTAATTTTACGGTTAATTATTATATATTTATGCTCTTCTATTGTTTATATACTTATTCTCATCAATTTTATGACAAATCACATTAATTTTATGGTTAATCATTATAGATTTATGTTTTTCTAGTGTTTTTATACTTACTCCCATCAATTTTATGATTAATTGTCATGTTTCTATATTTTTTTGGTGTTTTTACGATTAATCTCATAAATTTTACGATAAATGTAATAAATTTTATAATGAATCTCATAAATTTTACTATATAAATTTTACAGTGAATGTCATGAATTTTACAATTAATGCAATGAATTTTATGATAGGTCTTATAAATTTTATGAGTCATAAAATTTACGATTAATTTTATTAATTTTACGATGAATGTCATAAATTTTACGATAAGTCATATAAATTTTACGTTGAATGTCATAAAATTTATAATAAATGTCATAAATTTAAATAATTTAAAGTTTAAAACTTTTGAGCTGTAAATATTTGTCGAACCCTAGATGAGAACTATTTGACACCCTACTAAAGAAGACCAAAGATTCAAGATTACAGGCTTTTAGTGAAAATGTTGAAAGAAAATATAGAATCAACAATATATAGAACACTGAAAGAATGTTTGCGTAAATGGATCAAGATCACCTCTTGCTATGCCTTGAGCCATTAGTCAAGGAATTGGTCTATTCCTAATTAATGTTTATCAAATGTTTCAAGTAATAAAAATGCATTTTGACTAATAGGACAAGTGTCGAGGATATTAGCCTAAAAGGTCGTAATCATCAACGATGTTGGATATGTGAGATAAACATACAATGGCTTTTGTGATTGAATTTAGGTGCAAACTAAAAAGAAAAAAAATTTCCTCACACAAGGCAGTCGACTTCCTCTTGGAGGTAGTCGACATCCCTTTGCATTTTTTGATACAGAATATATTGGCAAAAATGGGCAGTCGAATGTTTAATATTGGCATTCGACTTCCCTTGCACAATTTTTATACAAAGGAAGAGGAGGTATGAGATAATGGATTGCTACTAACAAGAAGTCGACTATCTCTTGCTTATTTTGATACACAAATTAATTTTACGTGTGATTTTAATAAATTTATTTTTATTCTAATAATTTTATATATATTCCCATAATTTTATATTGATTATCATAGTTTTACTAGTGTTCTCATCAATTTTATGCTTAATTTACACAAATTATCACAATTTTTTAATTGATAATTCGAAAAACCAATTGAATAAGTTATTAGGTTAAAGCTTCTTTTTACTTTAAAAATATAATCAATGGTTTAAATTAATTTTTATTGATCCAAAGGTTATTATTCACTAACCTTATAATAAGGCTAAAATATTTATATTTGTGGCGAACCAATTGATTTTATTTGTTTAGTAAGTTAAATTAATTTTTCTTTAAATTTATATGTGACTTAATATTTGTGACAAATAAATTAATTTTAAGTATTTATGAGTAATGATTAGTTCATCAATAAAATAAATATATATCAATATAATTTTTACAACTTTAATTTTAATTTGCATGACTCAATTTAATTTTACAATATAAACACACAAAAATATATATTATGTCACTATATATAAAAGAATATATTTTTTTAGATCCGCCTCCTATAAGTACTTCTAGACCATATTGTATCATTATACACACACACACATATATATATATACATATATATATATATATATATACATACACACGTATATCTTGTATGTGTTGGCCTTGTCTTTGGGTGTTGTGATAGTTTCAGTTGAGTTGACAGATATTATATCATGAACAATTATATTATTATTATTATTATTATTTTGTTACATGAACAATTATATTATAACATTTTATTAGAGTTGTACAAGAACATTTTATGAACCACCATTACGTCGTTGGGTGTGGTGATAGCTTTAATTTTATGAATCACAATTGTGTAATTTGCATTTACTTGCAGCGTAAAAGGTAGTCGAATGCCTGTGATAGGCATTCGACTGCCTTGGTTGAAATTTAAAACAAAATGTTTGACGATAGAAGGCAATTGACTGCCCATAAAAGCCAAGTAAAATCGATGAAAACCATCGTAAAATTATCGAGCATTCGATTGCCCAAATTAAAGTTTTTGGAACCAAGGAAATTAATCATAAAATTGATTATAATAATTGTAAAATGAATGAGAATAAGCGTAACAATACTATAATAAGCATAAAAAATATGATAACAAATCGTAAAATATATAACATTCGTCATAAAATTTATAACATTTATCGTAAAATTTATAAGAATTCTCGTAAAATTTATAACATTAATCGTAAACTTTATGAGATTCATCATAAATTTTATGAGATTTATCGTAAAATTTATGACACTCATCGTAAAATTTACGACACTGATCGTAAAATTTATGATATTTATTGTAAAATTTATGAATTTTACAATCGATCTAATCAATTTTACGATGAAACTTATTGATATGACAAAGTCTATCTACATTGGGCCAGGCCCAAGATTGTCAGGATTCCCCACGCGGCAAGGAACCATTGGGCCACGTGGCCTTCAGCGACAGAGGACACACCCTGCGACAGGACATCTGTCACAGGCGATAGACTCCCGCGGCAATCACCTGTCACCCATCATTTGACACATGGAGCTTCCACCGGCTTCTGCAGCGACAGACTCCTACCGCCAACAATATGTTACACTTCTGAGTCTCTCGCTGGCGACAGGCTACTGCTACTTCTGGAATTTAAGAAATCTGTGTTCTACTTGGAAACAAACTCCTAGTAAAAGGACAGAATCACCCTCAGGTAATTAACCTAGAATATTGGCCTATAAATAGGCCCTAAGTATAATTCTATTCTCTAATTTTTTACTACTGGCTTTTACGCTTCCCAATACTGAAGAACTTGTGGTTGACTTAAGCATCGGAGTGCCTACGCAGG
Source organism: Heritiera littoralis (assembly GCA_031772115.1). Taxonomy (NCBI): domain Eukaryota; kingdom Viridiplantae; phylum Streptophyta; class Magnoliopsida; order Malvales; family Malvaceae; genus Heritiera; species Heritiera littoralis. Next base: position 7,362,166 of record JAPDPK010000025.1, on the reverse strand, counting down.
GAACCACCCCTGCGTCCCTCTGACTTTTCTTGTTTTACAGAAGCTTATTGGAAACACGTGGAGACAAAGTACGAACAACACGTCAGCATACCTTTATTGTTGTTTTGTGCAACAACAATTGGCGCCATCTGTGGGAAACATATAAAAAGCCAATCAAAACTTTTAAGATGGTGAGAACGAGATCGACAAACGTTAGAACTGGAAGTGATGAAAACTCCATGAGTTCCCCGAACAGCTAATTCGCCAGAGGAATTAGGTGAATAGAGAAGATGAGAGAGTAATCGTGTCGACGGCAGAATTCGATGCTTTGAGGCGACAAAGTGAAGAACCGACTTAGGCGTTGAAAGCCATGGTAGACCTGTTCAAGGGAGTCCTTCCGACATTGAGTCTGCCGCCTGCCGTGCAGTATTTGGTGGGAGAAACAAGTCAAGGGTTCCTGCCGCATGCGTTTAGGTGACAGGAGAACGCGACAGCGGTAGATCCCTCTCGACGACAGGAGGATCCCCTCGTAGAGGAGGATGATATTCAGCAGGAGGCGGCAGGATTGGGGAGCCGGAGGCCTACCGCAAGTACCCAGCAGGAGGTCGAAGAGGCGATAAATCTGAAACCAACAGCAGGGGTCGTGCGACAGATGTCTGATATTAGGCAACAGGTGTCTGGTGTCGGGCGGCAGGTGTTTGGGCAATAAGGTGTCGACTGAGCGGTAGGGTCTTTCGCCCACCGTGATTTGTCAAATTTTACTGGTACCAACTTAGAACAAGGTATCGGAGGTGCTGGAAAGAATGGTGGCAATGACCAAAGCACTTAGGGAGCCGAGTCGGAGTTTAACCCCATTTGGTGTACACAAATGGCACGAACAAGTGCACCTCAAGAAAGGGGTAAGGAAATAGTGGCCAAAGACTTGCTTGATTCGTCTCATGCCAGGAATCAACTTACTCCGTCAGTGGACATGAAGAAGATGATAGAAAAAGTACTTTAAGAGAAAAAATTAGTGTCCACAGAGGAGAGCCAGAGGAGAAGGGTACCATTTTGCACAGCCATACTGTAGAAACCCCTGCCTCCGAAATTCAAAATGCCACAGATGACCGCATACACGGGAAAGACAGACCCCTATGATTATATGCAGAACTATGAAGCGCTAATGTTATTACATGGATGGGAAGATGAGATAATGTGCAGGGCCTTTTCTCTAACTCTGACCGGGCATGTGATGAAGTGGTTTAATAACCTGACTGAGGGATCTATTGTCTCTTTTGACCAATTGCGAAGCGAGTTTCTTAAGGCGTTTGCGGTGAATAGTCAAAGAAGGAAAGAGCCGACTTATTTACTCACTCTTAAACAAGGAGTTAAGGAGTCATTGAAGAGTTATGTCGATCGTTTCAGAGACGCTACTCTAGAAGTGCAGGACCTACAAGTCGGTATAGCCGTGGCAGCCATGTTACAAGGAATAAGGTCTGAAAAACTGCAGGAATCCCTGTCGCTAGACCAGCCAACCACAATCTTAGACCTGCTTTCTCGTGCGAATAAATATGTCACCCAGGAAGAAGTGATGAAAATGGTGGGGAATGGAGAATCCAAGGAGGGAAGGAAAAAAGGAAGAGAAGTTCCTGAAGCATCCTCTAGTCAGTCAAGGAAATTTGACAAAACCTCTACAACGAAATATACCACCTATACCCCACTTACTGAATCTCGAGCTTCAGTGTTAGCGGCTATTGAGGGATCAGGTCTTATATGGCCCCCAAAGAAAACATCCGAGAATCTGGGCCATGACACGGACTCGTACTGTAACTACCACTTAGCACATGGGCATTCGATGGAAAAATGTAGGGAGTTAATGAATCAACTAGAGAAGCTAGTGCATGATGGAAAAATAAATCGATTTGTGTGGAGAAGTGACAAGAGCAACTATCTTGCACGAAACAGAGGAAACTACTTTAGAAACAACTTTAGAGACAGAAGAGATGAAAACAGGGGAACTGTAAGGAGAAATGATGGTGATAGGAGGGAGAATGACAGGAGGACAAATAAAAGGAATAGAGAAGAAGATAATGAACCTACAGGGCCAGCCATTAATGTGATATCTGGAGGTGAATCGTTAGCTGATACGTCTTCCTCGTCTCGGAAGTCTTACACCCAGCAAGCTCACCAAATTAACTCAGTAATAGAAGAAAAGCAAGATGAAGAGCCCATTACTTTTACGCCAGCTAACAGAGGAGATGTAATGATCACTCATGATGACCCAATGGTGATTTCAACAGTGATAGCAAAGCATCCAGTGAGTCGTATCCTGGTTGATAATGAGAGTTCGGTGAATTTGATATACTGGAGTTGCTTTGAGAAGATGAACATCTCGAAGGATAGGTTGAAGCCAGTACCCACACCACTGTATGGCTTCTCAGGAGAAAAGGTGAAGGTGGAGGGTGTAATTTAGCTACCTGTGACATTAGGGGAAAGACCAAAGTGTGTCAGTCGTCAAGTGTTATTTATGGTGGCGAAGTCAACGTCAGTGGCATATAACATGATTTTCGGGCGGCCATTGTTGAATGACATGAGAGCAGTGGTACATCCCTGTTATTGTTAATGAAATTCCAAACTCCTCATAGTGTCGGACAAGTGAGAGGAGACCAAAGGAAGGCTAGGACGTGTAATATCACGTCCACCACGTGTAAGGGGATTCAAAGGAAGGAAACCCTTATGATCGAAGAACCGCTTAAGCCAAAACCTGATGTGGAGATAGAGGCAATTCAATTAGATGGAGAAGATGAAAAGAAGGTGGTATATGTGGGTAGCCAGTTGTCTGAGGGAGCAAAAGAGGAAATAATCCGATGTTTAAAGAAAAACGCTGATATATTCGCATGGACCCCAGTTGATATGCCTGGGATTGACCCTGAAGTTGCTTGTCATCGGTTAAACATAGTCTTAAGGGCAAGGCTGATAAAGCAGAAGAAGAGAAATTTCGCTCCGAAGAGGCAACAGGTCATAAATGAAGAAATCTCAAAGTTGTCGCAGACAGGGTTTATTAGAGAAGTTAACTATCCAGAATGGTTGGCTAACGTTGTAATGGTAAAAAAGCCAACGGAAAATGGAGAATGTGCGTGGACTTCATGGATTTGAACAAAGCTTGCCCTAAGGATTCGTATCCACTACCTCGAATTGACAAGTTAGTAGATGAAACTTGTAGGTACGAATTGCTTAGTTTCTTAGATGCCTTTTCAGGATACCACCAGATCATGATGCATCCAGAGGACGAGGAGAAGACCTCGTTCATTACCGATAGTGGACCATATTGCTATCGAGTAATGCCATTCGGTTTGAAAAACGTAGGGGCAACCTACCAGCGCATGGTGAATAAGGTGTTCAAAAACTTGTTGGGCAACACTATGAAAGCTTATGCCGATGACATGATCATAAAGAGCCGAAGGGAAGAGTAGCATGCCAAAAAGATGACGAAGGTATTTAATGTGTTGCGGTAGTATGAGATGAAGTTAAACCCCAACAAATGCTCATTCGGGGTGAGGTCTGGAAAGTTTTTGGGATTTATGATCACCAATCGGGGCATAGAAGCTAATCCTGAAAAAGTTCAAGCTATTCTGGACATGAGGCCACCCAATACTGTTAGAGAGGTTCAAAGCCTAACAGGAAGGATAGCAGCTTTGAATCGCTTCTTGTCCAAATCAGCTTAGAGGAGTCTACCATTCTTTAAGGCGATAAAGGCGGGAAAAAACTTCAAATGGACAGAAGAGTGCAATGACGCTTTTGAGAAGTTAAAGGACTACCTGAAAGAGTTGCTCTATTATCTCGACCACAGCTTGGAGACCACCTCCTCATGTATCTCGGTGTAGGAGAGAAAGCTGTAAGTGCAGTCCTAGTAAGGAAAGAGGGAGACAGGGATTGTCCGATCTATTATGTAAGCAAGGTCCTGCTAGATGCCGAAACGAGGTACCCCCTAGTCGAAAGAATAGTTCTATCCTTGGTGATTGCAACTCGGAAGTTACGACCTTACTTCTAGGCTCACTGAGTGACTGTCTTAACAGACCAGCCTTTAAGGCAAATACTGCAGAAACCAGAGCACTCCGAACGTCTGACCAAATGGGCTATCGAGTTGAGTGAATATGACGTCCACTTCCAGCTTCGCCAAGCAATAAAAGGGCAGGCGCTGGCGAATTTCATTGTCGAATGTACAGGCCAGGAGGTTCTAGAAGAAACAGAGTTAGTCTGGTGGAAATTATTTGTGGATGGGGCTCGTAACATGGATGGTAGTGGAGCTGGAATTGTGCTAACTTCACCTGAAGGGGAAACCTATGAGTATTCCCTGCATTTCGATTTCCCAAGCTCGAACAATATAGCTAAGTACGAGGCCTTAATAGCAGGGATGAAACTTGCGGAGAAACTAGAAGTTAGCAACTTAATGGCCCATAGCAATTCACAATTGGTGGTTAATCAGTTCTCGGGAGAATATGAAGCACGAGAACCAGCTTTAGTCCCTTATCTGCAAAAAGTGCAATTATTGGCACAATAATTTAAGAACTTTCAATTGACCCAGATAAATCGGTCTGAGAATAGTCATGCGGATACCCTCTCAAAGTTGACTTCTTCGAGAGGAATCAAAGGTGGTATAGTCAAAGTGGAATCTCTCGCTAAGCCAAGTATCGAAGAAGAAGATGTTTGCGATGTTGAGATCGGAGGTGATTGGAGAAGTCCAATCAAATACTACATATTGGGAGGCACAGTCCCAACTGACAAAGATGAGACCCGAAGGCTAAAGTTGCAAAGTGCCAGATTTACTGTGGTGAACGGAGAACTCTACAAACGTGGATTCACTATGCCCTTGCTAAAGTGTCTAGGGCCTCAACAGGCTGAGTACACCCTGGCTGAAGTCCATGAGGGGATATGTGGTGAATACTTAGGGGCTCGAGCCTTGGCCATGAAAATATTGCGTGCGGGGTTTTATTGGCCTACACTAAAGAAGGATGCCACTAAAAAGTGCGAAAGTGCGAAAAATGCTAAAAGTTCACCCCTATAGTCACTGCGCCAGTCTCGACCCTCCAGAGCACTCTTCAACCAACGCCATTCGCACAGTGGGGGCTAGACATCTTGGGACCCTTTCCCTTGGGCACAGGACAGAGGAAATATTTGCTCGTAGCCACAGACTACTTCACAAAGTGGATAGAGGCAGAGCCTTTGGCTACAATTTTCGAAAGAAAGGTAGAAGCAATGGTTTGGAGGGATGTCATTTGCCGTTTTGGGATCCCTCGTGTGCTTAATGCCTATCATGGGAAACAGTTCGATTGTGACTCATTTCGAACATTCTGTAAAGGCCTAAGCATTCAGTTAAGAATCTCCTATGTATCTTACCCTCAAGCTAATGGGCAAGCCGAGGTGAGCAACCGAACTATACTGCATGGTTTGAAGACCAGACTGGACAAGGCAAAGGGAGCATGAGTAGATGAGCTCCTAAGTGTCCTATAGGCCTACAGAACGACAAGTAAGGTGTCGATAGGGGAAACGTCGTTCAATTTGGTGTATGGGATTGAAGCCCTCATCCCGGTTGAAATTGGAGCTGAGTCACCTAGGTTGGTCCCTTACATCGAAGAACTTAACTCTCAGGGACTAAGGGAGAATCTAGACCTGATTGATGAGCTGAGGGACATGGCAAAAATGAGATTGGCTACCTACCAGCAGAGGATAGACACTTATTACAATGCACGAGTTAAGAGTAGAGAATTGCAAGAAGGAGACCTGGTATTGAGAAAGTCGACAATTACAAACGCCCATAGGGAGGATGGAAAACTTCGGGCTAATTAGGAAGAACCTTACAGAATCAGGAAGATGATCGGACCTAACACATGCACCTTAGAAACCTTGCAAGGAAAGAAGATCTCGAAGACTTGGAACGGCAACCATCTCAAGCTGTACTGGTAGTAAAATATTGTACACTTTTATGATTCTTTTTTATCTATTATTCTGTTACTTTACAAATATTATTGTTTTGTGATTATTTGATTCCTGAATAAAGATCAGCTATTCGCTTTCTATATTCTCTAATGCAATTTGTTAGACAGATTATGTGTTAACAGGAATTGAAATGAGAATATGTGAGACGGGCACAAATAAGACCCTAAGCGAATAGATACAAGATGGGCACAAATAAGTCCCTAAGCGAAAAATGCGCGAGACGGGCAAAAATAAGACCCTAAGCAAAAAGATACAAGACGGGTAAAAATAAGTCCATAAACGAAAAATGCACGAAATGGGCAAAAATAAGATCTTAAGCAAGAAGATACAAGGCGGGCAAAAATAAGTCCCTAAGCGAAAAATGCGCGAGACGGGCAAAAAAAAGACCTTAAACAAGAAGATATAAGACGGGGCACAAATAAGTCCCTAAGCAAAAAATGCGCGAGAAGGGCAAAAATAAGACCATAAGCGAGAAGATACAAGACGGGCACAAATAAGTCCCTAAGCGAAAAATGCTCGAGACGGGCAAAATTAAGTCCCTAAACACGAAAATCAAAAGTCCCTAAGCGAAAAATGCGCAAGACGGGCAAATCAAAAGCCCCTAAGTGAAAAATGCGCGAGACGAGCAAGTCTAAAGTCCTTAGAGATGTAGAACGTAAAGCATGTTACGAGGTACGTTACAATATATATGTGCTGCAATTGATTCAAAAAATATATATATATTTTGTGATTGGCTTATCAAATCTAATAAGTCCTTAAGCAAAAAAAAGCGCGAGATAGGCACAAATGCTCGAGAAAAAGTTCATCTTTGAACAGAACAATAACACTATCTCAAAGCAGAACTTGGGGAGCAATATGGTGTAAAGGTACGCTTTATGACGTAAAAATAGAATTATTCGATATTTCTAACGCTTTAATGTTGTTCTTTAGAGTTTTGTGATGCAACAGTTATGAATACGAAATATTCATTCAAAGAAAAGAAGAAAAAGCTACAAAAAGCAATTGTACTTTTCATTAAGAATGAATCTTTACATTGAGTTAACAAACAAAATGAAATATAAAATATCCTAATCTATGGTGAGGACTAAGTCAGCCGGCTGAGAAGATGCTGCATCAGCACTAGAGCCTTCAATAACCGGAGGATCAGGAATTTGAGGAGCTTGAGGATCAGAAACTTGAGGAGTCGAAGAATCAGGGTCCTAGGGAGCTGAAGAAGCCATCCTGGAGAGGGAGCATCACCTGAAGGCCCAACCACAGCCGTATTGTCTGGCACGGGATCAACGGCTGCAGAATCAAAAATTTGGAACTCATCGCCGTCTAACCCTAGCAATGCCTCGATAGACTCAGGTTGATCGCCCACCTTGATAGGATCAGGCTCATCACGCATCGCTGCAGGCCCGGATGGGTCACGTGCCCCAGTAGGCTCAGGCCGGATGCGTGGCTACCGAGGAGGCCACAGACCTTCAAGGTTATCAAGTTATCTATGGCTCCTACCTATATATAGTCATCCAGACTTAGCGAGTCAAGTTCATATTTGGTCCAGGAGGGAGCTTTATAGAACTGGGCCTCCTCGGTGAAAATAAACTCAGGGAAAGACTCATCAGGTTGATGCTTCTCCAACCAAGAGCGGGCTAAGTAGAAGCCATACTTGATGAATCCCGTCGCAAGCTCTTCTTTCTTCTCATAGCAGTGTTGAGACAGGCGGTATTCACGGACGGCCTCAGCTTGACCTCCTTTTGTCGATCCAACACACTCTGCAGCTCGTCGATGGCCTCATCCCGCTGCCTCCTCATGGCCTCCCGATCATTGACTTCCTTATTATAGGCCTCTTCATATCCCTAAAGGGAGGCTACTTTTGCTTGTTCTTCTATCAACCTATGCTCAAGATCGGTGTTCCTCTTGGTCAATTTCTCGACCCTGCCAGCATATGGACGAAGCTGAACAACCTTATTCTGAAGTGCTATTTTTGCCTCTTGGAGCTCATGAATTTCTTTATCAGCCTGCTCTCTAAGAGCCCTATGCCGTGCATTGACAGCCGTTATTTGCTGAGCTGACTGACAAAACAAAGAACAAAAATAACTCAAAAACACGACGAAAGAGGTTAAAAAAGGGGAATATAATTACCAAATAAATGTGACGCTTTTACCTTCATCGTGAGATAGTCAGAATTATTTTCAGCCTCTGCTAAGTTTGTGAAAAGCCCCGCCTCGTCACAGGGAAGAATGGTGCTCCAGGCCAGACGAGACGCTATCCCGGTCTCCTCAATGCTATCATTGTCGTTCACTCCGGGATAGGTTTGGAAGTCCTCTCCATCTACGACAACCCCATTATCAACTAAATAGCGCTTCAAGGTAGGATTGGCTACCTTAGGCAATATTGGTCTCGTAGGCATCGAGGCTTCAATGATCATGTTCTTCCTATATTTACGCCTAGGCTGGCGAGGAGCCGACCTATCCTCGGCAGCACAGGAATCACCTTCTCGGCGGGCTGACTCACTTCTTTATGACCCAGAGCTCTCTTGATCGTCTGAGCTACGATCACGGATAAGGGGCCTCTTTCGTTTGTTTCTCTCGACCTCTTGCGCAAGACGATTAGGCCCACCGATAGCCGGAAGACGAGGAGTATAAGCACGAGGATGTCTGGAAGCGGAGGCTCCAACCGACTGCTGTTGAGAAGAAGGAGCCTCTCTGGCAGAAGCATTGGCCTGCCTTTTGCGCATAGCATTATGAAAGTTCATATCTGCATAATACAAGGAGAAGTAATCAGCAAATCTAAATCCAAAATGCCATGCACACGGATATATAAAGTAAAGAAAAATAGAAACCTATAATATCACCAAGATCCTCTAAGTTATCCAAATTCTGATTTGCTGGGAAGTCAACGAAAGGGCTCCCAAAGGCGTTGCCCTGAGTCCATTCAAGATCCTCCTCGAATGGACCACTGGCACCCGCAACCTCAGGTGTCTCATCTCTCGAATCTGGAGAAGATTCATCTACAAGGTGACTTAGAGGGTTAGAGGTCTCGACTATAGGAACCTTGAGCGATTGGCTAGGGCCAGCATCGGACACGGGCAAGCTAGTAGGGAGGTTAGATGGGGTATCAGAAGTCCCAGAAACGGCTCGGCTTACTCCCCAACCGGCTGTTGTAATATTCTCTGGTGTTAAAAGGGAAAATAAATTACATTCCCCAGTAGAACAAATTCGTCGTATAGGCCCACTAAAATGGTCCCTTAAGGATTCTACCCCAAATCTTTCTGAGCGCTTCGAGTGGTCGCTAGTATCACGATTCCATGTAGTGCGAATTCGCAAATCACTTGGAATCTCGACAATGACCCACTTGCTTTCAAAACCGCGCAGTTTATTAGGAAGGTCCAAAAAAATTTTGTTATTGGGAAACTCGTCAACCGTTAACCTCTGGAGAGAAAACGTTATCAGTCCTTTTAGACCACGGACTCTAAAAAAGGCACTCAAGATGGGGACAGTAGGAACGATACCTAAACTATGACACACCACCGAAAATCCTACTATTTGAGCCCAAGCATGCGGATGAAGTTGACAATGAACTATATCTTCGTACCTAAGAAACTCTAGACCAAACTCCGGCAACGAAAAACAAAAACCGAAGAGTAAGGACGCTTTATGCACAGCTACGCCATTTCTAACTAGGTCAGGCGTGACCTCCCCACTGACTGGAAGTCTATAACGGTAACCGAAAGGAAGGGGAAAATGAGTGTCGAAATCCTCTAAGTCCGCATTCGTCAGTGTGTATTCAACACCGCCCCTTCTAAGTGATTTATCGGACGTTGCGAAGACATGGTAAAAGAAAGAATGGGCGACTGACCTAACGGGCGATGGACCTATTGGGCGACTGACCTACTAGGTGAGAGACTTAGCTTGCGGGAGACCTAAACTCTACATGAAAGACTAAGACACTTGCGGGAGACCTAAACTCTACGTGGAAGACCAAGACACCTGCTAGAGACCTAAAACTAGTTGCGAGAGTCGATACGTAAGGCGACAGGTGTATACTTATGTCACTGCGGTAAGCGAGAGACTCCTGGTGTGAAAATGAAAGACTCTTTGGTGACAGACTCTTTCGGCGAGAGAGCTGAAAATACGGGCGACAGACTGCTCCTCAGAGGTTTTCATATAATCCTTCGTCGAACCCCAGCTGTTTATATAACAGCGACAGGGAATGCCGAACGTCGCGTCTGATCACGTCTCCCGCAGAGTATAGCTCTTTCACCTGTAAAAAAATCAGAGAAAATCACAAAAATAAAAAAACTATTTATATTGGGCTAGGGCCTAAAAACACATATTTATACTCTCTTGGTTGGAGAAATCCAACAAGAGAGTGGGGAGCAATTGATATGACAAAGTCTATCTACATTGGGCTAGGCCCAAGATTGTAAGGATTCCCCACGCGGCAAGGAACCATTGGGCCACGTGGCCTTCAGGGACAGAGGCACACCCTGCGACAGGACATCTGTCGCAGGCGATAGACTCCCACGACAATCACCTGTTGCCCATCGTTTGACACGTGGCGCTTCCACCGGCTTCCTCAACGACAGACTCCTACCGCCAACAACATGTTACACTTCTGAGTCTCTCGCCGGCGACAGGCTGATGCTACTTCCGGAATTTAAGAAATCTGTGTTCTACTTGGAAACAAACTCCTAGTAAAAGGACAGAATCACCCTCAGGTAATTAACCTAGAATATTTGCCTATAAATAGGCCCTAGGTATAATTCTATTCTTTAATTTTTGACTACTGGCTTTTAAGCTTCCCAATACTGAAGAACTTGTGGCTGACTTAAGTATCGGAGTGCCTACGCAGGGAACCACCCTTGCATCCCTCTGACTTTTCTTGTTTTACAGAAGCTTATTGGAAACACGTGGAGACAAAGTACGAAAAGCACGTCAGCATACCTTTATTGTTGTTTTGTGCAACAAAAATTATAATTTTTATGATGATCCTTATTAAATTTACGATAAATCTTATTATTTTTATGATGATCCTTATTAAATTTATGATCAATCTAATTAATTTTATTATGAATCTTATAATTTTTATGATGATTCTTATTAAAGTTACAATCAATCTAATCAATTTTACAATGAATCTTATGATTTTTATGATGATCATCATTAAATTTGCAATGAATTCATTATTTTTATAATGAATTTCATAATTTTAAACTAAGGAAGTTGATTGCCTGATAAAGGCATTCGACATCCTGTATAAAAACTTGAAACAGAAATTTACGATAACCAAGGTAGTCGACTACACAAGAAAACAATCGATTGCCTCTGTTATTGCAACGTTCTGTTACAAATTTTCATCTAGGCAGTCGAATCCTTTCATCGGGCAATCGACTGCCCAAATAAAATTTGAACTAATTAGTTGCAAAATGTTAAAATGAATGCTAAAACGATTAAAATAACTAGGCAGTCTATTGCCTGTAACAATTATACACAATTAAACATTTTACTGGTAAAAAATATAACAATTATTGGTATGTTTTGGAAGACACTGTTTGTAAATCATTTGTTCGTCGCACTTTTCATCCCAAGTTACTTCGTTTATGCTATATTTTTTCGAAAACTTACCCATTGTTAAAAATAAAAACTCTTCGAGAGAGGAAAAAGAGAAGAAAAAAAAAACTATTTGATTAAGGCTAGGTTTAAGGTTTAGGATTTCTAAAGATTGAAACAACTGCAAACTAGATTAAAGGTGAAACAAAAAAAAAAAGGAATAAAGAGATTTGTGATTTGGGATTTAGGGTTTATAATTTAAGGTTTACAAATAATAAAAAGGCTTATATAAGAGGAAGAATGTTGTTGGACTTATAGAAATGTTATATTAGTAATATATTACTACAATTTAAATAATATTTAATATATAATGATAATTTTAATAATTGGTATATTAGGTTACCAGGTTTAAAGATTTTTTACCTTTTTAAATTTAATCAATGGTTTAGATTACATATGACTAATCTAAGGGTTATAATTTAATGACCTTATAATAAAGTCAATTTTTATAAACATACTGTAGAATCTCCCATTTGAAACTTTGAAAATTGTGGGTTTGAGAGAATTTCAGCTCTTAATATCTTTCCCGTCCTCGAGTTAATTAAATAAATTAGAGGTAGGAAGATTTAATGGTAGATTAAAAATTTTAAAAGAGAAAAAATTATATAATTAGACTTTAAGAATTTATATTTTTAATTTTTTTCGTACATGAAAAGTTTTTCATCATTTTGATATTAATATTAAAGAAAATAAAAGAAGTGCCACACCCGAAAGTTGTGATTATACACTTTATTTTTGTGGAATACAAATTTACGGGTAAAATTTTCTCTCATACACTAGATTTGTCATTCGTATGGTGTAATCTAATATTATCAAGGAGATATCTATTTGACTTAGTTTAAGACTCTTGTCTGAAGTCCTAATCAAAAACATAATAAAAAAATTTGTAACCACTGATATCAAATTCCATTCACTATAGATTATTTTATCGGTAATGATTAATTTAAGGTAGTGAATTTATTTACATGCTAAAATTAGTACATTTCACAATTTGGTAGTCTATTAGCCTAATTAACAGCTTAATCAACAAAACTATCAAGAAACTACTGGAAAATAAAATTGTTGCATATCGAAAATACATCCCTAACACACATCATCAATACTCTTATTGATAAGGAGGAATTAAGCAGTAACAATTTATTAACATCCCAAATACAGTATGTTTCACAATTCTAAGGCTTATTAACTTAGTACACATCCCAAACTACAGTATTGTTAAAACACTGCTTGAAACAAAAATTGTATACTAAAAAAAAATATATATCAAACATAGTATTGTGAGTGCCTCGAAAAATAAATTTGCAAAGCTCGATACTAAATCAAAAACTGTCCAACTCAAGCTCAATTTGAAAGGAAACAATGCGGAGAGTGAGCTAAAGCTCGGTAAGTTAACATATAATAGCAAAGTTGGAATCATATTGTTATAAATTCACACTTTAATTGTATAGGTTCTACAATTCAAACATAAGCATACATTGTCATATAATGCTTTCACAAATAGGTACACTTTCAAAATATCTCAACTTAAGTACTAAGACACCATATTACAGTCAAGGTCTTTTAAGGCTATCAGTCAGAAGAATGCTTTGGAGCATCTCATGTTCCCATTAACCTGACAACTATACTAGGTAGTCCTATGACATACTCGTCACTAGATTTCTTATATCATAACATGGCAGCATTATATGAAAAGATGTATGATCATATCATGAATGTTATTAGAACCATATTTGATGCTAAATATTCTGAAACAATACCCTGAACTAATCATGTCATGTATAATAAGCAAATCATGCTATATGTTCAAGGTTCAAAATCAAGTTTTGAAATAAGTTTTGATAGCATCATTCAAATTCAAATCTAATAGCCTAATAATCAAATCATATCGAATAGTCTAATAATTAAATCACATTATGAAAGTTTGATAATCAAATCATATTCTGATAATTTGATAGTCGAATCATGTTCTGAAATAGATATGACATAATCTTGTCTAACTTATCAAAAAGTATGCATTCTAATCTAACTATAGCTATCAGTGAGCTTAACTATCTTGGACAAGGGTACAGCTTATGGCTATAGTTTTCTAAACCCTAACCCCACTAATTAAGTGTGACTAGGACTTGTTAATGAGCTATGTCTGTGACATCCTCATCACTCCCAAATATCAACTAACTTTTTCTTCACATAGCGTTTGGTTAGACTCGTTCGTCAATGTTATCCTTTCGTCTTCTTATACTTTAAGCATCATTACTTATAACATGATATCAAATTTGTCATGAAATGAAAATTTTCATATATTTTCACATACGTCAACTACATCAGGATCTCATATAACTTACATATTCTATATCCTCAAATTACCTAATATACATTAACGTAATATTATATTGTATAATAGCCGAAGTACACAGCCAACTGGTTATACCTTCAAGGAATAGTTAGGAAGCGTGTCTCGAAGGTATACTAAAGGATCCCAAAATGTGCTCCTCTGTCCGAAGCAGGAATCACTTCAAATAATCTGTATGACAAATGATTGTAAAGGGATGAGTTTACGCTCAGTAAGAAACATATGTAAAAAAGCGTACTATGCCACTATATGCAGTTTTCCTGCTTGGCTCTATAATGTCATGTAAAATCATTATAAAGCATATTTCATATAATTTCTTCAAATATCATATACACATAGAATCAAATAAGTCCATTACTTTCAAATGCTTTCACGTAAATTCTCATGTACAATTACAAATACTTCAATTACAAGTAACTTCATATACTTTCAAATAGATGGGAGACAATTAACTTCAAATAAAATCATGCACCAAGTAATTCTCATAAGGATACAACAAATATATCCCGTAAGGGATAATCCTGAGAGATGTCAAATAAGTGGCGTACTCACGCATGGGCTAGGGATCCTCCCCAAAGCCGAATACAAATAAGAGACATATGGCCATTATCTATAGGCCACAGTGAACACTAGTCAGGTGACATCTGTGGCACTGAAGACCGGACTAAGGTTCCTCAGCCAAGTATAAATACAAGTAATATGAATGATCGTCAAAGGAATCTATGGTCTCCAAAACCTTTGTCATATAGCTTTTAGCAAATATAATTATTCTTTCTTGAAATAGGTTTTAAGGCCTCCCTTTTTCAAATAGGGCAGTCGGCTGTTATATCATATATCCTTTTATTGAATTTTTTTCTTTTTAAAATTCAATTATTTTATTTTTCGAAAACACATAAGGCAGTCGATTGGTCCCATATAGTAGTCAACTGGTTTTGAAACAAAATGCTTTCGAGAAAAAGGTAGCCGACTAGCTCATTGGCAGTCGATTGTTTTCGCAAACAGAATGCTTTTGAAAATAGGGCAGTCGACTGGCTCCATAGGCAGTTGGCTGGTTTTGAAACAGAATACTTTTTGGAAAATAGCAGTCGACTGCTATATAGGGCAGTCGACTGGTTTGAGTCGATTTCGAAAAAGTTTAAGTCTCGTCTGTCTCTAGGCAGTCGGTTGCTACTTAAGGCAGTCGGCTTATCCTAGCAATTTGATAACTAGGAGTAAAAACCCGAATTTGACACTTCCTGCACTTAAAAAGCATCTCATATATGACCAACTCATGCAACCAAAACAAATATAGTCTCCCTACGTCCGTTACACATATTCCTTACCTTAAATAACTCCGAAATTGTAAATCACTTGGTTGCACCACTAATTTCCTCTTCACTCTTCAAGCTGCAAATATCATAAAATTTCCAAACTTTTAAGGAAACCTTTCTAACCATACTGTAACAACTCTTTACAACTCCAAACCATCAATAGAATTGAATGAATAAGTTTCTTCTCTTACCTTTGTCAATAACCAAGTTTGACATCAATTTAGATCTCTCCAATTACTTGGATTCAATCCACCAAACTTCAAATGTAGCTTAGGCTAGTAATGAGGATTGTTTTTCGTTAAGCAAGCTCAACGATTCGCTGACAGGATCTTGGTGTTTGTCAAGGTGAATGGAAATGGAAACATAGGAGAAATGGAGGGAAACAAGAGGAATGGCTGGGAAGGTTGCTGCCAACTTGGAGAGGGAAGAGATGACATGGCCAATATCATTTAATGCATGCTAATCTCTTTCACAAATCAGCCATTGACCCCTTTGACCTATTTAATTCTCTTCTTCCCTTTATCATATCAGCCATATGTCATTTTAATTATACTAAAATTCTGATATTTATTTTTCTCATACTCTAACATTCTCAAACATATAAGTCCACTCCTTGACCATTTGACTTTCAATTTCATTATACCTTCCATGTCCCATACATCATTCATACTTCATAATTTCTCATTTATTTAATTATTTCAGCTTACAATACTTTACAAATATGGGAAATTTACATGAAATTGGGGATTTTACATTCTCCCCACCTTGAAGAATTTGGTCTTCCAAATTAAATCAGCTTATTGTTCGAATAGCTCAGGATATCTTTCCTTCATTAAGCTCTCTAACTCCCATGTAGCTTCTTCCCTAGTATGGTACTGCCAAAGAACTTTAACTAATGGGATTGTCTTAGACCTCAATACTTTCTCCTTTCTGTCCAAAATTCAAACCGACTTCTCTACATAACTCATGTCTTCTCGAATCTCTAA
Source organism: Heritiera littoralis (assembly GCA_031772115.1). Lineage (NCBI taxonomy): Eukaryota > Viridiplantae > Streptophyta > Magnoliopsida > Malvales > Malvaceae > Heritiera > Heritiera littoralis. Next base: position 7,345,971 of record JAPDPK010000025.1, on the reverse strand, counting down.
GGGTTCATATTCTATGACATGAGATCGGTCCGGATAATACTTTCGAAGCATAGACACATGAAAAACATTATGTACTCCTGATAGCTCCGGAGGTAGTGCTAATCGGTATGCAACATCTCTAATTCGATCAAGGACTTCAAATGGCCCAATGTAGCGAGGACTAAGCTTACCTCTTTGGCCAAATCTCATGATTCCTTTGGATGGAGAGACTTTCAAAAACACAGAATCCCCAACCAAAAACTCAAGTGGTCTTCGTCGAACATCTGCATAACTCTTTTGTCGACTTTGAGATGTCTTAAGTCTTTGACAAATCAACTTCACATTCTCAGAGGCTTGCTTGACTAAATCTGGAGCTAACAATTTATGCTCGCCCACTTCTTCCCACCCAATCAGAGATCGACACCTTCTGCCATATAAAGCTTCATATGATACCATCCTGATACTTGCATGATAACCATTATTGTAAGCAAACTCAGCCAGTGGTAGATGGTCATCCCAGGAGCCTTTGAAGTCCAAAGCACAGGTTCTCAACATATCCTTGAGCATCTGAATAGTGCGTTCGGACTAATCATCAGTCTGCGGATGAAAAGCTACGCTAAAATTCAACTTAGATCCCATGGCTTCTTGGAAATGTTCCAAAAAATGAGAAGTAAACTTGGAATCTTTATCAGAGGTAATGCTCACTAGAACTCCATGTAATTTGACAACTTCTCTCACATACAAATCTGCCAAAGCACTAAGTGTATCTGTAGACTTCATAGGTAAGAAGTGTGCTGACTTAGTTAATCTGTCCACGATTACCCAAATACTGTCATGATTCCTCTTGGTTCATGGCAATCCCATAATAAAATCCATCGTACTGTGTTCCCATTTCCACAGAGGTATAGGTAGAGGATGTAACAAACCTGCTGATGTTTGGTGCTCTACCTTAATCTGTTGACACTTGAGACACTTCGCCATAAACTCTGCTATGTCTTTTTTCATGCCAGTCCACCAATACACCTTGCAAAGATTGTGATACAGCTTCGTATTTCCCGGATGCAACGTGTATTTAGTGGTATGTGCTTCTGTCAAAATTAGCCTTATCATTAGGAACACATATCCGGTCATTAAACCTCAAAATTTCGTCGCTACCAATATCGAACTCTGAGAGCATACCTGACTGTATCTGATCTATAGCCTCAATACACTGAACATCTTCCCTCTGAGAAATTCGAATTCTATCCATCAATCCCGGCTCAATCATCAAACTGGCTATCATCCCAATTTTCTAAAGAGGTGTAACATTTAAACTGAGGCTCACAAACTGCTCAAGTAACTCATACTCTCGGACCATCATGTAAGCCACTATCCCCACATGCTTCCGGCTCAAAGCGTCCGCCACCACGTTGGCCTTTCCCGGGTGGTATAGGATTTCACAATCATAATCCTTTAGAAGCTCGAGCCATCTCCTTTGCCTCATATTCAACTCCCTCTAAGAGAACAACTATTTCAGACTTTTATGATCTGTAAAAATCTGAAAATTCTCACCATACAAGTAATGCCTCCAAATCTTTAGAGCAAACACTACTGCAGCTAACTCCAAGTCATGAGTTGGGTAGTTTTTCTCATGGTCCTTTAATTGTTGAGAACCATATGCAACTACCTTACCATGCTGCATCAGTACACATCCCAAACCTTGTCCTGAGGCATCATTATACACCAAAAATCCTCCAGAACCACTAGGAATGGTGAGGATAGGTGTAGTCGTCAGCTTGTGCTTCAATTCTTGGAAACTACGCTCACAGGGATCATCCCATTCAAACTTTACCTCTTTGTGCGTTAAGCGCGTCAAGGGAGCAGCTAACCTTGAGAAACTCTCCACAAATCATCGATAGTAGCCAGATAGACCCAAGAAATTCCTAATCTCAGTCATCGTTTTCGGTCTCTCCCATTGAACCACCATTTCAATCTTCGATGGATCGACCGAAACTCCATCTTTACTGATTATATGACCCAAAAAGGAAATTTAATCTAGCCAGAAATCACACTTAGCTTGGCATACAATCCTCGATCTCTGAGGGTTTGCAGAACTATCTGTAAGTGCTGCTCATGTGCTTCCCAAGATCTTGAATACACCAATATGTCATCGATAAAGACAATGACAAACTGGTCCAAATATTGTTTGAACACGTCGTTCATCAAGTTCATGAACGCAGCGGGTGCATTGGTTAGACCAAACGGCATCACCAAAAATTCATAATGGCCATACCGTGTCTTGAATGCAGTCTTAGGGATATCTTCACTCTGAATCTTCAATTGATGATATCCCAACCTCAAATCTATCTTGGAAAAGACTTGTGTACCCTTAAGTTGATAAAAAAGATCATCAATCCTGGGAAGAGGATACTTGTTCTTGATCGTCACCTTATTCAACCATCGGTAGTTGATACACAGCCTTATGCTTGCATCCTTCTTTCAGACAAAAAGCACAGGAGCACCCCAAGGGGATACGCTAGGTTGTATGAACCCCTTATCTAGTAACTCTTGAAGCTGCTTCTTTAATTCCTCCAATTCCACTAGAGCCATTCGATAGGGTGATCTCGAAATGGCTCGGTTACTGGCACCAAATCGATCATAAACTCTATCTCCCTATCTAGAAGAAGTCTTGAAAGATCATCCAGAAACACTTTGGGAAAATCCTTGACTACCGAAATCTCATGAAGTTCGGGACGTTTCTATCCTACGTCCACCACATACGCTATAAATCCTTCACATAGCAAATATATCTTCTATTACTTTTGTATTAAGTATTTGCAAAATTTACAACATAGCTGATGTGAGAAGAGAAGATCATACTGTTAGCATGACAATCTAATATCATATGATTCTTAGCTAACCAATCCATTCCTAAAATGACATCAAATCCATATATATTCAGTAAGATTAGGTCAGCTATCGATTCTCTCTCGATTCTCTCTCCTACTTGTAGCATACAACCATGATACACTATACCTGTCATTTGTGATTCCCTAAATGGAGTACTTATTTGCAATAATTGTCCTAAGGATTCAGGCTCAATAGGCAATTTCATAGCAATTTTAGGTGAAATAAAAGAGTGCGTAGAGCCTGGATCAAATAATGCAAAGACATATGTATCATAAAGGTAAATCTTACCCTGTATCATCTTAGATGGAGCATCGGTGGACTCCTTATCTATGGCAAATACCCGACCTTGAGTCACAAGTGTCTTTCCCTTCTCGCAGCCGTGGCCTTACGCTAGGGCTGGGGGGCCTTCTCCGATTTTTTGGGCTCCCTCTGATTTATTTTGGGACATCCTTAATCTTGTGTCCCTGTTCCCCTCACCAATAACAAGCCCCACTCGCCAACCGGCAAGGCTGTGACCCATGGAACTTCCCGCAATGCTCACATGTTTGCATCATACTCCTTAGTAAGCTAGCGATACTACCAGCTGAATGTCGGGATCTTTCATCGCTTATCTTGATCTTGGTGGGTCTAGGAGTCCTTGTACCATAATCACCATAACTCCCAATTTCAGTATATTTCCATATAACCATTTAAATAAAACAAAAGTCATTTTCTTATAATTTATTCGCTTACCTATCGAAGCTCTATTATAAGGCTTACTTCTCCTAGATGGATATTTATCACTCGAGGCTTTCTCGTCTGACTTCCGTTTCATCGGTTCTTTACCTTTACTCTTAGCTTGAAAGTCAGCCTGATGAAATTTGTTAGCTTTAAATTGACATATATATTTTGAAATGACAAAAACTTAAGTAAGCTTTAATGTTGTAATTCATTTTGTAAATTTGCCTTATCACATATGATTTTCTCAATCCATTTTAAGTTTTCATATCAAACATTAAGACCATGATCTAATGATATATTCTTATCCGTCTTAATACTTTATAAAATGGTTTTCAATATTAAGTAATTTTCTCAAGAATTATTCAACATAAGTATAAAAAATTACTTATAAGTTTTTGGACAATATTTTCATTTGAGAAAGTCAAGAAAAACTCCCTTAAAGCTTATAAATGTTTTGGGTTGATTTAGAATCAAAGGCTATATCATTTCTAACCCAAAAGTGCAGGAAAAATGCCCTCTGGAAGAAAAGGATCGATCCTATAGGGAAAAGGATCGATCCCTTTTTGGCAAAATGCCCTGGAAGCTTAAAATGTAGAAAAGGATCGATCCCTTTGGTAAAAGGATCGATCCCTTTATGTCAGAAAGTCCCCAACGGCTAGTTTCTATGAGATACAACGGCTAGTTTCTGTTTTGGCTCCAACCAACGTCCACAAACCATCCAAGGGACTATAAATAGAGGCTTAGAAGCTAAAGGAAGCAAGAGGAACTACTCAATCAACTCCAATACTCATTTTCCTCAAATCCTCAAGCCTCAACAACAAATCAAGAGCTACAAAGTCTTCATCTTCCATCATTCACATATCTCTTGTATTGCTTAGCACAAATCTTGTATAGGCTTTTACTTGTGCCTAATTTCTGTAATCATTTGCCTACTTAGAGGCCTTCTTTTATTGCACCATTTGTAAACCAATCCATTCCTTGTAAAAGGGGAGGTTTCTCTTTAGCTTAAGAAAAAGAGGGAGGTTTCTCTTGAGCCTTGAAAAAGAGAGGTTTCTCTTGAGCCTAGAAAAAGAGAGAGGTTTCTCTTTAGCCTAGAAAAAGAGGGAGTGTAATACAAATTCAAAGATAGTGAATTTGGGGAAAATCCTTGTGAGCGTCTCAAGGTAGAAGACGTAGGCAAGGTTGCCGAACTTCTATAAATCGCTTGCGTACATTTCTCTATCCTTACTCTCTTTACTTATTTGCAATTATATTTGTGTTTATTGTATTGAATTCATATTGTATAATTGCCTAGCTTAGAGAACTTAGAAAACACTCAAATAGGCTAGAGAACTTAGAAGAATCGAAAAACGGGCATAAGGTTAGCTAAGAATCGATTCACCCCCCTCTCGGTATAGCCTGTAAATCCAACAAAATTCATAGTCCTGCTCACACAATTGAGCCTTACGGACTGCCTCTCCATATGTGGTGATATCCATGGGATATAACTTAGACCTGATGGAAGGTCTCAATCCCTCCATAAATCTGTAGGTCTTATGCTTCTCTCTCCTTAACACTTTCGGATCAAATCTGCTCAGCGAAATGAACTTTGACTTGTATTGACTTACTGTCATATTCCCCTGAGTCAAGTTCAAAAATTCAACCTGTAACTTTCTCTGAGCAGTGCGTGGGATGTATTGTTCATTGAATGCTTCTAAAAATATATCTCACGTTACCTCTGGATGTCTAGCCTCCAACACTGTCTGAGTGGCTTGCCACCAAGGTTATGCCTTATCCACTAACAAATAGGCAGCCAATCCCACCTTTTCTCTCTCGGTACAAGTCATATACCCGAATGACTTAGTGACAACCTTCACCCAATTCTCTGGGGCCAATAGGTCACTGTCCCCCTTAAACTTAGGTGGATCCAGCTTCTTAAACTCCTTGATTAAAGCAACGCTACAATAAGCTTTAGGATCCTTCCTTTCAGTAGCTGGGACTAGTGGGGGTAACTCTGTTTGTGATGGTGGGGGCTGTACTGTAGGAGTAGGAGGAACAGTAGGGGTAACTGCTAGTGCACTAGTGGCAACGTTCAAGAAGTTCACCATAAATTGCGTGAACATCGCGGCCATATTCTCCATATGCTTCTCCATTTTCGCTAGCCTAGTGTTCGGGCTATGCGGTGGAGATGGAGGAGGAGACTGTGTTGGAGGCGGTTCTGTTCAACCCCGTTCTCGTCCTCTACTAGTACCCCTTCTACGAGAGCTCATTCTATTAATAAAATCACAAAATTGAGCTATTTAGTATAACTATAAACAGTTATACTATTCATATGTATTCAGACAAGTACAGTACATTGGGGATATCCACTATTTCTAGCCTAAAAACACTGACAAATATCAGTCTAATCTGCTTTGATACAAATCTGTGACATCCTCGTCACTCCCAAATACCAACTAACTTTTTCTTCACATAACGTTTGGTTAGACTCGTTCGTCAATGTCATCCTTTTGTCTTCTTATACTTTAAGCATCATTACTTATAACATGATATCAAATTTGTCATGAAATGAAAAATTTCATATATTTTCACATACGTCAACTACATCAGGATCTCATATAACTTACATATCTTATATTCCCAAATTACCTAATATACATTAATGTAATATTGTACTGTACAATAGCCGAAGTACACAGCCAACTGATTATACCTTCAAGGAATAGTTGGGAAGCGTGTCTCGAAGGTATACTAAAGGATCCCAAAATGTGCTCCTTTATCCGAAGCGGGAATCACTTTAGATAATCTGTATGAAAAATGATTATAAAGGGATGAGTTTACGCTCAGTAAGAAACATATGTAAAAGACCATACTATGCCACTATATGCAGTTTTCCTGCTTGGCTCTATAATGTCATGTAAAATCATTATAAAGCATATTTCATATAATTTGTTCAGATATCATATACACGTAGAATCAAATAAGTCTATTACTTTCAAATACTTTCACGTAAATTCTCATGTACAATTACAAATACTTCAATTACAAGTAACTTCATATACTTTCAAATAGATGGGAGACGATTAACTTCAAATAAAATCATGCACCAAGTAATTCTTATAAGGATACGACAAAAATATCCCGTAAGGGATAATCCCATGAGAGATCTCATGAGGGATACCACAAATATATCCCGTAAAGGATAATCCCGAGAGATGTCAAACAAATAGCGTACCCACGCATGGGCCAAGGATCCTCCCCAAAGCCGAATACCAATAAGAGACATATGGCCATTGTCTATAGACCACAGTGAACACTAGTCAGGTGACATCTGTGGCATTGAGGACCAGACTAAGGTTCCTCAGCCAAGTAGAAATACAAGTAAAATGCATGATCGTCAAAGGAATTCGTGGTCTCCAAAACCTTTGTCATATAGCTTTTAGCAAATATAATTATTCTTTCTTGAAATAGGTTTTAAGGCCTCCCTTTTCAAATAGGGCAGTCGACTGATCATATAAAGCAATCGACTACTATATCATATATCCCATTTATTGAATTTCTTTTCTTTTTAAAATTCAATTATTTTATTTTTCGAAAACACATAGGGCAGTCGACTGGTCCCATATAGCAATCGACTGATTTTGAAACAAAATGCTTCCGAGAAAAAGGTAGTCGACTGGCTCATTGGTATTCAATTGTTTTCACAAACAGATTGCTTCTGAAAACAGGACAGTCGACTGGCTCCATAGGCAGTCAGCTGGTTTTGAAACATAGTACTTTTTGAAAAATAGCAGTCGATTGCTATATAGGGCAGTTGACTGGTTTGAGTCGATTTCGGAAAAGTTTACATCTCATCTGTCTCTAGGCAGTCAGCTGCTACTTAAGGTAGTCGGCTACTCTTAGCAATTTGGTAACTAGGAGTAAAAACCCGAATTTGACACTTCCTGCACTTAAAAAGCATTTCATATATGACCAACTCATGCAATCAAAACAGACATAGTCTCCCTACATCCGTTACACATATTCCTTACCTCAAATAACTCTGAAATTGTAAATCACTTGGTTGCACCACTAATTTCCTCTTCACTCTTCAAGCTGCAAATATCATAAAATTTCCAAACCTTTAAGGAAACCTTTCTAACCATACTATACCAACTCTTTACAACTCCAAACCATAAATAGAATTGAATGAATAAGTTTCTTCTCTTACCTTTGTCAATAACCAAGTTTGACGGGTGAAATACATAAACCCCCTATGTTTATACCAAAAAGACACAAACCCCCTTCTAGTTTCAAAATACCAATATTCCCCCCTTTAACAAAGTTTAAGATTTAAAATTTAGGGGTTTTTAGTTTGGGGTTTAGAATTTAAGGATTATGGTTTATGGTTTATGGTCTTTTGGGTTTAAAATATAAAGTTTAGTGTTTATGATTTTTGGATTTAAGGATAGTGAAAGGGGGGAAAATTGGTATTTTGAAACTAAAGGGGGGTTTGTGTCTTTTTGGTGTAAACATAGGGGGTTTTATGTACTTCACCCCAAGTTTGACAGCAATTTAGATCTCTCCAATTACTTGGATTCAATCCACCAAACTTCAGATGTAGCTTAGGCTAGTAATGAGGATCGTTTTTCGTTAAGCAAGCTCAAGGATTCGCTGACAAGATCTTGGTGTTTGTCAAGGTGAATGGAAATGGAAACTTAGGAGAAATGGAGGGAAACAAGAGAATGGCTGGGAAAGTTGCTGCTGACTTGGAGAGGGAAGAGATGACAAGGCCAATTTCATGTAATGCATGCTAATCTCTTTCACAAATCAGCCATTGACCCCTTTGACCCATTTAATTCTCTTCTTTCCTTTATCATATCAGCCACATGTCATTTTAATTACACTAAAATTCCGATATTTATTTTTCTCATACTCCAACATTCTCAAAACATATAAGTCCACTCCTTGACCATTTGACTTTCAATTTCATTATACCTTCCATGTCCCATACATCATTCATACTTCATAATTTCACATTTATTTAATTATTTCAGCTTACAATACTTTACAAATATGAGAAATTTACATGAAATTAGGGATTTCACAATGTCGAACAAACTTTGAAAATGCTTGAAGAACGTTCCAACTAGGCGTGTCCATAGTGCTATATTGATATAATAGAATAGCCCCTGAAAACAATAAAAGTTTCGATAATTTTGATTAGCTTCTGAAAATCTGACAATTCTGAAATGTTAATAGTTCTTAAATACAAAAGGTTTTGATATTCAAACATTTAACATGTTTTGAAATTGGAAAGATAAGTCATGCTTTCTTTCAAACACACTTATACACCAATATCATGTTATATGCATTTCAAAACATGTTCTGACAAATTTCAAAAGTTCTCATGTATGTATTTATAAATTAATGCATAGTTTCCAAATCTCATAAACTTCATGCTATTCATAATATGTCAACTGTATCAAAGCATGGTTTAAACATATTTTCAAATTCATAAATCTTATGCTATGCAATGTTTTGAGCTAATGCAAATCACATGAGTCCACAATCACATACCAAACAAGGCTAGAACGAATGCTTAAGCTAGACAACTAAATGAGTTCAATGCTAACTTATGCATGACATGGGCTAGCCATTGTCATCCACTACCTCCACATCCACATAAAGCCTTATTCATTCATATTAATAAATATATATCAAGTGCACCACATGGTCTACTATGCCTTCGTTATGCAGTATTAGCACACCGCATATATATCATTCTCAATCACATCATAATTCTCAAATCATTCAAACTTGCACCATATGATGCCAACTTGCATATTATCTAATCTACTTACCAAAGTAATCACAATTAGGTAATATCTATGCCTTGACCAAAATGCACCAATCACCTCTTTAGGCAAATCCACTAAAATTTCAACACACAAATTAGTCTATCACATACACATATTTATGATTGAAATTATATTGAACAAATTGGCATTAACCTTACCCTAATACCCTCCTTGGCTGAATGTGCCAATATCACTACAAACACTTTTCACTACAATTCAACACAACAATGTCTTAGGCTAAATTTCATTACACAGCAACACTTAATCAATAAAGTGAATCAATTCTCACCACTTTTCAGTTCAGACCATGAGCTTCACAAGGCTTTCTCTTGCGCTCTTGCTACAACAAATCACTCTAACACTTAGCTCGTGTTACACGATTGGTAAAAATTTCTAAAATTACCACACAACATCTCTTACCCTTAAATTCACTCCTAGGTCGAATTTCTTATTTCTACTCCACGAAATTTTGCTTCAATTTACCATCACAAATTATCTTAGAATCATCTCACAGTACATATATATGAACATCGAGGCAAGAATTAAGATCTTACCTTTAGAAACATAGAGTGACCGAACCTATACACCAAGCTTCTTCAAAATTCGTCAACGTACAACATCTTCCATCAATTCTATCCTTAGATCAAATCTTCCTTTTCTCTTCTAAGGAAATTTTCAGTCATTTTTGTTGGATTATGCCCTTAGAACCATTCATTAGATGATTGACTTTGGCATTTTTTTATGTATCATGACATTTTATTTATCATAGTTCATTATTATATTTGTCTTATAACTGCGTAATATAATCTTATATAATAATGTCCTTAGAATAGTAATAACACACTATTCTTAAAATATCCCTAGTCAAGTATTATTGTGAACAAGGATAACAATGATACGATAAGACTAGTATGTGGTTGACTGATGACCATTGTCATGGATATAGGATATCAAGTCATCACATAGGTACATGTTAGAGAACTATGTACTGGATCGACCCTCCATGAGAACGCTACATGGATTGTTATATGAATGTCATAAGCGATTCTCATAGTGATGATGGTGTATGTGATCCTTTGACTTGAGATCATCAGAGATCCCAACATAGAGAATTGCATACTTTAATGCTGCTAGATGTCATTCGTAACAGGATGGACTATAAAGGTAGTAATTGGGTATGCCTTGATCTATGTAGAGGGATGTTGAGTGATCAAGATAGGATTTATCCTTCTTATATAACAAGAGTGATGTCTTGGGCCCTTTGATAGAGTGAGACTAAGAAATGCATGGCCGTGCTCGAATAAGTCAATATGAGATATTGATTTTATTTGTTTAATTAGTCTACTCAGGAATCAAGAAACGCTGATTAGACTATACAAGTGTGACACATTCCATGACTTGTGTCTAATCAAGACATCATAGGATAAAGGGATTAAACTACACGGTAACATCTATCACGAGTAAGGTTATGTCGAGTCATTGACATTCTCGTTACATGGGTAGCAATGATGTGTTGCTAGATACCGCTCATTGCCTGTGACAATTTTGTCATTGCCATTGTTTTGAGAACCTATTGGGTCGCACACTTAGAACGGATCAATGAGGAGCTTAATTAATCCTATTCTGAATTGGATTAAGGATATAACTAATCCTATTCTGAATTGGATTAGGGATATAACTAATCCTATTCTAAGTAGGATTAGAGTTCTGTTTGGCAGTAAATTTTAGGGTAAAATTTACTGCCTATAAAAGGGATGTTTTTCTAAAACATAGCCGCACTTTTTAAAACAGAAAAAAAAACATTCCTTTTAATCGAAGCTAGCAATTCGGTTATAAGGAATTTAAAAGCTCTTTAAGGCTTCTGATCGTGAGACGTTCAAGAGTCGTGAGATCCGTTCGTGTGGATACCGTAGAGGCAGGAACGAAAAGTTGCTGCTTGTGACTCGACCAACGACAGAAAATTCAGAGAAAACGTCAGGTAAAATCTCGAAACCCTAATCAGGCAACTCTCCGAATCGATCTTGGTGGAGGCCGAATGATTTAAATTCCGCTGCGTGTTGTTTCGGTTTCCTTCAATTTTAACATCAAGACCGCATTGCAATTATCTCACAACAAACATACATGAAAATTAAGGCAAAATCCAAAGCGTTTACCCTTGTACTTGATGTAGCCTAACCTAAACACCAAGATCTTTCAACTTTCTTCAAAATGCAAGGGCACCATCGTCAAGACCAGCATTGAACTGATCCTTCCCAAGCTTCCTAGAGTAAGAAAACTTCACAATATCAACATGAAAGAAGAAATGGTTGAAGGGCCGGTTGTTCCTTCACTTCCCTCACGGTTTTCCTTCACAATTTTCTTTCTCTCTTTCATTTCTCCATATGCCGAGAGTTCCCTTCTTCCTCTCTTAAATTTTGTTGTGTTTGTGTTAGAAAGTACCAATAAATGAAGAATGCTCTCTTAGCCCCCTCCCACTTGGCCGGTTGCTAACTCACACACTTCCACTTGTTTAATTCTCCTTCAATATAATATACGCTAAGCCTGCAATGCTCTTATAATATCCCACTAACACCGATTCCCTTATCATGCATCTCCACTTGTTTAGTTTCCCTTTCATGCATTAAGACACTAAGCACATTATGGCCCCCAAGGTTTCATTGCCTTTCCACTTGTTAATTTTGCAGTATATCATTTGTTTAGATATAATCAAAGTAAAGGTTTCTTACAATAATCCACTAATTCATCCACTAAATATTACAATATTGCTTTAATATAATCATGTGGCCATTATAAAATTTAAATTACTTGATTAATAACACTTCTCATGTACTAAGCTAGGATTTAATCTCTTATACATGACCACTATTAAAAATGTGACAATCCCGTTTAACTTAGGCATACTTCCTTAATTTGATTCATTCAAATTAGCAACTTAGTTACTTTCATTATCGGAATTAAATTGTCTTACCTATTATCAAATATACTTGTGCTCATGAAATTTCAAGATGGATATGGCTTTCCGCAAGCCCTGTGCACTTCTACGTCCTATACGATAAATCGAAATTTATTATTCGATAATTAAATACATATTGAGCACATGGTAATTTATGTAGTAGCTGAGTGATTCAAGGCTATTTCAAGAATTGACACTCTCATCACATAATTGTTTTCACTTTATTTAGTTTAAAACTTGTTATATTTATTTTTTTATAATTAATTTTGTTAAATGATTTTTCCTCCTTTTAATATTTTTAATTTTATTTATAATTTATGTCATATATATTAAAATTTTACACACACGTAATCTTAATTAAAATTTATATGATTACAACTTGTGAGTAATTTTTTTTCATTTATAATTTATATTAATAATAAAATTTTTTACTGAATTTACTAGAAGTTTGATTTAAATACTTCAAATTTATTAAAATTTCTATTGTTTTCAATTTTAAGTACCTCCATGTATATTTATTCATTTTTTTCTTTTTCATATTTAAATAATTGTAATTCTAATTTTCCTTTTCAAACTTTTTTATAATAAATTATTTATTATTTCCACCACATGATTGATGAGCATAAAGCTAGCGCACTATATATTTTGTATGTATTTATAGATTTTAATAATACATAAATTAAAAGTTATAAAATAATTATTTATATATTTTTTATTATTATAATATTAAAAAAACTTAAACGTTACTTATATTATATGTTCAAGTAACGTATATTCTTATATTTTTTATTTGATGTGGAGTCGTAAAAATTTCATTAAACACATCTAATAATTTGACACATAAAAGGTTTTTCACAATAAACGTTTATTTTTCATACTATTTCAATGATTTCAAAGCCCAATCTACCTTGGCTTGGGCTTCTTGAATCCAAGCTCATAAAGAAGTGCAATATACATCTCTCATGTTCGGCTTTGGCCTCAAGGCATCGGGGAGCTACACGCATCAATTTACTATCCAAATGCATACACAAATACGTATGCATATACATATACATGTACATATGTGGTATTTGTGGAATAATGAATAATTTATACTATTCTCCATACTCAAATAGGAGAATTTGAATCCTTTTTTTTTTCAAATAGAAAAAAGAATGCATTCGACAAAATGGAAAAGAATTTATTTTCAAAATGATTCAAATGTAATTTTTTTTAAGATAGAATGCCAACGTGTATATTGATTGAATTGCAGCTAGAAAAGAGAATAAAGCTTTTCATTAACGAAACTCAATGTAATACATAGCTAACGAGAAAACTCTAAGAGGCCTACAAAGCTACTTTGGTGAATTTTGGGCATACACAGATAACAAATCACCAATCACAACATAATATTCCTTGCCACATTGCAGCCGTTGGATCGTATATTTCTCTTCTTATTTGGGGCGACATGCTGTCTCCATTGGCCCAGTTTGTCTTGCCAGCTGAACGTTTAGATAATCATAATTAAACAAAAATATAGCTAACAACATAGCTAACAAGTTACAAACACAATTTCTTTTAATAAAGTGGACAAAAAAAAGAACCTGAAAATAAGCTTCAAGCTTCTTTCTCAATGTTGCATATTCTTTCTTCAGTTGTTGGAAAGTCCTCATGCATCTGCTTGCAATCATGCAAACCAAACCATTTATTTATATTAAGACTCCTAATTTTAAAGTACAGTTTTATATATTTTGCCCCCATGAATATGCATTTGAAGTTATTTTATGCCTTACAAATACTGAAAAAAGTTGGTTTCAAGTAGGCCCAAACTTGCTCTGTTTTGTTCATATGTAGCATATATTAGAGTTGATAAGAAATCAAGAGGCAAATGGATTACCCTTCTCCATTTCCAGACTTGCAATATTCCCTAAAGAGTGTGCTCTCAGCTTTCACCTTTTTGGCTCCAATGCTGCAATCAATCACAAAGAATGAAGATAAATAATTGGTTGTGTTAAAGCCAGCATAGAATATACTTGATGTTACCTATAGTAAGTCTTGTTATACAAGATTGTGACTCTTTTCTGCACATAATTAATTTTTGTTTTTTTACCTTGAACTGCTTCCTTTGAACTGATGCATATAGCCATCCAAGTTGTTAAAATCCATAGGTTTCCTCTCCCTGAAGAGCACACCAGAAGAAAAAGAAAACTAGTATAACAATCATTTGTCTCATGATCATCATCCTCAATGTTTTTTTGTTATTATATTGGAAGAACTTACAGTGCCTGCTCTATGTTAAGGATTAATCTGGCCGAATCGCGGTAGTATAGGGTGACAACTTCTTCCACGAAATTTGGGTTAGCATCATCTTGCAGTTCCTCTAACTGGATGAATTGTTCATCAAGATATCCCTGCAATGATCAAATAATAATTATTATGTAGTTATGGTCACATAAATAAGTTTGCACTGAACATAATAAAACTTTGATGGACTATCAGATAGGAATTTACATGTTCATGCAGACGCAAATAGAGTTCAGGGCTAGCAATATACAAAAAAAGCTCAGGGCTAGTAATATATTCTTAGTTTCTTCAGTGTCTAACTCTTATTTTTAAAGGAAGATGGTTTAATCAGATTACATAAACCAAACTTCTAGGAAAATTTCACAAGAATAAACATAGTGTAACCCATTTCTAGGGCTATACCATCAGGGAAAATAGTAGTGGTAAAAAAAAATGTGATATGAACCTCACCAAAAAAGATGAGATTATGCATCCTTTTGCATTTATTGGTTATTTGATAACTACTGCTTTTGAAAGCTTTTCTCTGCGTTGCGCGTAATGTTGAGGAAAACAAACCTGATCAAACAGGGATTGCCTCATGGCTGCAAGCTGCCTGCGCATGGCGTTTCTCTCCATTGAGAAAGAAATAATGCTTGAGGAAGCAAGAGAAAGAGAAGGGAAAGAAAAAGAGAAAAAGAGGGGTTGAAGGTTTGAGTGATAATGCAAATGGAAGGGCCAAGAAGGGGTTTATATAGTAGAGAAACCCTTTCAACCATGCCCAGCCAAAAAAGTTAAAAAAGGTGCTGCAACTCAGGACTAATTCCTAGTGGAAGGGCTACAGGGTGCAGAAAATGTATGTGGGCATAGGTTGGTTTTGGAGGAGCTAGAAAATGGAGATTTTACTTTCTTTGCATTGTTGGGTTTCATTATAATTGGGGCTTGGTATTCTGATTCTGTTTCTAAAAGAAAAAAACATATCTTTCACCAAAAAAAAAATATCGGTTTTGCTTGTCCTTTTTTTTTAATAAATCAACTCTTGAGCCATGAATTTAAAATGTTTTCACACAGCTTCTATAATTGTAAGTGACATAAGAATTTCAGTTTATACATTTAATTTTTTTACGAATAATTATTCAATAATAAATAAAATGAGAATGATAACATATATTTCACTTTATTTATTTATTTTTTAATATTTTTAAAATGTATTTATCATCATCCCAACACGCTTACCAAAATTCAAAAATTTTATTAACAATGTATTGGATAAATATTATTATTTTTACACAATGAAACTCCTTGACCTAACAAAAAAAAAAGAATGCACATGTTAAAAATTTGAATCTTATACTTGCAGAATTCACACAACTCAAACTTAATCTTATACACTTTATTAACCTTAATTGATTCTGTTAAAACTAATATAAATTAACAGAGAATAGTCGATATATATTAAATTTAAGGTAACAAAAGCAGCACACGAAATTGTAAATTTCTTATAACAAGAGATTAATTAATTATAGGACTACATACCATGCATTTTGTGTGGATAGGCTTGAGTGGATTTTTACTTGAAAAGAGATATGAAAGACAGCTTTTAAATGATTAAAAAATGCATAGTGTTTCTATGTATGATTGCTCACATCACATGATTGAAGATACTATATATAATGTCTAGTCGTTTGATGAGATGAGATGTGTTTGTATCCAATTAATTACTTTTTCTTATATATTTATCTATTGCTGACACATTGGCATCTCTTTGCCATCTAAAAGAATGTCAGATATTTTTTCCATTGTGTTTTGTAAACGCGTTTACCATCTTCTATTTACAAGACACATATGACACTTATACTTTAATTATTTAAAATTTTTCAAAAATTATTTTTGATCATTTAATTTTAAAAAAAAATTTATATTTTGATCACTGAAATTAAATCCGTAATGTAACATTTTGGTCGCCCAACCCGTCAAAACCAATCATTGTCTCTAGTGATTTTTCACGTATGCTAACGTTGTCCATAAAAACAAAGTTTAAAAACAATAATAATTTAAATAATAATTTAATACACTATCAATGAAAAATTTAGACCACATAAAAGAGGTTAGTATAATGACACATTAAATTTAAAAAATATTAAAAAAGCAAAAAATAAATAGAATGAAACATATATCATTTTCTAAATTTCGCTTAGGGATTCTAAAAACTTTATTGGCATTGTATTAAATAATTATATTAATAATTTTACATGATATTTTAAATAAAAAGTTTTGTATTTGCACATAAATAAAATCACATGACAGATGACGATGCAAAAAGTCATATAATCAAAATCTATTGACATAGAAGATCATATCAAATGATCGTTACTTCTAACAATTGAGTGCTTAAAATATTGATATATTATTTTTTTTATGTAATCATAAGTATTTTTATCTATTTTATGATCTAAAATTAATTCTGTTCAGATCGAGAGTGATGAACAGTAAAACTTTCTCAATAGTGACGACTAGCCGATATATTATATTTGATAACCAAAATAACATGTTTCTGAAAGTTAAATGATAAAGAAGATAATTTACTTAATCAAATTACCCATCATTAATCTCACTCCAAATGTTCTACATCATTGGAACTTATGTCAAATAAAAAGATAAAAAGAAATGAAGCCAAACGAAACTCATGGGAATTATATAACGAAGAAGCTGAATCAGATTCTTCTTTAGTAGTATTATTTTGTAATTTTTTGTTTTAATTTAACTAAACTGAGGATTCGGCTAAAAATAATTTTCATGAGAGCAGCCAAGCTAAACCCCGTATGCCCAAAAGGGCTAACAATTGTTTAGTTGAGTGATTAAAAAAATTTATAGCATACTATAAGATTCAATTTCGAATTCAAAAAATTTCAATTTCATCTTTTAATTAAAAAAAATATATCATTTGGCTTCTCTTTGTTTGCTTTGCCGCAATTGGCAAATGGGCATCAATGAAACAAAGAATTTATACCAAAGAAGACTAAATTAAATTGAATTATTATGTATCCACAAGGATTAGTTGAATTAATAGCGGAAGCAGTTTTTTTTTTCTTTGTGTCAACAAGGATTCGATCTTCTGAGAGTATTTTTGATAGCAACTAAGAAAGTTTAAGGAAATCAAGGTAATTCGAGGATGCCTCTAACTCTAAAAATTTGAGAGGGAAACAGAGATATTTTTTATTTTTGGCAAATTTCTTCATTCCTTTTTCCCTCCAATTCATCAGCCTTTTAAAGGTTGATTGTACAGTCACCTATGACATGTGTCAATCTCGTATACTAGTCCTTTAATGACATACACACATGCTTACAAAACAAACAAAACACTATTACTATTTACAAGGATTAACAACTCTGCTGTACTCTGCTCGCCAACTCTTGGTTGTCGCCAACTCAAGCTCACCTGCTCTTGGTTGTTGGCACCATTACATAGTCCTACTGCCACTTTGGAGATTGGCGAGCATGACCAGAAATTCCTCCTTCACTGACTCCTTCCTTGCGGTATCATATCATTGCCCCACCCATCGAGATTGACCTTGCCCTCAAGGTCAAACTGTGGTTAAACTTTGTAGAATTCAAAATAAGGAACCCAAATGCTACTACCAATATAACAAGTACAACCAAGTATCCCAATACAACAACCATGTGTGGGCACCATTTAGTTGCTATTCCATCAATATTGTTGAAAATGATCCGCATCTTTGCATCGACAGTAGCCACTAGATGCTCAGCTAAAGGCATGATCCCTGGCTTTGGCTCATGACATACAAGATGTAGTATGTCAATAAGAGTGTGAGCAAAAAGGTTGAAACAACGATCCTTACAAAATGCAATAAGAGAAATCTTATGCTCCAAAGAATAATACCATGCCTCTCTAAAATCATTTGGATATGTCTTCCATTTAAAAATTTCTTAACCATTTATACCATGAACAAACAATCCCCGTAAGAAAACCCCAAAAGAGTGCTCTGAAATGAGATCTTCTTTCAAAGCTCTTACAACAGTCTCAAGAGATAGCTCTACATCTTTGAAACCACTAACACCATGACTTCTCCTTTCCATTACCAAAAGTCTAAATCTATAAGGGTCAGCCACTAAAACCACTGAATGAACCTCTACAAATTTCGCACAAGCAACAAAATATCTATAAAATAATTGTCTAACCAAGATAGCCTTGCAATCAACCCAAACAGACCCAATCTTATATCCAGTAATAAAAGGGTGCACAATTTTTAACATGAAAAACAAATTAGCTAAGGGCCCGACATTTCCAATAATCATATCACCAAACACATCCTCAGGTTCATTCTCATCAAACTCTTCTGGTATTAGTTTGGAAGATGTAAAACCAATTGAAGTAGGTTTTACAATATCAATACCTGAGATATCTTTTCCCAAATCCATCACAGGCAGCTTCTCTGATGGATGAACAAAGTGCTGCCCTTCTTCACCTTCCTCCGTTGTGGCCCATTCAATTGGATCTAACAAGTTCTTGTTTGATTCAATATCATCCATAGTAGTAATCTGAACCAGCTTGGATGATTCTCCACAGTAGTAATCCGATGGACCGAATCGCAGTTGCAATGCTTCTAAAAAAGCAGTCCAATAGTGCAATTGATGATTCTTTTGCATCCATCGAAACCAAGCCAACACCTGGCCATCCATGTAGAATGAAGAAGTAGACAAGCGTTACTCTTCTGTAGCTTCATGAAAATTAAAGTATTGTTTTGCCTTGAAAATCCACCCCACTAGATCTGATCCATCAAATCGCAGCATAACCAGCTTAATTGCCTGCAACATTAGATCGCTAGCATGGTGAGATCCAGAGACGGCATCGGAGTAAGATTCAAGACCAGACGAGCCATCAAAATGCAGAGATGTTTTATTGCGCGCTCCTTGATCTAGCCGCTCTTCCAAAATAGTGAGCTTAAGATTGATCTCCTTCAACAAAGCTCCATAAGCATTCAATTGATCCTCATGAATGGATAAATGATTCATACAATTCTCTGCCACGCGAGATATCGCTCGAGTACCTTCTACCATTTCACCAAGAAAGTGTCGCCGGAATATCGACAATCTCTCAACGAAAGCACCAAATGATAGCAACTAAGAAAGTTTAAGGAAATCAAGGCAATTCGAGGATGCCTCCAACTCCAGAAATTTGAGAGGGAAACAGAGATATTTTTTATTTTTGGCAAATTTCTTCATTCCTTTTTCCCTCTAATTCATCAGCCTTTTAAAAGTTGATTGTACAGTCACCTATGACACGTGTCGGTGACATCCTCATCACTCACAAATAACAACTAACTTTTTCCTTTCACGTAAAGTTAATTAGTCTGTTTATCAATGTCATCCCTCACTTGACTTATACCTTATGCTTTATTACTCATGCATGATATCACATTTCACATGAAATGTATTTTTCATATATACATCCGTCAAATACATCAGGATCTCACATAACTTACATAATCTATATCCCCAACAATCTAATATGCATTACTGTAGCATTGTACTGTACAATAACTGGAGTACAAAACGAATGAGTATACATTCAGGAATTATAAGGAAGCGTGCCTTGAAGGTACACTATAAAATCTCACAAGTGAGCTCCTCTATTTGAAGCAGGAATTACTTCAAATAATCTATATGAAAAATGATTGTAAAGGGGTGAGTTTACGCTCAGTAAGAAACCTATGTAAAAGAGCGTCCTATGCCCCTATATGCAGTTTTCCTGTTTAGTTCTATAATGTCATGAGAACCCTTATAAAGCATGTATTATAAACTTTCTTCAAATATCCTATACACGTAAAATCAAATAAGTCAAATGTTTTCGATTTCTTTTATTCCTTTGAAATCACATATGCAATTATTCAAATACTTTCACGTATTTCAAATCACGTGAAATCACAAGTAAAATTACCAATAACTTCAAATACTTTCACATACTTTCAAATAGATGGGAGACGATTTACTTCCAATAAAATCATGCACGAAGTAAATCTCATAAAGGATATCACACATATATTCCATAACAGACATCACATAAGCGGCGTACCCATGCTGTTGGATTATGCCCTTAGAACCATTCATTAGATGATTGACTTTGGCATTTTTTTATGTATCATGACATTTTATTTATCATAGTTCATTATTATATTTGTCTTATAACTGCGTAATATAATCTTATATAATAATGTCCTTAGAATAGTAATAACACACTATTCTTAAAATATCCCTAGTCAAGTATTATTGTGAACAAGGATAACAATGATACGATAAGACTAGTATGTGGTTGACTGATGACCATTGTCATGGATATAGGATATCAAGTCATCACATAGGTACATGTTAGAGAACTATGTACTGGATCGACCCTCCATGAGAACGCTACATGGATTGTTATATGAATGTCATAAGCGATTCTCATAGTGATGATGGTGTATGTGATCCTTTGACTTGAGATCATCAGAGATCCCAACATAGAGAATTGCATACTTTAATGCTGCTAGATGTCATTCGTAACAGGATGGATTATAAAGGTAGTAATTAGGTATGCCTTGATCTATGTAGAGGGATGTTGAGTGATCAAGATAGGATTTATCCCTCTTATATAACAAGAGTGATGTCTTGGGCCCTTTGATAGAGTGAGACTAAGAAATGCATGGCCGTGCTCGAATAAGTCAATATGAGATATTGATTTTATTTGTTTAATTAGTCTACTCAGGAATCAAGAAACGCTGATTAGACTATACAAGTGTGACACATTCCATGACTTGTGTCTAATCAAGACATCATAGGATAAAGGGATTAAACTACACGGTAACATCTATCACGAGTAAGGTTATGTCGAGTCATTGACATTCTCGTTACATGGGTAGCAATGATGTGTTGCTAGATACCGCTCATTGCCTGTGACAATTTTGTCATTGCCATTGTTTTGAGAACCTATTGGGTCGCACACTTAGAACGGATCAATGAGGAGCTTAATTAATCCTATTCTGAATTGGATTAAGGATATATCTAATCCTATTCTAAATTGGATTAAGAATATATCTAATCCTATTCTAAGTAGGATTAGAGTTCTGTTTGGCAGTAAATTTTAGGGTAAAATTTACTGCCTATAAAAAGGATGTTTTTCCAAAAAACATGGCCGCACTTTTAAAAACAGAAAACAAAAACATTCCTTTTAATCGAAGCTAGCAATTCGGTTATAAGGAATTAAAAAGCTCTTTAAGGCTTCTGATCGTGAGACGTTCAAGAGTCGTGAGATCCGTTCGTGTGGATACCGTAGAGGCAGGAACGAAAAGTTGCTGCTTGTGACTCGACCAACGACAGAAAATTCAGAGAAAACGTTAGGTAAAATCTCGAAACCCTAATCAGGCAACTCTCCGAATCAATCTTGGTGGAGGCCGAATGATTTAAATTCCGCTGCGTGTTGTTTCGGTTTCCTTCACATGCATGGGCCAAGGTTCCTCCCCTAAGCCAAACACATAAATCAGAGACAATTGGCCAATGTCGAGAGGCCACAGTGAACACTAGTCAGATGACATTTGTGGCACTGAGGACCGGACTATGGTTCCTCAGCCAAGTACATGTAATACTGAGGACTTGATCGGAGTCCCACAGCCAAAATACAAGTAATATGCATGATCCCCAAAGGAGTCTACAGTCTCCAAAACATTTGTCAATTAGCTCATTTGGAATTCAATTACACTTATATCAATAAGCATTTAAAACACCACTTTCAAAATGGGGCAGTTGATTGGTCTTTAAGGGCAGTCGGCTGCTATCACATATATCGATTTATCGAAATTATTTTCCTTTAAATTTCAATTATTTCAAAATCGGTAAACACATAGGGCGGTCGACTGGCCATATGGGGCAGTTGACCAGTTTTGAAACAGAATGCTTTCCGAGAAAATGCAGTCGACTGGTTATATAACAGTCGACTGGTTTCGCAAACAGAATGCTTTTGAAAATAAGGCAGTCGACTGGTCATATAGCAGTTGACTGGTTTCTCAAACAAAATACTTTTCAAGTAAATAGCAGTCGACTGGGTTGAAACAGAATACTTTCTAGAAAATAGCAGTCGACTGACTTATATAGCGGTCGACTGGTTTACATCGATTTTCGAAAAATCTACGCTTTGGTTGTCTCTAGGCAGTCGACTGCCCCTAGCCAAATTGTAACTACGAGGAAAAACCGAAGTTTCACTTCCTACACTTAAAACAGCCTTTACCTCAAACCAAATATGCAACCAAAAACAGACATAGCCATCCTACGTCCGTTACACATATTCCTTACCTCAGTTAACTAAAATCCAATAGCTTGGTTGCATCAACCCTAGCCTTTCACTTCTTCAAAGCTGCAAACATCATCACAATTCTAAACTTTAAGAGACCTCTATAATTATGCTGTACCTGTTGGATTATGCCCTTAGAACCATTCATTGGATGATTGACTTTGGCATTTTTTTTATGTATCATGACATTTTTATTTATTATAGTTCATTATTATATTTGTCTTATAACTGCGTAATGTAATCTTATATGATAATGTCCTTAGAATAGTAATAACACACTATTCTTAAAATATCCCTAGTCAAGTATTATTGTAAACAAGGATAACAATGATACGATAAGACTAGTATGTGGTTGACTGATGACCATTGTCATAGATATAGGATATCAAGTCATCACATAGGTACATGTTAGAGAACTATGTACTGGATCGACCCTCCATGAGAACGCTACATGGATTGTTATATGAGTGTCATAAGCGATTCTCATAGTGATGATGGTGTATGTGATCCTTTGACTTGAGATCATCAGAGATCCCAACATAGAGAATTGCATACTTTAATGCTGCTAAATGTCATTCGTAACAGGATGGACTATAAAGGTAGTAATTGGGTATGCCTTGATCTATGTAGAGGGATGTTGAATGATCAAGATAGGATAAATCCCTCTTATATAACAAGAGTGATGTCTTGGGCCCTTTGATAGAGTGAGACTAAGAAATGCATGGCCGTGCTCGAATAAGTCAATATGAGATATTGATTTTATTTGTTTAATTAGTCTACTCAGGAATCAAGAAACGCTGATTAGACTATACAAGTGTGACACATTCCATGACTTGTGTCTAATCAAGACATCAAATGATAAAGGGATTAGACTACACGGTAACATCTATCACGAGTAAGGTTATGTCGAGTCATTGACATTCTCGTTACATGGGTAGCAATGATGTGTTGCTAGATACTGCTCATTGCCTGTGACAATTTTGTCATTGCCATTGTTTTGAGAACCTATTGGGTCGCACACTTAGAACGGATCAATGAGGAGCTTAATTAATCCTATTCTAAATTGGATTAAGGATATAACTAATCCTATTCGAAGTAGGATTAGAGTTCTGTTTGACAGTAAATTTTAGGGTAAAATTTACTGCCTATAAAAGGATGTTTTGTGTTTTCTAAAATAGAGCCTCACAATAAAACAGAAAAGAGAAACCTGTTCTCTGTGGTTTTAGAGCTTCTTTCAAACAAAACAAAATATTCTTTTAATCGAAGCTAGCAATTCGGTTAAAATAAAAAACGCTCTTTAAGGCATCTGATCATGAGACGTTCAAGAGTCGTGAGATCCGTTCGTGTGGATACCATAGAGGCAGGAACGAAAACGTTGTTGCTTGTGACTCGACCAACAACAGAAAATCAGAGAAAACGTTAGGTAAAATCTCGAAACCCTAATCAGGCAACTCTCCGAATCGATCCTGGTGGAGGCCGAATGATTTAAATTCCGCTGCGTGTTTGTTTCGGTTTCCTTCAATACCAACTCAATATATCTCCACACCATAGATAGAATTGAAATAATCAATTTCTTCTCTTACCTTTGTTAGTAGCCAAAATAACAGCAATAAGATCTCCTCAAAGGCTTTGTTTCAGCCTTTTATATTACAGGCATAGCTAAAGCTAGTGCTGAGGATCGATTTTCGTTACTGAAGTTTATTGATTCGTTGGAGAATTTAGGTAGTTCTACAAGGTAAGCATAAAGGAAAACTTGAAGAAAATTGAGAGAAAGAGCATAGATAGCTGTCGGCACTCTTAGTGAAGATGATGACAATGCACATATTCATTTAATGCATCTCTATCTCTTTTACATCTCATCCTTTGACTCTTGACTCTTAATCATTAATTACTCTTATTTCTTCCATATCTCATATAACACCTATATTTCCAGATTTTCTTATTTATTTCCACATAATTAACATCTTCAAATAATATAACAGAATTTCTTTATTCCATCTATGTCCCATAAATCATTTATATATCCAAATTTCATATTTATTTAAATCATTTCAGCTTTGAATACTTTACAAGTATGGGAAATTACAGAAAATTGGGAATTTCACAGTGTCAATCTCGTATGCTAGTCCTTTAATGACATACACGCACGCTTACAAAACAAACAAAACACTATTATTATTTATAAGGATTAACAACTTTGTTGTACTCTGCTCGTAAACTAAAGCTTGCCAACTAAAGCTCGTATGCTTTTGGTTGTTGGCACCATTACATAGTCCTGCTGCCACTTTGGAGATTGGCGAGCACGACCAAAAATTCCTCCTTCGCTGACTCCCACCTTGCAGTACTGTATGAATTTTGAAAATAAAATTCTAAATGAATTAGATTGACTTAGAAAAAAAGTATTTTTAAGATAATTTAAGAAAAAAAATTAAACTCAAACAAAATATGAAGATTTTTTTTATCATCTTATAAAACAAGAAAAAAAAAGATTAAGTCCTTATATTTTGACTGAAGCCGAAGTTTGGAAATTATCTATCCAATTAATCTTTCACAAACTCTATCATATACATTATGATTTTCATATTTTCTAGGAAGACAGGAAATATCTTGGTTGTACTTTACATTAATAATGTTAATTTTATTTACATTTTTATTAAGTTATCAGTTTATCGAATATAATATTATGATTATAATTTTGAATTAGAATATATTAATAAAAAAACTTTTGTTTATTTCAAAATATCAAGACTAATAACATTCAAAGCTTTATCAAACTGTGGCTATTTTTTTCTTAAAAATATAAATCTAAAGTTTAACATTTTTTCCTCTAGATCACTACGAAGAAAATAGCAAGATTATTAGAAAATGGAAAGTCGCAAAGCCAGCGTAACAAAGCTAAAAGCGGGAGGAGTAGTTCGATTCTAACAAACGACACTCCTCCAAGTCCAAAAAAAAAAAAACAAAAAGTCATGTACGGCAACCAATATTAAACTATTAGCTTCTAATCAATTTTCTAATCAATCTTGTAACCAAATAAAAAAAAATTCTAATCAATCTTAAATTCTCGAATTCTTTAATTATTAAATTGTGTAATTGAACTCCTTTCCTTAACGATGACAATTAAGAATGAGAGAGATTTTTTTTGTCGAAACCTTCAGTATACGAATATCACTTTGGGCCTCGATTAAATTCGGAGTCGAGCCACATCGGACCTCATTAAAAGTAAGCTCTCCTAATGTTGTTTTTTTCATTCATAAGACTTAAACTCGTAATCTTGCTTAAGGTACACCAAGCTTCTTACGCTCGGCCCAACAAATATTAATTAAGAATGAGAGAGATTGTGCGCACGTGCGTGCGTGCGTGTGTGTATATAGTTATTTCATATATTGTTGGTAGAGTTTTTTTACTCCACAAACATAATTAAGATTATGACACATGTCCTATTTTTTTATTTTTTATTTTTTAAATATTTTTATAGGACATATGTCATCATCTTAACATCGCTTGTGGAGTAAAAAACTCCACCGGTGTATGGAATAATTATCCTATATATATTATGATGTATTGTTCAGTTATGTAACGACAATTCATTAATTGGTAAATTTAATAATATTATTTTTAATTTTTAATTTTATAATTTATGAATTTGAAGTGATATGTTATAAGTTATTGATAATGAATTAGATTTATATACTATCAATACATCAAATGTAATTAACAACCTTTTGATCGAGTGATTAAAAAAATTATGACATGTTATAATATTTATGTTCGAATTCTAATAAACTCATTCTCAACCCTCAATTATCAATATGTGTATGTATGTATGTATATATATAGCCATCCAATATGCGACATTTCTTTTTTTTTCTTTTTTTTTAAATGAACAATATAGTCAAGAGGCTTAATTCTATAAATAGGCATTGTACAATTTTATTTTGTCTGAGGTCAAAATTTGTAAAATTATAAATAACTAACTTGATTAATTAAGTGGTTTTGTATTTTTTTAATTGATTAACAAATTAGGATAATTTAGTTGATTAATGTGATTTGATTGATTAAAATTAACATTAAAATTATTTTAATTAATAATAGGATAATTTAATTATGATTGTTTTAATCTTTAGGTTTAGTATATAATTTTTAGTTTAGGATTGATATTTAACTTTAGAGCAGGATTAATTTTAGATAATAATAGAATTAATTAGAACATTTTTAGGATAATAATTAGGTTAGAATTTTAAGCTATATTTTAATTAATTTTAGGGTAACTTTTATAATTTTTAAATTTTAGGATTATTTAATTAGGATTAATTTTTAGATTAGTTTAGAATTTTATTATTATTAAATTTCAATTAGGAAAAAGCAAAATATAAAAGAAAATAAGAAAAAAATAAATAACAAAACAAAAAGTAAAAAGACAAATATTTTAGAAAGCTTAATCCTACTGAAATTCCAAAGCTCCATAGAATCATCTCTTACATACCAATTAATTAGCATTTTACTTTTTGGTCATTTTATTTGTTTTGTTAGCTACATTATGATGTATTGGTATTTTGTATGGATTGTTTGTGATTTAGGGCCTGATATATAGGAGCGTATTTATGATAGGCTGTTAAAATGTAGGAGAGAGAAGGTGGCTTGAGACTGAGAATCTTGGATTGCAACTGATGGTGAAAGTCATTATATAACAAACCAAAAACAAATGTAGAGGTCATGCACATTTTTACCTCATAAAAAAAATTTATTCTTCTCTCTGAAATTCTCTGACTATTCCTTAGCCTTATGGATTCATCCATAGCGTCACTAATTTCCATTATCGACATTTGGTATTAGAGCTAAAATCTAGCACCTATGGTGGAGGGCGTGATCACCAAATTGCAGAAGGAAGTGCAGCAAAACCAGCAAGATGTCTTGAACCTTCAAGGTGACTTACCAAAACTAAATGCGAAGATCGATCAACGATTTAAAAGTATTATGATGGAGCTAAAGGGTGAGTTTAAAATTTTTTTTGAATTAATGGTCGTGTGAGAAGTAAACAAGGAATCACAAACGAATCTTACTTTTGAGAAGCGACCAAGCAAAAGACTTGCGGGAGAATCCTCTATGAACAAGGAAGTTGTTCAAGTTGATCTATTGACTCCAACCCAAAATAGGTATAACCCTCTGACTTCCGTAAAAATTTTAGATAAGAGTGTCCTAAATTTAATGGGGAGGATTTTAAAGAGTGGTATTTGATACTTGAATACTATTTAGAGGTAGAAAGGGTGCTTGAGAGTGTTAAGGTGAGAGTGGTTATGTTGAGTTTGGAAGGTAAAACCTTGCAATGGCTTTACCATTACTCAAATGCACGGGGTGGGTTTGAGCATATAGTTCACTTTACCATTACTTAAACGTTGCAATGGCTTTACCATTACTCAAATGCACAGGATGGTAAAACCTTGCAATGGCAACATACATTAAAGAAATGAAGGAAAAGTTCACTTTAGATGATTAAGACGATCCTATGATTGAATTAGTTGAGATTAAGTGACTAGATTTGATAGACTCTTATTATGATGAGTTTTTGGATATACTCAACTTACTACAACTCCATGAACATTATGCCCTGACAATTTTTATAAGCAACTTGAAGTCTGGTATATCCAATTCCATCAAGCCATTTAAACCAAAATCCTTGACTGGAGCATTACACTTGGCCAGATAACTAGAAACATGACATATCCTACCCCAAGAAAGAACTAGAATGTTACAAAATCTAGTAATGCAACTTATCACACCAACTTCGTGTACCAAAAGACCAACACCTTACCACTACTCCTATCTCAACCTAAGGCACCTCCTAACCAAATTTCCTTAACTCAACCACCTTTTAAAATCCCCATACCTTTCACAAACAAAACCAATACTTCCACTAACCACCCAAATAGTACTAAACCCAACTTCACCAAAAATTTAACCCTAGTTGAAATGAAAGATAGAAAGAAAAAGGGCCTAGGTTACTGGCCTGCTGTAATGTACATTCTGGGTCACAAATGTATAAAGTCGCATATATACCAATTGCTTGTTAAGGATTGTAAGGAACAAGTAAGAGCTAAGGAAGAACTAGATTGTGTGGATAGCAATGGCCCTTTTATAATTGAAGCTGATACAGGAGATACGCTAGTGCTTTCACTGCATGCTATGCACGGTACTAGTGGGTTTCAAACCATAAGGGTATAAGGTGATGTAAAAAACCAAGCACTGATTATGATGATAGACTTTGGGAGTACCCATAATTTTATAGATAGCTCAGTGGTTAAAAATTTAGGGTTGTATTTTAGGAAAACTATCAAGCATGGGTCATAGTGGCCAATGGGGACATTATGAGAACCATAGGGTTATGCTAATAGTTGCAGTGGAATATGATGGGGCCCAGGTTTATGGTTGACTTTTTGATATTGCCCTTAAAAGGATGTAACATGGTGCTAGGTGTGCAATAGTTAGCTACCTTAGGTCCTATAATGTGTGACTTTTCAGCCTTAATAATAAAGTTTCAATATCTGGGACACTGGAGAACCTTGCAAGGCATACAAGTTGAGGTGTTGAACATAGCTAGCCTAAAACAATCACTCAAATTTCTACAACGCCTCTCAACCAATCAAAAACTTTCTCCTTATACATTCATGCTTACCACTCACAACCATGTTTAGCTGAGTGTGAAGAATTGAAGTGAGGAGAAACCTACAACAGAGAATAGTGCAATTACTCAACTGCTGCTGGAGTATGCTATACTGTTTGATTTAACTTAAGGACTCCCTCTTAGCAGGGGATATGATCACAAGATACCTCTTAAGGATGAATCACAAGTAGTTTAGGTAAGACCTTATAGGTATTCTCATATATAAAAGGAAGAGATAGAGAAGATGGTTAAAGAAATGTTAGAGGTTGAAATTATTAGACCAAACAATAGTCCCTTCCCCAATTGTTATGGTAAAAACAAGATGAATCATGGCGCTTGTGTGTTGGCTACATGCAACTAAACCATCATATCCTCAAAGATAAATTCCTCATAACACTAATATAGGAGCTGCTGGATGAGTTGACAGGTGCTAGAGTTTTTTTGAAATTGGACTTGCGATTAGGCTCCCACCGGATAAGAATGCATGAGGGTAATATTTTCAAAACTGCCTTTAGAACTCATGATAGCCACTATGAGTTTTTGGTCATGCCATTTAGACTGACCAATGCTCCTTCGACATTTTAGTGTTTCATGAATGATGTCTTCAAAGCTCATTTGAAGAGGTTTGTTTTAGTGTTTTTTTTTTTGACATTTTGGTTTATTTTGGTGATATAAAGAGCCATCTTTAGCACTTGAGGATTGTTTTTGACACACTTAAAGAAAACCACCTATTTCTCAAGTAGAATAAATGTGACTTTGGGACATCAGAAGAGGAGTACCTAGTGCATGTAATTATAGCTGGAGGAGTTCAGATGGATAAGCAAAAGGTAGCCAATAAACTAAACTAGCTACAACCACACTTTGTGAAGGAGTTGAGGGGATTTTTAGGTTTAACAAGCTATTATAGGAGGTTTATTGAAGGATATGGAGTGTTGGCTCAACCCTTGACTGAGTTGTTAAAGAAAGATGGGTTTAAGTGGAGTGAAGAGGCATAAGCTGCCTTTGAAAAATTGAAGATAGCCATGACTACAACCACTGACTTAGCCCTCTTTGACTTCAACAAAACCTTTTTCCTATACTAATGCTTCAAGAGTGGAAGTTGGAGCGATGTTAACGTAGGGTGGGAGACCAATAGCCTATTTCAGCAAGACCTTGGCATTAAGGCATCAATCATTTTCGATGTATGACAAGGAAATGATGACAGTGCTTATGGTAGTCAAGAAGTGGAACTCTTACTTGGTTGGTAGGCATTTTGTCATCAAAATTGATCATAAAAGCCTAAAGTTCTTGCTTACTCAGCATACTACCACACCAACCCAGCAAATGTGGATAGCCGACATGATGGGCTATGATTACAAGGTTACTTACAGAAATGGAGCTTTAAACATGTCACACTCCGATTTTTGAAAATTGAAACTTTCTTTTTCCATTTTCACTTAGTCAGTTGGGCTGTGCTTAATGTTCTCATTCAAACATTATGCTAAAACTTACTTAGCTAACTCAACACTTAATCATTCAAATTGGTCCCAGTACACTAAATTACAATACACATTTGTTTTTCTATACAAATACCTAATAACAAAACTATGGTTGACATTAGAACTTCTTCAGTTTACTGTTTACATCCCTTTTACATACTAAAGTACTGTACAATAAATGTATGAATACCATGCCTGCAAAGTATTACATGGAAACTTCGTAGACATCCGATCAGAACCTTCTTTTAACAATCGGCTATTACTGCAAATAAATCTATAAGGTAGAAAGGGGTGAGCTTATGCCCAGCTAGGAATATAGATAAAAGAACTGATATTATGTATACCTATATGCATATGTCAAGAACACATTTCATAAGTATGAAGGAATTCTATTGGAAAGGATACTATAATCAGTTAGGAGTACTAGGCTGAGTATAAAAGGATGCTTTAGAGCACCTTACTTATCCCAGTTCCTAAATTTGACTATAGGGAGTTTCTAAAAACTTAAAGGGAAGGAATTCATACATATCAAATCAAGATTAAACCTTTCAAATCTGTAGTGACAGAACTCAACAATAAAGAATTGTTATCTAATGCTTCAGTAAAATATTCGATAAATCATTCAGTTCATCGTTCAGTAAATCATTTTATAAATAATTCAAAAACGAACTCAGTAAATAGCTTAGTAAATCAATTAGTAATCACTTATTTAGGATACATTCAGAAATCGTTTAGAGAATCACATATTCAAAAAATTGTTAAAAAAATCAATCAGAATTCACTTACTAAAAATGTAGTTCAAACAATTGATCAAAAAATCACACGCTCTGAAAACTTTTCATAAAATCCATCAGAAATCACTCATTCAAAGCACTATTCAAAAAATCAATCAGAAAATTATATGCTTAAGAAATCGTTAAGAAAATTAATCAGAAAATTATACATCAAGAAATCGTTCAAAAATCAATCAGAAATCACATTTCCAAAACATATTTCAGAAAATCAGTCAGAATGTCACACGTTTAGAAAACTGTTCAAAAATAGTTCAGTAATCAGTTCAATAAATACCTAGTAAATAGTCAGTGAATCAATTCGTTAAACAGTACAAGAACCCTCTTCTTAACACTTTGACTACATAGCAAACTACGGAATATATCAGAGAAAGAATTTATGTATTTCAAAATCAGGATCATGACAGTTTATCATTCAAAATTCATTTCAAAACCGTGTAATGCAGATATCTTAAATCAATCATAAACCATGCAGATTTCAGATGTTCAAGTGACATTCAAATGATCTTAAATCAGTTAGAAAACATGTAGATTTTTAGAATTCAAATAACACTCGTACCATCAAAATCAAACCATTTTTAGATTTCAAAGTTGAAATGTCAGAGGTTCAGAAATCATTCAAAAAGTCAGATAAATCATAATCATTTCAAAATTTAGAATTTAGATATAAAAGCTTTAGAAATAATATCGATTCAAATAATTAGTTCCCAAAGCTCTTCGTAAACCTATTCAATAATCGTTTAGAAATCAATATAGTAAACAGTATCAATGGAGACCTGGTAACACTCAATAGAATCATGCACTAAAAGATTCAGAAGACATATGGCGATAGTTTGAAGGGTCTACAGAGTACACGAGCCAAGTGACAACTGTGAATGCTAAAATCACTAATGACACAATCAAGTCAAACAGTGAAGTCTACTCACTCATTCAAAAGATCATGATATACACGAAGGCTACTATGGGGCCAATAGTCTCAAAACAGTTCATAAACCAAATCGAAATTCTTTACGAAAATTAATTCAGTAAATCATATCTTCAGTCATTTCATAAAGCATTGAAATCATAAAATCATTACACTTGAAGTATAAAAATTCACCAAATATTCTCAATTCAATAACAGTTGTCCAAAATATTTTATTTGCGTATTACAATGGCATAGAACATGAATGTACCGGAAAATGTGTAAAACTTTATAAAAATCCCATTAAAAATTGAGTTAAAAAATTGGCATGCAAATAAGGTCTTTGGAAGCCTTTAAGCCTAATCACATTTTTCACTTCATTTCCTATTTCCAAATAAATGCCAAAGATGATTTTAGAAGTTCAAAGTTCGTTTTAGAAAATTTCGATAGCATAACAGTTGTACTTATCCTAACCTCCTTGCAGAAAACATAGTTTATAATCTGCAATTCCAATTTCACAGTTTCAACCAACCAATGAAATCCAATGTCATAAAAGGCATATTCATCAACCCACATGCAACATAGTATATTTCAACCAAATAATGAAATTCATTCTCAAAAAATCCGTTTTTATTATCCCAAATGCAACATAGTATCCCTACGTTTCATATATATATTCATTACCGTTCAATTTTTGTCGAATAGTTCGATAGCACTAATGTTTACACCTCACTTTCAAGCTGTAAATCACCACATAAATGCAGCCAATTCTTCACACTTCCATTATAATGAGTATTTAACTCTTTGAGACCTAGTACATTGTCTATTACAGTCTCAAATCCAGTCTACTTCATACCGATGTTCGCATTACAACTACTGTCAAATCACCTCCGTTTTCGGTTCTAACTGAACTAGCAGTCTTGTATTAATTTATACAGTATTCTAAGACCCAAAACACATTGAATTGAATACTCTTTTAGTGTGTAACACCCCGTTACCACATTTTTCACATATTTCCATACAACTTTACCGGTTGGGCTGTCTGAGATGCCATTAACATTCAACAGTAACTGTGATAAATGATAAACATTTATCTATTAATTATGAAATATGAAATTTCTTTTCATTATTCCTTACATCTGACATCCCCTATTAACCTTTATTACTAAGGTAGTACTGTATACATATGTCTGAAATGTAAAAGAGAAGAGACTGTACCTGTCACATTTAACGTGCCATGCCTCAGTGCTTTAAGCATAGCTGTACCCATCTGAGAGCTAATTCTCTCAACTCAGTGTACTTCTTATCTGTGGAGTTAAAACAAAGGGGTGAGCGATTCATACGCTCAGTAAAGGAAACATATGCTGCTTTAAATAAAGCAAAACTATATATCACAACGCATTTATTCTTTTCTTAAAAATAACCCAGTAGAAAAGACAGTGGATATATAGTTAACAACTCTCTTAAAACACCAGTCAAATCACTGGTTAAACAGTTTACTTTAAAATGTAGTAAACACTATATAGGATTTCAACAAATCCTCACAGTAAATAGAAATCAACAAGTTGAGACTAGGCAACAAATAAATCATGCTATCATCGTTTCCCCCCCCTCCCCTTGCGAGAACGAATCTGCCGCTTTTGGGGTGCACCCGTAGGCCATCGCCCCTCACGGCTATCTCAGATCTATGGCCATAATCTATAGTGGTCCTCGGGTCCACTTGCCAAGTGACCTCGAGACCGCTGATGACTTGGCGGGTCCATCAGCCCTGTGACGCCCTGAGGTGCACTCCTTGGTCCATCGACCGAGCCACCGCCCCAGGCGGGTCACGCAATAGTAATGCATGAACTAGAGGCCTCACGTCTCAAAATCAATTTATATCTCATGAAAAACCTTTAAGGAATCATTTCATAATGTCATCATTTTCTTTCCAAAAAAGGTTTTAAAAACAGCCCGCAATCTCAACTTTTAAAATCTGCTCGCCCATGGTCAGCTCGCCCGATATGGCTTGCCCATGGCAGCTCGCCCATGGCGGAGAACATGTGTTCGCTCGCCCAACTTTGCCCTTTAAATCGACAAGCAAAATTGGCTCGCCCTCATTGGCTCGCCCATTAGGCAACTCGCCCAAACATTTCATATTTCTATTTTGAAAATATTAAAACGTCTTATTTTTCGTATAAGAAATTACACTTTAAAACTGTTCGCCAGAGTCAGCTCGCCCTTCACGGCTCGCCCCTGACTAACTCGACAAGACGGTGAATTAGTATTCGCCCGCCACTTAGCTTTCAAAATAGATGTCTCATTGATAGCGGCTCGCCCGCCTTAAATTTAAAACAAGGGCCACCCGCCCAAACACATTAAAAAGGGTTCGCCCAACTATGGCTTACCCGAATTTCCCCTTAAAACAAGGGCACTCGCCCAGTTCTCATAAAAGAGAGCTCGCCGCTTGGCTCGCCCTATAGCTTTCTATAAAAACGGTTCGCCCCCCGTAAAACAAGAAACGGGTGTATAAAAATTATAAAAGTGCTTGGCTCGCCCGCCATTTCCAATTCGCCCATCATAAAATACAAGGGCTCGCCCGCCCTGTATCAGTTCACCCAAAACAGCATAGGGGTCGGCTTTTAGCTCGCCCGTATCAAAAATAATTATCAAATAACTTTCCTCAAACAATGCATGTCAGAAAACAAAACATTTAACTTAATGTTTTCATAAAATTTACTCCACAGGACATGCATCACTTCACACACATCTCCCTTACCTGTTTCAACGAAGCCTTGCTTCCTTCTCGCCTTCCAAATCGCATTCACCGAGTTCATAATTCCCGGCTGCAAATAATTTATAAATTCGATTAATATTTTCATTTCATATGACTTGGCGAGATTGAAATAAATCAATGACTACTCGCCCAACAGAGCTCCAACTAGCTCGCCCCAGACGAGCTCGCCATTCCCCAAATGGCTTCCACGTGGGAGCTCGCCCGCCATTACTCACCATATATTTTTAGCTCGCCCAGCATTCAACTCGCCAGCCTTTATTGGCTTAAATTTGGGAGTTCGCCCCAAATTCTACTCGCCCAATGCCTTTTTGCATTTGAGCTCGCCCATTTATTCATTTCACTAGAATTGGGCGTTCTCGCCCTTTAAACACAGGCTTTACCCTGGCGAGTTCCTTATTATCTACTCGCCTTATTGGCGATTACTAATTTTCAACATGGGCGATCACCATAGTCGCCATTCTCGTCACTTATTCCATTATTTTCCTTGTTTTCATATTTTCCAAGGATCTAACTAAAAACAAGACTGTATCTATGTTTGTTACTTCATAAAACATAGAAATCTATCACTGAGCATCAAGAAAACCTCAGAAATATGAAACTCACCTCAACCAACTTCACTTCCAGAACAGACTGCTTTCTGTCTCATGTTGGCCTTTCTTTTGCTTATCCTTCAGCTTATCAAGCTAAGAAGGAAAGGTTTGCAAGCTGGTTCATACGTTTAGCCAATCTTAAGGGTGAAGTTTAGTAGATCAAGCATGGTAGAAATGGAAGAAACAGAACCTTGCAGGAGGTTAGTTTTCGGGAAGGAGATGAAGGTTACCAAGCCGGTCTTCCTCAATTGTTTCTCCTTATATAGCCAAGCTTATCCAATCCAAATCTACCACCTGCCCCCTTATCCTGTTTCTTTCATCATTTTCACGTCTTTCATGCATTTAATGCATGAAGAAAAACTGCAGCAAAAGCACCGGCTATGAGAAGCCATTCTCTGCACATTTTGACTTACTGCACTAGCCATTAATTGTCCAAACCGAGAGGCCAATGGCGTGAAGTCCACAGCCACTTTTCTTGACTTACTACACCATTTTTCTTATTCCTCAACCAATGAGATTACTTCCTTTGTTGACTTTATTCTTTCTTATTTTGTCTATGCTGATACCAGTTCGCCTGGTCAACTCGAGGCCTCATCTCGCCAACGCCAATTCAGTTCGCCAACCTTTCAGCTTGCCAGTTTTATCTTGATGCAAACTTTAAATTTGGCAATTACAAGTCCTCGCCCATTTGGGCGATTGTCATATCCAATGCACTTGCCTATTCGCCCTCACCATCATTCAACTCGCCATCACCATTGGCGATCACACCATTACCTTGCTCGCCTTTTGGCGAGCCGTTTCTTCATAGTACTCGCCCTTCGAGTATTTCACAGAAATTGCTCCCTTTTCACCCTAAGTTAAGGAGCATTTCACTTAAGTGAAATCAATATTCATTATTTATTTAATTTTTTAATATCAGTTTCATGAAATTAGACTCTACAGTAGTGTAGAATCAGGTCTTACATTTTCTCCCCACCTTAAGAAATTTGGTCCTCCAAATTTCAACCAGATCTATCAGTGTGAAAGCTGTGTATATTTCTTACACATAAGGCATTCTAATTCTCAAGTAGCCGCATACTGCCAGAGCATCAATCAAAGAATAAATCTTAGATCACAACACTTTATCACTACACTTTATCCTTTCTATCCAAAATCTGTACCGATTTCTCAACGTAATTCCTATCCTCTCTGATCTCTAGGACTTTTGTTGAATCACGTGAGAAGTATATGGATAGTACTTTCTCATCATTGAGACATGAAATACATTATGCACTCCTGACAACTCGGAAGGTAGTGCACATCTTTCACATGATCTAAGATTTCCAACGATCCAATGCATCGGGAACTCAATTTCTCTCTCACTATGCATCTCAATGGTGAGACCTTGATATACATAACCTCTTGTATATCTAAAGAAGTCTGTTTGACCAAGTCGAAAATAATTTTCGGTCTCCCATTTTCTCATGCTATCGTGGACTATATCGTCTGCTAAATAATCCCTTTCAAGTGCTATGCCTATACTCTCCTTTGGCCATCATCATCAACAAACTCTGCCAGGGTAGAGGATTATCCCAGGAGCTTATAAAATCAACTGCACACGCTCACACCATATCCTCGAGCGTCCATATCATACGCTCGGACTGTCTCTCAGTCTGCGGATAATCTGCGGTGCAAAACTCAATCGGGATCCCATAGCTTCCTGTAATCTCTCTCAACACAGAGATATGAAGCGGGACTCCCTATCAAATGTAATGTTCACTGGAATACTGTAAAACCTCACCATTTCCTTGACATATAACTCGGCCAAGGCACAAATTAGCTCAATAAATTCCATAATCAAGGAATGAGCAGACTTACTCAATATATATCCACAACTATCCAGATAGCATTTTACTCTTTTAAATTTTCCACTTAGTATAGGAAGTACCTCTAATATAGGTATTTTTCTTTCTTATCACCTTCTCAACTTTTATTTATTCTCGTCTCTAATATGAGACCACGAATATCTCTTTATACTCCTTATTATCCTTAAGAGTACTACCCGCTTCTTCAGGCCATCAATAATCATCCCTTTGGCGCTCTCTCGCGCTCTAGGATTATTCTCTCAAGTGAGTTGGCGACCACTTACATCTCATAACATGTTATCCGGTGTTGAGCGATCGCCCCACTCGTGGGTCGCCCATCCCGAATTTTCTCAAGGTCCTGAGGAATCTCGGGCGTCTTCTTTCAAAACCAATTTACACTCCCTCAAGTCTTTTATCATCCTTGAGAGTTAGTAACTCATCTATACTATTTATCACTTATCATCTCATTCAGTGCTAGTCGATTATAATTTGGTGACTATCATCTAGATAGTTTCAATCAATTGTATGTAACTGTCCCAGTAGTCTCTTAAATATAATGCACTCGCTCTCAATATATCCCGGAGCGTCCACACAATGCGCTCGGATATCTATATCAATCTGAGGCGGTACTAACAGTAAAAATTTGGAATCCCAAAGCCTCTTGCTATTCTCACAAAGCATATGGCGAACCAGGGATTCCTATCACAAGTACCCACTCACTGGAACTTCACATACGTTCTCTCTGTTTCACCAATATATATCGACTAAGGCACTCATTACATCCCGAAACCTGATGATGAAGATGTGAAATAATTTGGTTACTCAATCCATACTCACTACTATAACCTCATGGTTCTTTCGGATTCTTCACCACCTTACAGTGATTGTTTCATGATTAATCTTGGACTGCTTTTCTTTTGCAGACCTTAATATTAGCCACCGATTACGTCTCAGGTAATCATTGTCCCCTCGATCACTTCTCTTATCTCAAGTGATCATTCTATCTCTTATTCTCTTTGTATATGTAATGTCACTACTTGGAGAATATACTTGAGAGTACACTTTTCCTCACATTACTTTCTGAAATTTAAATTTATTATCTTTCAGATTTTCATCACCACTTTACTTATACACTTTCACATTCCCAATATGTACATATATACACATATGTATATCCTTTTTTAGGATTAGCAGTACCTCTTGTATCTGCTCCTCTAAGTATGATAATTTCATCTTTCCAATTCCGGCTTGTCATTAATTCCAGCCATTACCACATGATGGTCAGAGGAAATCACATTTATTCTTATACTTGGGAACTACCTCATAACTTGTGTTTCCTAGTCATCATATGACTTGTCTCTCAAGACAATTTCATTCTTTTACATTCATCACCACAGTTGTTTTCCCACTTAATATAGTACTTTACTGTTACTATCTCGTAACCATTTCGAATACTATATTCATACTTACCTATTCACTTCCACTTTCTCCCAATTAAGTATTGCATCAATAAGGTAGCAAATTCCACCAACTCTTCAACAATTCATTTGTGCTATACGGGTAAAACTCATAAATTTTATACCCCAATAAGCACACTTTAACCTCACTTAAGTAGTAAAATCTTTTACTCAGACAATTTTAATGTCTGCTTAATCAATTGAGACCTCATGTCTCTAATATATATATTTCAATTAGAAACCAATGGTCACTGACTTAACAATAAGGTTTTCCATACCTTATACAACAATATTGTTTATATTAATATACATATTTATTCTCTTTAAAATCATCCTAGTTGGCTCTAGGCACACATATAGGAAGGATACTACAGTCGGCTAGGGATCCAGATAGAATATGATAGGTATTTTAAAATACCATACTTGGTCCGGAACCTAGAAACAACTGTAGAGAGTACTAATCTCATTGTTTTCAAAACGATAAAATTTTCGTTTTCACCAGTTATAACAAACCAGTTTAGTTCTTTACTCATCAATCTCTCGAGTAATTTCTCAAGCTCTACTGATTCACTGGTAAGAGCTTACAAACAGATTCCTATTTCAATTCACCAACCTCTAAGCTTGTCAACTAAATCTCGATGCCAACTTTATCATTTGGCAAATACGAGACATTTCATTTTCTTGGCGATTACAGCTTTTCTTCTATTCGCCACATTGCTTTGATTCATATCATATCATTGGCGATCGCTCTTCTCGCCACATTGCTATGGTTTACACCACAATTTGTTGATCAGATTACTCACCATACTCTTTGGGCGATCATCACTAAAATTATTTGGGCGATCAGGATCCTCGCCCACTTTAGCAATTCATGTAATATTGGCGGACTCATGTTAGTTCTCGCCATCATCTAACTCGCCCACACCATTGGCGATCATACATTTGCACGCCCATTGGCGAGCTATCCAAATGTAGTTCTCGCCCATCGAGTATTTCACATAAATCTCATAATATCCCAGTTCTATGGATATCCTAACGGACCAGCCCAACCGGCCATGGCAATCCCCTTTTTGGGCCCATCGACAACGATTGCTGTGACAACGCTACTCATCCATACTGTCCTCTTTGGCGATCACCTCGATGCCCGGTTCTTCCAACCGTGCTCGAGTTCACCCATCTCACAATTTTCTTTCCCATCCACAGACTCAAACACTTGACTTCCTCAAATGTCAAGTCACTACTAATATCCATTCTCCTAAAACATAAGGAGTATATATAACCAGTATTATCATAATCGATTTTACATCATTTCTCACACAATTCACCTTTTTTTTTTAAATCCAAACCCCAAAATCCACAACAGGGCTAACTATCTCGCGACCTCTCATAGCTTGTACTCTGGATCGCCTTACTTATCAATATATCAGTGGGGTCTACAGTAGGAATTCATCCTTTATACCATCAAATACTCATACTATTTCACCATCAATTTTCTATTTTAAATCTATTCAATCACTTATGACTTTGAAAGAAAACATGTCAATATAGGGGTATATTCATAAATTCCCCTTTTATTCTCTCTCATCAATATAACTCCAAACACGTGATCTTAGGGCTTATATGTTAATATTATCCCTTTTCGTCTCAATATCATCATTTCAGGATCTTAGTTCGATATGGACAGAGAAGTCCTGGTGGGGCCCTCACCGAGTTCCTCACTGCACCTTATTGAATCGACCCAACATTATGATTATAAGATCGCCTATCTCATACAAAATTTTCGGATTAGTATCTCTATTTGTAACCCATAATTCATCAACTTTCACCATATTTCACCACTTAACTCAATTCACAGTCATTTAACTCCTCTATACATTCAGACTATACAGTACTACAGGGGATGTTAACCTTTCTCAACACTTTATATGCTAAAGGCATCAACAGACATCAGACCAACCCAAGCTCTGATACCATTTCTGTAACACCCCGTTACCACATTTTTCACATATTTTCATACAACTTTACCGGTTGGGCTGTCTGAGATGCCATTAACATTCAACAGTAACTGTGATAAATGATAAACATTTATCTATTAATTATGAAATATGAAATTTCTTTTCATTATTCCTTACATCTGACATCCCCTATTAACCTTTATTACTAAGGTAGTACTGTATACATATGTCTGAAATGTAAAAGAGAAGAGACTGTACCTGTCACATTTAACGTGCCATGCCTTAGTGCTTTAAGCATAGCTGTACCCATCTGAGAGCTAATTCTCTCAACTTCGTGTACTTCTTATCTGTGGAGTTAAAACAAAGGGGTGAGCGATTCATACGCTCAGTAAAGGAAACATATGCTGCTTTAAATAAAGCAAAACTATATATCACAACGCATTTATTCTTTTCTTAAAAATAACCCAGTAGAAAAGACAGTGGATATATAGTTAACAACTCTCTTAAAACACCAGTCAAATCACTGGTTAAACAGTTTACTTTAAAATGTAGTAAACACTATATAGGATTTCAACAAATCCTCACAGTAAATAGAAATCAACAAGTTGAGACTAGGCAACAAATAAATCATGCTATCATCGTTTCCCCCTCCCCTTGCGAGAACGGAATCTGCCGCTTTTGGGGTGCACCCGTAGGCCATCGCCCCTCACGGCTATCTCAGATCTATGGCCATAATCTATAGTGGTCCTCGGGTCCACTTGCCAAGTGACCTCGAGACCGCTGATGACTTGGCGGGTCCATCAGCCCTGTGACGCCCTGAGGTGCACTCCTTGGTCCATCGACCGAGCCACCGCCCCAGGCGGGTCACGCAATAGTAATGCATGAACTAGAGGCCTCACGTCTCAAAATCAATTTATATCTCATGAAAAACCTTTAAGGAATCATTTCATAATGTCATCATTTTCTTTCCAAAAAAGGTTTTAAAAACAGCCCGCAATCTCAACTTTTAAAATCTGCTCGCCCATGGTCAGCTCGCCCGATATGGCTTGCCCATGGCAGCTCGCCCATGGCGGAGAACATGTGTTCGCTCGCCCAACTTTGCCCTTTAAATCGACAAGCAAAATTGGCTCGCCCTCATTGGCTCGCCCATTAGGCAACTCGCCCAAACATTTCATATTTCTATTTTGAAAATATTAAAACGTCTTATTTTTCGTATAAGAAATTACACTTTAAAACTGTTCGCCAGAGTCAGCTCGCCCTTCACGGCTCGCCCCTGACTAACTCGACAAGACGGTGAATTAGTATTCGCCCGCCACTTAGCTTTCAAAATAGATGTCTCATTGATAGCGGCTCGCCCGCCTTAAATTTAAAACAAGGGCCACCCGCCCAAACACATTAAAAAGGGTTCGCCCAACTATGGCTTACCCGAATTTCCCCTTAAAACAAGGGCACTCGCCCAGTTCTCATAAAAGAGAGCTCGCCGCTTGGCTCGCCCTATAGCTTTCTATAAAAACGGTTCGCCCCCCGTAAAACAAGAAACGGGTGTATAAAAATTATAAAAGTGCTTGGCTCGCCCGCCATTTCCAATTCGCCCATCATAAAATACAAGGGCTCGCCCGCCCTGTATCAGTTCACCCAAAACAGCATAGGGGTCGGCTTTTAGCTCGCCCGTATCAAAAATAATTATCAAATAACTTTCCTCAAACAATGCATGTCAGAAAACAAAACATTTAACTTAATGTTTTCATAAAATTTACTCCACAGGACATGCATCACTTCACACACATCTCCCTTACCTGTTTCAACGAAGCCTTGCTTCCTTCTCGCCTTCCAAATCGCATTCACCGAGTTCATAATTCCCGGCTGCAAATAATTTATAAATTCGATTAATATTTTCATTTCATATGACTTGGCGAGATTGAAATAAATCAATGACTACTCGCCCAACAGAGCTCCAACTAGCTCGCCCCAGACGAGCTCGCCATTCCCCAAATGGCTTCCACGTGGGA
This sequence comes from Heritiera littoralis, assembly GCA_031772115.1. Lineage (NCBI taxonomy): Eukaryota > Viridiplantae > Streptophyta > Magnoliopsida > Malvales > Malvaceae > Heritiera > Heritiera littoralis. The sequence goes on along the minus strand of JAPDPK010000025.1, from coordinate 7,302,546 downwards.
GCTCGCCCGCCATTACTCACCATATATTTTTAGCTCGCCCAGCATTCAACTCGCCAGCCTTTATTGGCTTAAATTTGGGAGTTCGCCCCAAATTCTACTCGCCCAATGCCTTTTTGCATTTGAGCTCGCCCATTTATTCATTTCACTAGAATTGGGCGTTCTCGCCCTTTAAACACAGGCTTTACCCTGGCGAGTTCCTTATTATCTACTCGCCTTATTGGCGATTACTAATTTTCAACATGGGCGATCACCATAGTCGCCATTCTCGTCACTTATTCCATTATTTTCCTTGTTTTCATATTTTCCAAGGATCTAACTAAAAACAAGACTGTATCTATGTTTGTTACTTCATAAAACATAGAAATCTATCACTGAGCATCAAGAAAACCTCAGAAATATGAAACTCACCTCAACCAACTTCACTTCCAGAACAGACTGCTTTCTGTCTCATGTTGGCCTTTCTTTTGCTTATCCTTCAGCTTATCAAGCTAAGAAGGAAAGGTTTGCAAGCTGGTTCATACGTTTAGCCAATCTTAAGGGTGAAGTTTAGTAGATCAAGCATGGTAGAAATGGAAGAAACAGAACCTTGCAGGAGGTTAGTTTTCGGGAAGGAGATGAAGGTTACCAAGCCGGTCTTCCTCAATTGTTTCTCCTTATATAGCCAAGCTTATCCAATCCAAATCTACCACCTGCCCCCTTATCCTGTTTCTTTCATCATTTTCACGTCTTTCATGCATTTAATGCATGAAGAAAAACTGCAGCAAAAGCACCGGCTATGAGAAGCCATTCTCTGCACATTTTGACTTACTGCACTAGCCATTAATTGTCCAAACCGAGAGGCCAATGGCGTGAAGTCCACAGCCACTTTTCTTGACTTACTACACCATTTTTCTTATTCCTCAACCAATGAGATTACTTCCTTTGTTGACTTTATTCTTTCTTATTTTGTCTATGGTGATACCAGTTCGCCTGGTCAACTCGAGGCCTCATCTCGCCAACGCCAATTCAGTTCGCCAACCTTTCAGCTTGCCAGTTTTATCTTGATGCAAACTTTAAATTTGGCAATTACAAGTCCTCGCCCATTTGGGCGATTGTCATATCCAATGCACTTGCCTATTCGCCCTCACCATCATTCAACTCGCCATCACCATTGGCGATCACACCATTACCTTGCTCGCCTTTTGGCGAGCCGTTTCTTCATAGTACTCGCCCTTCGAGTATTTCACAGAAATTGCTCCCTTTTCACCCTAAGTTAAGGAGCATTTCACTTAAGTGAAATCAATATTCATTATTTATTTAATTTTTTAATATCAGTTTCATGAAATTAGACTCTACAGTAGTGTAGAATCAGGTCTTACATAGTGTCTCCTTTACCTTGGCCGAATGGGACTCTCTCTCTTACACATCCCATTTCAACAATCTAAAACTACAAACATGTTCTATGCAGTCTCTACATTAATTCTACATCATTTTATATTGAGAAGCATCATGTTTATACATGAGAGATGTTGGCCAAAACCATTAAGGAAGAATTCTCATGGTTTTAATTCCATCTAAGCTTAAATACATGTTTAAACACCCTAAACACATAGCTTAAAGCCATTAAATAATGAAAATTTCAAGATTTCTCTCACCTTTCTTCTTAACCATATATGATGGGAGCTGTTTCACCTTGATTTTGGCCACTTTAGGACTTGATTTTGGTGTCAAAAGATAGAGCACTGAAAACTTGGTTGGGTTGGTGAAGATAGTTTTTGGTTCTAGAGTGTTTAGGCTAAGGTTTTATAGACTTTCTCTCTCTAAACCCAAACTTTTAGTGAGAAATCTTGAGGAAGATGATGATGGATGGAAATGGAGGAAAAAGAAGAGAAATATCTTTTTTAAAAATATCTTTACGATAAAATTACGAAAATGCCCTTACACTATTTTAAAAATTCTAAACACGTCCCTTTCTTTCCAATTTTGGTTTAATTATTCAATTTGACTTCCAAATATTTAATTCACTCATAAAATACATCTATTTAACTCATTCTAATCATTGAATAAGCTTTTGTATAGGTTTGGCTAGTAACGAAGGTAAAATTATCAAAATATCTCTAACTGTTGATTCACGTAATTTTCTCCCTTTTCGCGTGATTCAATCTATCATTTGACATGACATGAGACTTCTTCACATAAGGGTTTATCCATGACTGTCAGTTGATCAAAAGTTAACTCAGTTTGACCATTATTCACGAAAATTTCTCAGGCATATAGACGTAATCGTCATTTTCGAAATTGATACACATTTTTCAAAACATGCTCAAACAAAGGAATTTTGAGGTGTAGATTCTTCCTATCTCAGTATTTCACTCCAAATATCATAACTTCGAAGTTTCACCCCAATCCGAACTATAAAAGTCCCATGGGGCCTACATAGCAATTTCCTTCTATAAGTCCAATCATTCCATTTTTGGGTAATTCATCCTTTATCTTTTCATTTCCATATTATTTAAATTATAAAATATATTGGGAAAATGTGGTCTTCACAAAACATTGTCGTTGATACTTTGTCAAGAAAATTAAAAGGGGTGAATGGTCAACTGATGGCTATATCTTCTATGTGTACAGACTTACTTGGTAGAATCCAAGACTCTTTGAGTAAGGATCTTAAACTACAGTAGCTAATTAAAGATCTACGATCAATGGCTTTAGTGTCATTTAAGTTCACATGGCAAGGAGGTAACTTAAGGAAGAAGGGGAGGCTAATGGTAGGTATGGACCCTGACTTAAGGCAGGAGATCTTATAGTATTTTCATGCAAACCCTACAAGAGGTCATTCAGGGGTCAATGTGACTATGAGTAGAATTGCTAGTGTTCTTTACTCGAAGGGGATGAAGAAGGAAGTAAGGAGGATGGTTCGGCAATGCTTTGTCTGTCAACAGTGTAAAAGTGACAACTCTACCTTACCTGGTCTCCTCTAACCATTGCCTATACCCAATCAAATCTGGCAAGACATCTCTCTTGATTTTATAGAAAGGTTGCTTAAATCATATGGTAAAGACACCATCTCAGTGGTGTGGATCAATTAAGCAAATATGCTTAGCTTGTGGCCTTATCTCATCCTTTTACAGCCATAAATGTTGCATAAACCTACATGGACTCATCTACAAGCTCTATGGGATGCCAAACTTAATTGTTTATGATAGAGACAGGTCTTCATGAGTAGGTTTTGGCAAGAGCACTTCAAAAAGCATGGAACCTTATTGAACATTTCAATAGCATATCACCTTCAATCTAACAACCAATATGAAGTGGTCAACGTGAGTCTTGAAACTTACTTAAGATGCATGACTAGTGAAGCACTGAGAGAGTGGAGTAAATGGTTGGCCTTAACAAAGTAGTGGTACAACACTCATCATCACTCAGCTATTAACACCACCCCATAAGAAGTAGTTTCTAGGTAGCCATCACTTGTACACTTACTATATTTAGCAGGGGATTTAGTGGTGGATATAGCATACTGTAGTTTGCAAGGAAGGAAAGCTACTATTAAGCTCTTGAAATTTTATCTTAACAAGGCTTAGGCAAGAATGAAAAACATGGCTGACAAATAAAGTAGTGAACATGAGTTTCAAGTAGGGGATAAAGTCTATGTGAAATTGCAACCCTATAGACAACAATTAGTGGTTCATCGAAGTTGTTCCAAGCTAGTAACCAAATTTTTTGGGCCTTACGAGGTGCTTAAAAGGATAGGACTAGTAGCTTATAAATTGAAATTGCCTAATGGGTCAAAGGTGCATTTTTCCTTTCATGTGTCTCAGTTAAAGAAACATTTGTGAAAAACACCATTCTAATCTCAGCTAATAGTTGTGGGGAAGGATGGTACCTTGATAAAGGAGCCAGTCAAAGTCTTAGATAGAAAGATTGTCAAGAAGGGAAATAGGGCGATCACAGAAGTGCTAGTGTAGTGAACTAATTCCCTTCTAGAGGATGCCACTTGGGAGAAGGTTTTTAACCTTAAATAAAGTACCCCAACTTTGATCCTTGAGGATAAGGATCTTCTTCAGATGGGTATAAACCAATTACTTAGCATTTTACTTTTTGTCATTTTATTTGTTATGTTAGCTACAGTATAATGTATTGGGTATTTTGTATGGATTGTGTGTGGGTTAAGGCTGGATAGATAGGAGCCCATTTATGATAAGCTATTAATTTGTAAGAGAGAGAAGGTGGTATGAGACCGAAAACCTTGAATTATAGCTGATTATGAAAGTCATTATCTAACAAACCAAAAATGAATGTAGAGGTCATACATATTTTTACATCAAAAAGAAAAGTTCTTCTCTCCGAAATTCTCTAACTGTTCCTTACTGTTCTAGATTCATCCACAATGTCATTAGTTTCCACCATCAACATCATCATCAGGCTATACTTGTGAAATATGTGTGAAATATGTTAGATAAATAAAAAAAATCAAATCTTGGAGATAAATGAAACAAGGATTTTAATTAAACAAAAACAAAAGTATTGAGTCTATAAAATCAGTACATGTAAATGTAATCAGAATCATCAAGAATCTCAACAACACAATGACAATCAGCAATACACAAACCAAAGAGTACACCAATCAAAAAACAACAAAGAATATACAGAAACAAGTCTAAGTATAAATTTTAGGTCAAGTATTTAGATTTTAAAGGTTAATTTTTGGAGTTTTTGGTTTAGAAATTTATAAAGGTTGATTTTTGGAGTTTTTGGTTTTGAATTTATGGATTTTTGGTTCGGGTGCTTAGATTTGAAGGGTTGGTTTTTAGAGTTTATGGGTTTTTTTTTTGTGATTTTGGGTTTAGTTTCTTTTAGATCTACAAAGTTGAGTTTGTTTTCAAGAGAATTAGGCTTTAAAAACATGTTTAGGGAAATACAAGGGTTATTTCTAGATTTTCTAAGAATTTTTTGATGACCAAAAAATAATTCTTGACCGTGTGTGTGGCAAAGATTGGCTAGATTCTGGGTTTGTCACGTACCAAAATATCAAATACTTTACTAATTTCACATAACTTAATCATTACAGTTGGGCTGTCTGTAGTGTCGACATATATTCAAAATAAATTTATCCTTTTCATGCAAACCTAGGATTCAAATTCTTTAAACACTTATACATAAATATAATTAATCTCAAAGTCTAGTGTATAAACTAATTTACATCCCAAGTATTAAATACATAAAAGTAGCACTGTGCATAAAAGTCTGAATACATGAAGATAACTCGTATACCTCGACAAATGTAAGATGATCGCCTGAGGGATACCAAAATCAAGTCTTCCAGATGCAGACCCAAATCTACTACAAATAATCTGGGAGGAAAAATAAAAGGGTGAGCTTATGCCCAGTAAGAAATATATATATATATATATATGAAAGTTGATACGATGTATTCCATATGCAATTCAAGTAACATATTTTTCTCACGGAAACCAAGAATCTATGAGGTAATTTTCTTTGGTGCAATTTTTGAGAAGGATACTATAGTAGACTAGATAACCAGGTTGAGTGCAGAAGGATGCTCTGAAGCACCTCACTTGTCCCGGCATCCAATTCCACTATTAGAAATTCAGAAATATTTATTATATTTGTTTATATATTCAATAAATATTTCTGATAGCTTGCATCAAACCATTTCATAAAGCATTCAGAAACTTGTTTCTAAGATACTCTGTAAACAATATAAATCACTTTTGGATAAACAATTCAAGAAAATATAAATCACAAAACATATTATATTTCATAAATCATATTATTAATCATAAAGCATATTTATCATATAAACAAAATCAGAAACAAATCAAATCTGGAAGTGTCTGGATCTATGTTAACTAGGGATTTACCACCCGAGTGAAAGTACAGTGAGACTAGGCATCATCCAATATTTCATGCACTATAGTAGACGTATGGCTGTAGTAAAGGGGTCATAATGTACACTAGCCGGTGACAACTGTGGGAGTTGAAGACGGGTTAGAGCCAACAGCATCAGAACAGAACGGAAATACATGTACCTGCAGGTAGCTACGAGGCCAACAGTTTCAAAATAGTTCATAAATCATTTCAGATTTGTTTATGGAGATAAATTTAATGAATCATACCTTAAATAAATTCATAAGCATCAAATTCAAAAATTCAATATATTTAAATATGAAAATTCACAAAATATTATCAAAAACAATATTCAACATTCAGAATATTTATTTAAGTACCACAGAAATATATAAAAATACACATGCAATAAAAAACATGTAAAATCTAGTAAAATCTATTCAAAACTAAATTGCGATTTAATATGCATAAAATCATATCTAGGAACTTGAATTTCAACACCAAAAATTATTTTCTTTTATTTTTAAATTATCATGCCAAATGATAAATTTAAGGGTTTAGGTTAGCTAAGAAAAATTTCGGTAGCATAACGGTTCTTTCAATCTTAACCTCTTGCATGAAAACACAACTTCAAACCACAAGTTTCATTTTTCAATTTCAAACCAAACCATCATTTCCAATTTCATAAAAGGTAAAATTTATCAAAATCATGCAACACAGTATCCCTACGCTTCATACATAAATCACTTACCTCTTAAATTTTCGTAATGATGCTCGCTGCACCAATATCACTTCTCAACTCCTGAACTACAAATTCATTAATCAAATATCATCAATGTCAATACTTCAATTATGAAAATGGTTCTATGCTTATAATCGTGAACTAATTCTTAGCATTTCTCATTCTTGAATTGTCCTTACTATAGTCAGTCGACTGGTGCGAATGGCAGTCGACTGGTTTGGAAACAGAATGCTTTTGGGAAAAATGTAGTCGACTGGTGCTAATAGCAATCGACTAACTTAAGTTGGTTACAAGGGCAGTCGGTTGTTATTGAGGGTGGTCAATTGGTCTAAGACGGTTACGATGAAATTATCTAGATTTTATGTCTGAGCAGTCAACTGCTATTCAAGGCAATCAGCCGCTCCCAGATAGATTGCTATCCCAACTTTGAAATTTGGCTTCTATTTTCATCAACTACTTCATTTCTTCCATTTTTAAACTTAAGATCTTGCTTTTTCTTGACTCTATACTAACTCTATATCATCTCCACATCCAAACACATCTCATATATACTTGAAGCACATTAACCCAAAACACTAGTGGATAGAAATCATAATTCTACTTCAATTCAAACCCAAATACAAATTCTAGTGCTTAATTCACCAACCCTACAATCATAAAAACATAAGGAAAACCAAACTTTCTTCCTTTCTCACCTTAGCCAAATTTCTTGGAGAGTCTCTCACTATGCAAATGGCTACTTTAGGCTAGAGCTCTGAATGTGAGACCCGATTCTACCGTACGTACATGTGATATGTAATTAATTATTGAGTGAAAATTTATGTGTTAAGTGATTATAAGTGAAAGTGTGATGTGGGCCCCAGTTATTTTAAATGTGTTCAGCTAGGCTCGAGACTGAAAATGCTGTGTACAGTGGTATAAGAAAATATTATATGATGATTTTGAGGTTCAAAATCATTGAATTATATTATTTTAGATTTTTTTTGAATATTTTGTGGTGGAAAATAAATTGGAAAATGACAGTTACGTCTTGAGGATATTTTCGTAAATTGCTCTCAAACCAAAATGAATTTGGACGAAGTAAAAATATCATGAGATTCTACGTGAAAAGTACTTTAACACAGCATCAATGAAACCACTTCTAATCATCAAAATACATTTATATGTTCATTTGGTACTGGAATCTGAAAATTTGGAGTGCGTTTACACTGTTTTACAACAGCAGGAACATGAAGGCAAAATCGTTCGAAATTTACATAACTAGGGGCATTTTGGTTATTTAGCCTAATTTTAGAATTCTCTTTAAATTTCTATCAGCAGATGAGATGCACTATTCACTGTCTTCTTCATTTGCCTCCCACGCCATTTGAGAAGAAAAATAAGAAAAGAAAATTCAATCTCTCATATCTCACTATCTAGCCTAAATCTCACCAAGATTGTAACTAGAAAAACATTCTACTCTCTCTCCTCTACATTTCTATACCCATAGTTTATCTTATAAGCCATTATACAAGAAGAAAAGAAGCTCCCAAGTTTTGGTCAAGCAAGGTAACCATGCCACTCTTTATGTTTTCTTTAAATCCAATGGTATAGAATTAATCCTTTAAGCATGGTGATTATGTTTTTAGCCTTAGTTTGAATTAAATGTTGAAAAATAAAAATGTACCATGGGAGGAGTGTTAGGCCAACATGGGAGCATGTGGTTTCACGTTTAAAAATGGTGCCAAAATGATGACTGAGCATAGTAGAATTACATGGTAAAATTAGATTGTTGGAATTCCATCAAATTCACCACCATCCATATTATGCCTCATGAAGGGGGGGGGGGTGTGATTCATGGTTGTTTTTGATGAATTGAGAGTAGATTTAGACTGTAACAATTAGGAGGAGTCTGTCAGTATGCTCAGATTTAAAATCTGACACAACGAAGAAGTGGTGTTATACTACCTGTAGAAATTATACTGCAAAAATATTTGTACTGTCCAATGTGGCTGCATTTTGATATGAACTATAGCTTAAAAATAAGTATGTGATAAGCTAATAATTTTAGTAGAATTTATCTGCAGTTCGAGAGTTACGATTTTCGTGTGGTGCGACTGAAAACCTCGATTTCGCTAGACAGGTAAAGGACACGTGTGTAATTTGTAGGTATATCCTGAATGCATGATTTTCATGCCAATAATTTTATGAAATTACTTTGAAAGTGAATTGTCTCGAATACTATGAAATTGTGGCTGTTTGGCTGGTTTGAACTATGTTTGCAATTGCAAGGGGCTAGGGTGATAGTAATTGTTATGTTGCCAGAATTTATTAGAAATATTTCTAAAAATGCCATGAAATATTTTAGTGCATTGTGAAATATTTTCCTAGCCTTGAGAATGAAATATTTATTATTTTTCATAAATTGGGAATTTACCGAAAAACATTTATTAAATATTCGTGCTACCGATTTCGGTAACAGTTAAATTATCGAAAATTCATCCCAAGTGTTTTACAGTGGGATATGTGATCTGTAAAGTGAAAAGTGGAAAGAGTGAAGATTTTATAAATAATTTTCCATAAATATTTACCATATGCTTAAATAAAAACCTTTATGGACTAACTGAAGATTTTACTCATTTTACTGATTTCCATAAAGGGTGATATTATTGTGTGAATATTATTTTGAGACTAAAATGTTTCTACATGTGTTCTATAGTGAGAAATGTGTTTGTAGAATTACTATTAATTTTGAAAAATAAATATTTCTATCTTCCATAAAGTATGAAATTACCGGAAAATGATTTCCAATAATCTTGAAATTGAAAGTTTTGAAGGAAAAGCATGAGAACACGTGTGTATGTGATTTACGATGAAATGAAATATTTACGAAATTTTATTTCTACAATGTAAATATTTTATAACACCGTTTTTACCGTATGAGACACTGTGATTTATACCTTTATGGATTTTGAATGACATTATTTATTTTATTAAATTCCATAAAAGTGATGAGATTTCATATATATTGTTTTGAGACCGTTAGGCCCCATATCATGCTCACATGTCATGTGTTCATGTGTTACTATTACTGTGTGAAGCTGTTGACATTGAGCTTGTCTTCAGCGTCCTGGTTGACGCCTGCTCAGTGTACGACCGAGGACATTTATAGACTATGGTCATAGATCTCATGTGTTTATTATTACTGTTCCTTACAGGGATTATAACATGATATCATTAAGGTGATGCCTGGTCTCCATTATTATATCACGTGTTATTACTGATTTTGTGATATTTACTGAACTGTAATGGTTACTGAAATATTTCTATCACTGAACTGTTATCATATTGAACAGTTTATTTATTGTTACACGTGTGAAAGTGATGATTTCAAGGGGGAAATCAAATTGTTTTTAAAGTGATGAATTATATAATTTAATGAGTTATTTTACTCATTTTTGTGAAATATCTATCTATAGTGAATTATTAAATAAATTTCACAATAAATTAAATTTCTACTCCCTATAATCACTCCGGGGTTTCGAGACAAGACAGGTATTTCAAAATACCTTCTTTACTCCATCTGGATTACCTGGCCGACTATAGTATCCTTCCTTTTAGTGTGCTTATCATACCAAGAGGAAACTAAAGGATTTTACGGCATATAGTTTTTGTGATATCAAAATTGCATACAACTCCTTTACTGAGCCGTGGTTTGCTTACCCCTTTATTTTCATCTTCCACAGATTTTATGTATGGATTAACTGAAGTATTAATCCGTGAATTAACTGCTTTTTGAATAGCTTCTACTGGAGTCCAAGCAGCCTCTACTGGAGTCCAGAGGTATCATGTTTACATTTGTATGTTCAGATATTTTTATACAGTACTACTTGGTTTAAATCTTAATTTTTAGGGGATGTGAATTGATTCATACTACTGTAAACATTTCTTACTTATGTGAAGTATTACAATTTAAATGAATAGTTTTAAAGGCATCATAGACAACCCAACCGATACAGTGTGTGTGGAAAAGTGTGAAAAAGTGTAAAATACTGTATATTCAGACTGTGACACTGAAAACTGTACAAGTTTAGTAAAAAGTGTTTTTAGGTTTGAGTTGATTTAGATGGTGTTTAAATAGCTTTCTCTCTATTCAAAACTTTGACTTTGGAGGAAATAGAGAGTGAAAGAGGGTTGCCAAAAATGAAGAATAAGATGGATTGAAATTTCATAAAATTAACAATTTATTGTACAAATGACCAAAATGCCCTTAAACTTATGAATCCTTTCCATTTTCGCCATTTACCTTTTGACTTCATTGAAAACAGTCCATCCAACCTCCAAAATATTTCATTAAATCATAAATCACCTCTATATAGCTTGCTCTAATTATTGGTGGGGCTTTTGTTGAGGTTCGATTGGTTATCTGGGTGAAGTCAACAAAATACTCATAACCATAAAATCGTGTAAATTTTTACTTTTCCACCTGATTTATTTCATCTGTCTACATGTCCTAAAACTTTATTACATGAGGAATTATCTATTACAGATAGTTGGTCAAAAATCCATTTAGTTTGACCGTTATTCACAGAAATTTCGACAGCCTATGGACTTAACTGTCGTTTCTTAAATTATTTCACGTTTTTCGAAACATGCATAAATAATTAAGTTTGAGGTGTAGATTCTTACCATCACATTATTTGGCCCTAAATATCGAGTTTGCCAAGTTTCAACTCCATTGGAACACAAGAAAGTTAGTAGGGCCCACCTCCTAATTTCCTTCCATACCTACAATATAATTAACATTTTAATAATCATAAAATATCCCATGTTCTTAACTATATGGATAATGATCTACAATGATTAGGGATATTGGATCTCACAGGGTTGGAGTTGAATTTTATGGTCGATATTCACTTGGTTCTAGTTTTAGAGAGAGAAGCTTTAAGGGGGTTTGATTTCTAGAGAAAGGGAGGATTGAGGAATTCTAAAGCCAGAAAAAAATTGACTTTCATACGAAGCTCAAATGACCTCTATTTGGCAAAGTTGATCTGCGCCTTAACTCAGTGGGATTTGCTTATTGATTTAGTAAGGAACCCGATCTGACCACATGAATTCTCTTTTCTTTTTTTACTATGATTTTTTTATTTTATTTAATTAGTTTAATTAGTTAAATATTAATTAGATACTTAATGTAATTTAATTAATTAATTAAATTAATAATTGATTAGTAGATTAGGTATAATTTGTATGATTAGATTTATCATTTGTATGATTTAATGAATTAATTTATATAATAGGTTTTAGTAATTTAATTTGTATGATGATTAATGATATTATTAAATGGTTTGATTTAATAATTTAATATGCATGATGAATTATTTTGGATGACATGATTTAAAAAATTAATTTGTATAATTTGTATGATATGATTTAATTTGTACGATATAATACGATTTAATTTGTACAATTGATGGGATTGAAATTAGTTGGGCATGCTTAATTTAGTTATGATAAGTTGTTTTAGAGTTAGTAAAATTGATGTCTACTTAATTTTATTCTTAAAAAATTGTAGGTTAATTTAGAGTTATAATTCATTTAAAATTTTGTAATATTAAAATATAAATTAAATAAAACATAAATGATAAAAAACTATAAATATTAAGATGAATTATTTTGATGATGAAATTCTAAAGGGATTGTGCTTGAGTAGTACTTTTAAAATTCTTGAGTTGGCCAATAATCTCTTGATCGAGTAGTTAAAGAAGAGTTGTGACTTCTTATAAGTCTTAGGTTTGAATCTAAGCAACCTCATCTCTATCCCAAATTATTTAATATTTCCCTTGCAATAAAAAAAAGATCTTGAGTTGACTAGAGTCTTTTTAAATCTGAGTAGCTTGATGAAAGATTGAAAAGGATATTTTCAACATTCAATAATTCATATTCAAAAGAAACAAAAATTAAAATAAAAAAGAAAATTAATAAATTAAAATTAAATAATTAAAAATTAGGAAAGGAAATAAAAATAAACTTGATAAATTAAAATTAAATAATTTAGAATTCAAAAAAGAATTAATAAAATAGAAATTAAATTAAATAATATAAAAATATTTGAATGGATTATTTCAAAAATGAAATTTAATAGGAAACTGCACTTAAATAATTTTCTTTAAAATTTCTAATAAAATTTCCTTCAAGTTATGAACATTTTGATGGAAGGTTCAAAGGAAAGTTTCATTATCAAATAATTCATTTATTAAAAATATATAAAAATTAAAAATAATAATAAAATAAAAGAAGAAAAATAATAAAAAATAAAGAATAAGAATAAATTAAGAGAGCTTCTATTTGCAACCAAAAAATTATCTCACAACCTATTTTAATGATTTTTTAGTACTAAAATTCCCATATATAAAAATACAATTTTACCTTTTTTTGTTACTTACAACACTCCCGAAAATTCATTTCTGGGAGCAAAAAGAGTGTCTCGAAAATTCATTTCTGGGACTATCATAGAACCCTCGAAAGTGAACTTCAGAGAGCTAAGTTGGGCCCCTGAAAGTTCACTTTCGGGAGTTTTAATTTTTTATACAAAATTTGTAAAACATTTATATAAGGCAGAAGTGCACTCTCATGAGACAGAGAAGCCTCACGGAAGCATATTTTCGTGAGCCAACAATGACTCATAGAAATATCCTTCTGTAAGCATCATAGATAGAGAAATATTCTGGATATTTTGTTTGCACTAAACAAATCCCCAAATCTCCCAAAATTTTCATTTTCAATCCATCAAATGTAACATATAAGTAATCGAATGAATATATTCAATGAAATTTCAAGAATTTATCTTTGATTGTTGAAAATATGGAGAAATTCAAGAGAGATTGAGAGTTTAGATTTTGAGTTTGAGAGAAAGTTGTGTGAAATTGTGTGGAGGGTAGATCGAGTAGAATAATATAGAAAATAGGTTGTGAGGAGTAGAAATTAAAAGATGATTTTAGAATTTAGGTTTTTTTAACTAAATGGGATGTGAGGAGTAATTTATATGTTGTGTATAGAAATTCTCATGAATTGATAACAAATCTGGCAGTGAGTCAAGATAGAATTGATATGTTGTGTATAGAAATTCTCATGAATTGATAACAAATCTGGTAGTGAGTCAAGATAGAATTTTTATAATATATTTAAATGATCCGATTATAGAATTAGAGCCTCTTCAAGAAATTAAGATAATTTGTCCTACTTGAATACTTTTTAAGTTAGAAAAATCTTTAAGTTGTTTGAAACGCTTGGCGGAGATGAGCTAAAAGATTTTTCAATATATATAGGCAAAATTAGGTTTACTTTAGACTATTTGATATCACCTTACAAATAATTGTCCTAAACCTCGAATTATTTGAACATAAATAAGAGTAGTGACCAATCACACCTTAAGTTAGATTGATTGGTGGCGATTCTTATTTGTATCTGCATGTTAGGATCTAAGTTTTAACACATTATGAAAAACATAATCTGTTTACTATATTTTAATTTATTCATCATATCATGTTATACATACATATATGTTATTTATATTTTTAATTTTTAATAAAATTGTTAAAATTTTAATATTCTCGAAGAAGTACTAATTTACATCTTTCTTACGGATCATAAAGCTTTAATTTTATGCACGACACATATCTAATGACCTAATCTTTTGTCTTGAAAATCTTTGATTACTTAACATAAAGTTAATGAGTCCCTTGTAATCTTTCATGGAACAAATTTGCAAATACAAAATTTTTTAATTATCGATTCTTCAACTCCAAAAAAAAAAAGGGGAATCTTAAATAGATCCAAACATTGATTTGATATGAACAATGCTCATTCATGCTATTCCATGGAACAGGATGAAAATGACTTAACTTACATCACTTGAATTTTTGGTTTACTTTTTCCTTGGATTCTCCATGCAAAAGCAGCCTTCCTCCCCTCTTCCCTCTTTTTACAATTTTTAATGGATCACATATTTTTAGGGTTCACGTGAAGCATCTCATGTGATTTCACTGCTCAAGTGCCACAAAAATGACAAAAATAAATAGATATATAGTATTACTAATTAGCACATTAATTATTAGTTTAAATGATTGTGTATTTGAAGTTTGAGGTTTAGTGTGTCTATACATATATATATATATATATATATATATATATATATATGTATATTCAAACTAAAAGTCTCTATTACACAAAAAAAATTAATAATTCGTAATTTTTTTCGTATTAGTGGAAAAATAAGTGTTTATGTATATTCAAACTAAAAGTCTCTATTACACAAAAAAAATTAATAATTCGTAATTTTTTTCATATTAGTGGAAAAATAAGTGTTTTGAATTGAATTCCTTAAATAAAAAAAAAAAAACCCATCCAACTAACATTGAATCAAATGCTTGATTATGATTCTTAGTTTAAAATTCTATCAGCAAAACAAAGAGTGAAAGATATTAAATCTTATATTAGAATTTCTTTTTTTATTTGTCTTGTTTGAAGCCCAATTCCAACTATCATTATTAAAATGAAATCAGAAGAGGGTCAATTAATTAATTAGTCCTCTATCTAGATTATAGTGTTGAAAAAATTGATATGATGATGATAATGATAAGCAAGGTTTTCTGAATGGTTGTAAAACAATGAGTTGGCATTCAAGAAGGTTTAAAACCATATTTTTTTACTTAAAAAAAATCATATTTTTTTATTTGAGTTATGTTGTTTGTTATGTTTACGTAAATAATATATTTATAAAAATAACAAACTGATTAAAATATAAAATTTTATCAATTTATAAAAAGATATAAGGAAACAAAATGCATCAAATGAATAATTTTTTATATATAAAATTGTGATTAATGTTTTTTAAAAAATAAAATTTTCAAGAATTAAATCTGAATTAAATGTCTCAACAATTTTTCTTTTGGTGCTGATGTTTGTAGTCATGTTTCGACGATTTTCATAGCTAAAAGTGCACGCAAACCTATAATTAAATGTTTCAACAATTTTTCTTTTGGTGTTGATGTTTATAGTAATGTTTTGACTATTTTCATAACTAAAAGTGCACGCAAACCTATTCATGTAGACATTGAAAGAGTTAAAACAACTTTGGTCAATATGTAAAGAGATAATATATGTTTTCTTTATAATGATGGAAAGTTTTGAAGAAGAAGTTATAATTAATAAAGTTAAATTGGTTTTTTAAAGTCATATTATTATAACTTAATATATTTATGACAAATCCATTGATTTTAAGTATTTATGAATAATGTAACCAAAAAAGTATCTATGAATAATGATTAGTGAGTAAAGTAAATAGATAGATGTTAATGTAATTTTAATTTTTTTTTTACTTGAAAGGATCTAATTTAAACTTATTTAATATAAATATATATTGATGGAGATCCACTTGCTCGTGATGTTCGTGATGTTAAGGATCCATTGGTCACCCAAGGAGGTCCAATTACCCGAGCTCGAGCCAAGAAGACGCAACAAGCCCTGACCTCATTAATGCAACAAGCTCTGACATCATTGAAGTGTCAAGGAAGCTTCCATGAAAAGTCCCAAGACATCTATACTTGCTTGGAAGCTCAAACGACATGAGCATGGCTTACTGTCTTATTTTAGCTTAACAATAAGATGGGCTAAGTGTTTGAATAGCCCACGTTTGAGTCTTGTTGTGTCTTGGACTATTTATTTTATGTAGCTAGGTTTAGGCATGAATTTGGGTTTAGTCTTATTTTCTGTTGGTGTTAATTCCAGCCCACTTGTTTATGAGCTTAAGTGCTAGGTATTATTATAAATACTTTGTAAACGCTATTGATAAACAGATCAGTTTTGAATTTCAGAATTTGAGTGTGCCTTTCTCTTAGGTTCCCTCTCTTCTAGGCTTATCAAGGTCTTCTTTCTTGTGGCGCCTCCTTCTTCACCATCCACCATTACTATACCTTAGGTTCTCGTATTCTTATTCGTAGGGTCAAGGTCCAATACCTTTATGTTCGAGTCTCTTTAGGCTTCGGGTCTAAGTTTTCAGAAGTTGTCATTCTTCATCCTTGCTTCTATCCTGTTGCGTTTTCAGCTCCTTCAAACTCCAAGCTACGTTTTCTCTTGACCGTGCACATCATATATATGCAGAGGATTTGCAGAAATAATTTTGAAACATTGGATAGAGTTTTGTTGGATGGAGTATTTAAATATATGATGCTATATATCTCAATTTAATTGGGTAATCTACAGCTAGGGAATAAGGATTTTCTTTAGTATCAGCACAAAAAGTGCTTAATAGTGACTGAACCATAAAAGGGAAGCTATGCCCCCAACCAGGAAGGCCATAAACTGCATATTTCTTGAGCTACATAGGATTATATCAGAGGACTAATGTGCTATAATCATAGCTTTCTTTTTTCTGCAATATATATTAGCATTAGTATAAATGGAAAGCAAATTTGTTTACAATGGTGAGATTTGATGGGTGGAGAATAACAATATGACAACACACCAACAAGAAAGAGAATCTTTTTTAGTTTCTAAAAGAGGAAAACAATTAAATATTCTATAAAGACAGAAAAAATTCGAATAATGATTGCAATAAGAACTTTATACACCCTCCATGCACTGGTCCTTATGATGTCTTTGTCTGTGCCTGCAAAACTTGGCAACATGTTAAAAGAAGAAAAGAAGTGTTTGGGAAGAGATTCTGCCTTTATTCCTCTATCACCCCCTCAGAGAAGAGAGAAGAGATAAAATATTTTACACTGCTTCTCCCTCTCCCCCACTCTCTTTCATTTTTTTTTCCTTTTCCAAGTGTGTGGTCACAACTCACATCTACTCCTTTGTTAAAAGAGTTAAAAAGCTGTAAGGAGGTGTTGGTGGAGTAGGATCAGAATATGATTTTATGTTTCTTTTCTTTCTGGGCATCAATTTTGATTCTTTCATCCTATCACTGTCTCCTATGTTGATAAGAATCCCACCCTGGACACTGATCAAATCCCAAGCTGCTACTATTAAGTTTGCTTTGTGTGTCAAAGTTCTTTCCAGCAATTACAGTTTAGTCTGCAGGTTGTCCTTTTTCCGCCAAAGGATCGAGAAGCAAGATATGTACTCTATTAGTTCATAGAATTATCCTAGAATTCATTAAATGTTAGTTAACTTGGTGCATAAACTATTTTGATGGTTGTATTGTTGGAGCTACAACCATTTTCCAAGTTGCTTTAGTCGAAGATCCTTTCTAGGGATATATGTGTTTATACATTACAATGCTAAAGTTTGTTTTCTTTTTCTTTTTTTCCTTTCTGGTACAAGAGATGAGAGTGGTGGCTTGAAGCTAGAATTTCTAATCGAAGCCTAATCTGATGACAGCCATAATCTTTCAACTTTATTTATACAATAATGAATGCCGTAACTATCTGTACACTGTCAACGTATTTTCATGCATCATGAATATGACTGATGCCTTACTTGAAGCCTTGAACTGACACCTCACCAAAATCTTTAAAATAATGTTTTCCTTATTTATTCCTTTTCGCAGTCGAAATTCATTTATTCTATTATTATCACCAAGAAGAAAAATCAAAATTTTGATGGTATTTCTATTAGATATTAATTCAAATTCTAATTGACCATATAGTTTGAATTTGATGAAATTTTATTGGGCAAAATATTATTTGGTGATTAAGTTTATCTAGAGATAATAAGTAAGAGTTCTTACTTAATAAATATGAATTGTTGGTGATTGGCTTTTTAGATATAAAGTTAGTTTTAGTCTTTTCTTTTTTTGGATTCATAGGAGGTACAAGGGTAAAAGAAGATTCCAACATTGGATCTAATTTCTCGTAAGGAAGAGTACCAACAACTAGACTAAATATTGATTGTTTGTTTTAGCATTTAAAATATGATTTAAGAAAAAGATGTAATCACTATATAATTCAATAATACGAGAGATAAAATCAATTTAACCTCAATATTAGAGATGTGTTTGTACATATGTAAGAAAGAGAGGAAAAAAACATAAAGTTGCATGGGATAAATCATATTCGTAGATTAAACACTATCTGAAACAATAAAACTAAATTTGTTTTGAAGTTTGAACTTGGTGTTTGTTTTTGTGATATTTTGTATTATATGTAATCATTACGTTTGTAGTGAAATTCTCTTTGATTCATATAAATGTAAACACTTGAACTGAACCATGTTACATATCATCTTTTGTGCTTATGATTAATTTTGTGTTGATCTCGATTTAAAATATGTTTTTGCTTAAAAAATCTCGACAACTCTGGCCTTTATGATATCAAGGGCATAAAAGATGAACCCAATTATATAAGAATCCTGAGAGAACAGAATTTTTCCGGTAACTATATTAATCCAAATGCCTTACGGCTTCCCATGAGGAATGTATGGGGAAAAAGGAGGTTCTAGATGTGCCTTGTCTGAAACCATCTAAAAACAGAAAATTCAGATCCGGAGAGTTCCAAACATATACAAGAAAGAATGTTTCACAGATAAAACATGATATTGTTCTACCAACATAGACGTTACTTCCAAAAGGGAGCCTTCTTTTCTAAGTAAATTCTAACTTTAAGAGAACATGTTACTTTGCTGGAGCAACACATGTACTTGTTCGAAGGGGAATTTTTCTGCTTGTCAATCAGCTGAACCGCAAGAAATCTTCACTGTTTTGCACGAAGGTAAACGAACAAAGGGTAAAATTGTTTGTCTTCTGTTTTGTTTTTCTCGTCGAATAACTAAGTCCAGCTTGGTGAAACGGGGAATTGATCTCTGATATATGTATCAATAAAACTATCAATAGATTTTAGCAGCTAACTTCTCGAGGGTAAACTGTTATTGCATTGAAGTTTTTGTAATTTCTTATTATAATTTCACAATTATACGAAAAATCAATCGAAGTTCACAAAAGAAGTGACCCTTGCTAAAAAACTACAGCCGGTGCCAACAACATCTTGACCAAGTGATTAAATATGAGTTGTGGCATATTATAAGTCTTAAGTTGGAATCCAAGCACTCTATATCTAGTTTTTTAATATTTCCATTGTAAAAAAAAATAGAGCTGGTAGATAATGACAAGAGATGAACATGTGTTGGCATGACAACGCCTGGAAAAAGAATTGGTTGGCAAAGGATTGCCACGTTAGGAATTAGCTGTTTGCCTCTGGAAAAATATCCCCATTTTCCCTTCTTTAGGAATGTGCTCTGGGGAATAATCCTAACTTGTGGGCATTGATGCAATCATACAGTAGTTAACTTTAAGGCTGCTTTCTCACTAACCTTTTCACACATATTCTTCTTGCAGCATCAATTCTGCTCATCTTCTTTAGAATCTCTCTATTTGAATTGCTTGGCAGAAATTTACAGAAAGTAGCAACCCCCCACTATAGACTAGCTTTTTTTTGGCTCCGTCCGCAAAAGTGTTTTCCAAATAAACTGAATGAGACATGATCCTCGTAGCAAACCTGACAAGAAGGAAGAATCGAATGATAAATAAAGCCACACCAAATTACTGACATATATGATGATAGCCCATCAGCCAAAATTCAAAAGAAAGAACCATGGTGCTTCTAAGTGGCTAATTGAGATCATGTCATGCAGGAGTGTTTTACTTTCAGGTCTTCCCTATGTAACGACTGAAATGGTATATGAAGGTGTCAGCTTGCTTTGGCGCAAGTTGTTCAACGGTTGCGCAAGTTTAAGGGAAAATAAAGCTTATGACCTGACAATTTTTATAAAAGATGTAACAGAAAGAAATCAACATAACAAAATTTGCTCTCTTACACCGTGTTAAACATCCATCCTAAAATCAATTTGCAATAGGTGGAGAGATTTAACTTGAATATAAGGTCACAGAAAATTTAATATTTAACAGATGTGAGATGAAATCATTTTAACACTGTTGCGTAGGCAAATCATTTTCATATGCCAACCTTTGAGAACCTAGCATCAAATGAACCGGCAAGAGATTAATTTTGGTTGCGACGCTGAGCATGTGAGGTTCAACTTTTGTGTTGTTTCCTAATTCCATTTTCTTTGCCTGTTTAAGGACTGTGGATATGGAAAATTATCAAAAGAAGCATTCACATTCACACTTAATTATGCATTGTTTTTCCTTCTCTTTTAATTAGTAGAATGTTCAAAAAGCAGCCATCCATCTACCAATGGTAAAGCCGTAAAGGCATAAACGGTTGCCATGGCTGCCGCTCATGTATTTTTTCCCTAATGCCATAGATGCACAGTTTAAAAGACTTCAAGTACAAGGTTAGGAAAAGACAATCAGTTGATGGGACAAAAGACTAAGAATGTGAAGGCAAAGTAACCTATAGCGGATAAAAAGAAAGAATAATTAGATTAATTATTACATCCTATTAATCATTCACACTGCTTAATTAAATTCAACGCATAGGATCTGATGAAAGACGCACGGTTACACGTTTAGCAACCATTTTACAACACGAACGGAATTTCTTTTGTCTTTCTAGTTTCGTTTCACTTCGCTTTCATTACAGCTGTTCTTATAAATAAAAGTAAGAGTCGAGATCACTAACAGAACAGTGCCAAGTGAAGGCGAACAAGGCAAATACTTTCAATTATGGTTGCCTTGCGCAAAAAAAAGGAATGAATTTGTGGTCGGCATTTTTATGTGCGAGAAACAAGCAGAACAGTGGATCTTGTGCTTCTCCATTGTCAGGTGGCAAAGGAGATTAGATTTTAGATACCTGCTTTTTCTGGCTATTCGCTTTTAGATGCAATTTATCATTGAAAGTACTTGGTGTCTCTAAACAGTATGCCGCTTGTAGACACCCCATTTTGTCCGGGATCTTTTAATGTTATTGTGCCTATTGGGTTTGATAATTAGAAGATGAATTTATTTATTTATTATTAAAAATAAAATTATAAAAAATGAAAAGAAAATAAAAATGAAAAAAAATAATAAAAATAAAGTGGTCAAGCTCCAAAGAAAGGAAATTTGGAAAGGAAAATCAAGATCTCAACATAAGGAAAAGTCAAAAATCTTATTTGGAAATTAAAGGAGAAAAAAATTAAATAAAATCTGGACAGAAGTTAAAAAGAAATTAAATCAGAGGTAATTTTTGAAGGATGAAGATTTTCGGAAAGAGAATCAATTAGAAAAGGAATGAAGATATTTTGGAATAAATTACTGAAGCAAAATAAATAGAAATGAGAATCAAAATTTATGGGAGGTGATTTTGGCCATTAAAAACAGATTCTTAAATTGATAAATTCGGAAGCCTATAGGAGAAGGGGGAGGGGAGACGGGTAAAGAAAAAGCAAAAACGAAAGGGGGCACAACACAGAAAAGCGAAACCTTAGAAAACCTAAAAAAAAAGAGAGAAAAAGCAGACAGCAAAAAGAAAACGGGAGGAGGGTTTTCTGGATCACATGAACACTTCTGTTTCGCTGCCATACCGGCGGATCTGCCCTCTCCATTCCTCCTGTCCTATTACTGCTTCATCGTGGTTGCAGGCATCACCGATCCCAGCATAGCTAGTCACTGCTACCTTGCGTGCTGCCTTTCTTTTGTTGAGCTTTTAACGTGAATAACAGGATAAAAAGGAAAGCAAAAAGAAAGGGGTTGAAAAAGCTTGCTGGGGGCTGGCTAGGTTTGGAAAGAGACTACTCCACGACTTTTACACAGAGAAGGGGAGGCTGGTGACAGTAGCTCTTCTTCAACCGTTTACTGCATTCTTTTGTTCTTGGTTGTTGAATGTTGTTGCAAGAGGAGGCTGGCTAGGTGACAACCTGTTTGGTTTTCTTTTGCTGCGTTCATACTCTGTTTTAAGTTTCATTTTGCTAGCCATTTAAAGCAGTTGGTCGAGATGAAGACGCATGATGCGTTACAGTCTACTGGCGTGAGCTGCGTGTAAGCAATGATCGGGTTGAAGCAAAACCGGCGCCAAGTGGAACAGCTACCGAACGTGGAGGAGCAGGAAGCTTCACGTGCAGGCTGCTGCATGTAGCACAATAAGGAGCTTAGAGCAGAATAGCGAAGCAAGAGGTGGCATGGGTTGGTGAAGCTGGTATACGTGCATGGCTGCTGTCTTTTCGGGTGTAGCTAGTCACTGCTGCACCGATCCAATTTGCCACGCCATCTTCTTGCTGCATCCAAGCTGCTACCTGCAAGAAGAGGAAACACAGAGAAGCTTTGAGGAAGAAACAGGAAACTGAGACAAAAGAATAAAGAAAAGAAAGAAAAGAAAAACAAGGAAAGGCAATACATGCAGGTATGTGTATATATATGTTTGTGTATATAAAACTAATGAATAAATTAATAATTTATTTAACTTATTAAATTGGTAAACATTTGCATGATATTTCAATAATTCAATATATTGACCACTTGACACTAATATTTAACTTAATGTGGTTGTTTTAATTGTATAGGATAATGTATAATATGGGTTTTAATAATTGACATGATAATTTAATTTGTGGTTAAAAATAATTTATGTTAGTTAATTAATTTAATAACGATTTAATGGTTTAATTTGAATTAGTTAATTGTGTATTTATTTGCATGACTTGCATAATATGATTTGATTTACTTTGCATGATTTAATTACTTTGATAACATTTGATTAATATACATGTGTCGAATAAATAATTTGTAAGTTGATATGATTTGTTTAGTTTAATTTGTATGATATATTTTATTTTTTTTACATATACAGTATGATAAATATTAGATAAACAAAATAATATAAAAAAATAAATTGAATTAGAGGAAAAATGCAAGTAAGAAATAAAAATAGAATAAAGATAGAATAAAATAATAAAAAATACGAATATTCCGACGAGGGAACTCTGAGAGGATTGCGATCGAGTAATACTTTCAGAGATCTTGAGGTGAGGAGGTCCTTTCTAAGTCTTACCAGCTTGATGGAAGATCTAAAAGGCATTTCCGATATTTAAAACTCAAATTTATTAAAAAGATTGAAATAAGAATTAATTAAAAGTAACTGCAATTAAAAGAATTAATAATCAAATTAGAAATTAAGAATTATAGAAATTAATATATTTAGAAATAAAATAGAATAGAGTAATACAACGACAAATAATCCGATGACGGAATTCTAAAGGGACTGCGCTTGAGTAGTATTTTTATATGTCTTGAGGTGAGGAGAGTTCTTTTAAGTCTTGCCAGCTTGATGGAAGATTTAAAGGACATTTCCAAGATTTAATAAATTAACTTATGAAAATAAAAATTAAATTAGATAAAAGAATAGTAAATTAAAATTAAATTTATTATAATAAAGAATAAAATCAAATTAATAAATTAGAACTAAAATTAGGAAAGAATTAAAATAAATAGAAATTAAATTAACTTAAATATTTTAATAAATGTGAATTATTCCGAGGATGGAATTTAAAAAGAATTGCGATTGAGTAATTTCTTTAAAAATTCCTAAGGTGAGAAAGGTTCTTTAAGGTCTTACCAGCTCGATGGATGGTCTTTAAGAAAATCTTCAATATCAAATAATTCATGTTTATTTAAAGATATAAAAATATATGAAATAATAATTTATATAAGAAAATAACAACAATAGAGTAAAATAAGATAAAATAAGGAATGGAAATTGGATAGGAGTCAAAATAGGGTTTGCATAAAATATCTAAACAAGCCGACGACGAAGCCTCTTCAAGAAAGGTGATTGGTCCTACTTGAATACTCTCGAGGTGAGAAAATTTTTTAAGTTGTCCAACCAACTTGATGGAGGAGACTTAAAAAATTCTTCAATATTTAATTATATCGAAATTAAAGTAAAAGGCAAAATTAAGATAACCTTAGATTATTTGGTACCATTTTAGGATGGGCGTTGTGAGGGTGCTAATCCTTCCGCACACGTAACCGTACTCCCGAACTTAGAACTCTTAACGTAGATCAAGCCTTGTCCTTAGTTTGAATAGGTGACCAATCACACCTAGGTTAGAATGGTTGGTGGCGACTCCATAGTTTTGTGTCTAGCTATTAGGTTTCCCCCGAAACTTGATACGTTACGACAGTTTGGCGACTCCACTGGGGACATTTTGAGAGTCAAGCCATTAGGAAGTTTAAGGTTATCAAAATCTTGCCTAAAAGCTTTAAATTTCATAAGACATTTAAATACACACACTTCACTTGCATGTGCATACATTAGCCTTCGACCCGGGCTTACCTTTTTAAGAGGAAGTAAAGTAGCTTTGCCTTCGTGAGGTGGTAACCTCCACATAGGCCAGTGAAATACTCCCACTCAGGTTGAACCCTTTCCGTTTGAAGCCTATAATGGGTGAGGATTGGGGTGCCTTACTAGTCCACGTGGACGATAGTGGGGAGCAGTCTGGGAACGTTTAGTAATCCATCTATCCAAGCCAAGCATATAGTGAACTTATGATGCCCACTCGTAAGCTAGAGCTTTAGAATTGAAGCCTATATTAGGACACAAAGAATGACCATCATCTCATACAAGAAAAATATGAAAAATAAATAAATACAAAAATAATAAACCAAAGAGAAAAAAAAACATAAAAAAAAACATAATGCATTTTCTCATTCCTTGCATTTTTTTTCTGTCTCATAACAATTGAATAAGTTAAGATTCATTTGCATCCATGGAGAAATTATTGCAAGAGGAACCAGCCCACATAGTGAAAGAACGATCCGAAAAGGCCTAATGTGAGAATGGTGATTGCCTACCTGTTGGTTTTGTTTCTACTCTGCCAGAAAGAATTCATTTGGACCTAAGACAAAATGACTACACTGAGTTGCTAGGAATTTGGAAGGCATGGGGTGAAGAAAAAAAGATAGAATTTCAAAAAAAATATGGGGACTTGATGCTATTATTGTCAGTGGAAGTGGACTTGGATTTGATAAAGGCCATGGTGCAATTTTGGGACCCGTCCTACAATGCTTTGTCTTCAATGAGGCCGATTTGATGCCAACCATAGAGGAGTATTTACTCTTACTCCGTCGTGAGTTAGAAAATCCCACCAAAATCTATTGGAAGAAAAGGAAATCGGGATATCATAAGAAATTGTCCTCCATGACTGGCCATAGTGTTTCAGAAATTGATCATCACACAAGGCAGAAAGGGGAGACCACTTATGTACCATGGAGTCTTTTAAGAAGTTGTCTTTAGAAGCAGCTAACGAAAGAACAACATATGAACATAATGGCATTAGCTGTGTGTGATATGGCCATGTTCCCTAAATTCTTAGGACACATTGAGATTACAATGGTGGATTTTGTTGAGCAGCTTGATCATGAGGTGAACGTGGCCCCAATTATCTTGTCTGAGACTTTTAGGTCTTTAAATTTTTGTCGTCGCAAGGGAGAAGGACGTTTCATTGGATGTACCCTGTTGTTATACATTTGGATGAAAAGTCACCTTGGACGTAATGAAGAAAAGTTTCAAGAAGCTTATCTCAGTATAGTCCCGATAAAAGAATTCTGTGAGAAAACTTGGCCTGCATTGAAGGCAATTGGGCATTCAACAGAAAAGTGTAGGCAATTGAAGGAAAAGGTTGAAGAACTCATCAGTAGTGGTGCCTTGACTCAAGAGCTTATTGAACAATGGAAGTTTGCTTTTCCATAAGCCAAGTTTCCTATGTGTGATTTGTGGATGTGAGATGTTCTTAAGATTCTTGAAATTTGCATCAAGTTGTTTTGAAAAGCTTTTCATATTTTTCTTTCCAAGTAGATGAAATAAAATAATTGGTGATTGTTATTGAGAATGAATAGACCTAGCCATTACATTTCCAGTATACTTTCCGATTCAGTGAAAACTTGGAATCCATAAAGACACACAAGCTTGAAATTCATTCATTTTTGCTTACCATGGTGAACTTTTGAAGTCAATGATCTTTGTTAAGGCAATGAGCAATGAAATGATTGATGAATTTACAAAACTTTTGAATTGTTTTGAAGGACCAATTCATGAAGCATTCTCTTAAGGACTTTGTATTTGAAAATTTGATAGATGTTAAGGCCAAGCTAAGAGTCCCAAACACATCAACCCAAAATTCTTTCTCATAACTTGAATCATCCTTCGCTACACCTTGGAGCAAAATGATTGAAAGAGCCAAGCTTTTGATAACCTCAACATCTTTTAATGACCATTCTTAATTTGATTGATATCCTTTTTTCGATTTTAAACCATGATAATGAAAATTGCTTCGTATGGCCTTCATAAAGTTGAGTTGATACATTCTAGGCATGACTTGTGAAAAGAAATGAAGAAAAAGGAAGTAATAAAAAAGAAAAAAGAAAAGAAGAAAAAATTGATTGTGAAACCATGCATGAGGGATATTCAAATGATTTCAAAAGCCAAATTTTTATCTTGAGGATTGGTTTTCAATAGAAGTGTCAATATTTGATATGACAAATGGCCATCTTTCATATTCCTATTACTGAAACGAAATCATCCCTTTGTTACCCCTTTTGAGCTTATTGATTTCTTTTCTAAATGAACCTTGACCAAGGATCACCCTCCACATTGGAGAGGCAAATACATCAGAGGAGTTTTAGAAGCATTAGTGATTGGTCTTATGTCAAATGCAAGAAAATGATGCCTTTGTTAAGGGGCAAATGTGAGAAGAAAGATATGTGAAGATGGAAATCAATATGAAAAAAAAAACAAAAAACAAAAAATGAAAAAAGGTAGATGAAAAAAAAGAGAAAAAAAGAAAAAAGAAGAAATGAATGCGAATAAAATGTTAGAAAAGAAAAATGCTTCGAAGAGTGGGAAGGACAGATGTTCATAATCGAAGAAATGATCCTTGGTTCGATAAACCTTGAAAATACTCATTTTGGGCCTATTTATCCATTCTTTGAAAACCCTAAACCTTGGCCTACGGTACGTGCTTAAAAGTCCATTTTGATCAAATAAATATGCTTGTATTGAAAAGCTTTTCTTTGAGAAACCATCATCATTATTTAGTTTGGGATGAAATTTGAATTCTCAAATGCATGGTAGAATAATCAATAAAAAAAAGAAGAAGAAAAAAAGAGAATGAAGCTCTAGGGTGAAAACTCATGAAAGAGCAGTCTAGAGCAAATTTGAAACAACTCAAGGCCATTGTTTGTGACTATGCTAAGGCAATAACAAGAAAGAAGAAAAACCAGAGGAGTTATACCTTCAATCAAGACCTTTTGAGAAATTCAAAAGCCATCACCTTGAAAATTTGATTTGAGATCTGAATCCTTGCCTAGAAATTTGAGCCATCACAGCTAGTCTTGACATTTGTTAAAGTCCACATATCAACAAATTAAGAGAATGCTGAAATGGATTGTGTTCTGTGAAAATTACTTTTACAAAAAGGAATAATGATTTTCAAGGAATTTGTTTCATTTATGAGCCAAGATGAAGAGACATTGATCAATAGAACCTTTCTTGATAACCAAACATCTTTGATGCACCAAATCAGCACATTTATTCAGCTAAACCAACTTGTGACTCATTCTATTTGTTCTCAATAGTAATCACTAATTTTTAAGAGATTTAAATGTCAAATGTTTTTATCTTGGAAAGTTATTATGTGGGGCAATTTTCTATTTTCAAAAAAGAAACTTGAAGAAGTGAAAAAATGAGAGTTTTGTGATTTTATGAGGCAAGTTCTTGTTTTAAAGAAATCAAGTGTGGTAATGGTGTTTTTAAGACTATTCTTGGGGCAATATTTGGTTGTTATAAGAGCATGAATTTTCGTGAAGATATGAGAAGTGGTGAAGTGTTCTTGTGAATAGTTTGGGATGATTTTTTTGTTATGATTTGGATAGATGAATTTTAATTTGATAAGAATTGTGGGGCAAGAAGAAAACTAGATGAATGATGATGATGGGGCAACAGGTAGATTGAATGATTGATGATTGCTAAATTTAAAGAAAGAAGAATCGTGGGGCATGAAAAAGACTGAATGAATGACAATGATGGGGCAAATGATTTTAAGATTGCTAAATATGAAGAAAGAAGAATGATGAGGCATTGAAAGATTGAATGATAAGACAAAGAGAAGATTGAAGGATGACAAATTTTTGAAGAAAGGAATAAGGTAGGCTGATGATGTGACTTGGTAAGGCATTGTTTATCATTTGCATTGCATTCATGACATACATGACATTGCATTCATGACATACATGACATTGCATTCCATTACATACATTCTGACACAAAAAAAAGAGAGTTTGTTTGTTAAGACAATAGGATAAAAAAAAAGGGTTCTGGAAGACTAGATGACTAAAAATTTGGAAAATCTTAAAAAAAGAGAAAAAAAAATCAGAAAATGTGAGAAAGATTGGGAATAAGATGTGACAAAAAAAAAGGGTATGAAGTTTTGAAACAAAAATGTTAAAATTTGGAAAGAAAAAGGAAATTAAAAAGTTATGGATATGATGGGATAATGAAAAAGGGATTGAAAGATGTGATGAGATGAAAAAGTGTGATAGGAAATAACAAAAAGAAGAAACTGGAATGATAAGATGATCTAGAAGATAGAATTGAAATGATGAGATAAGGTCAAAGCCTCCAGGTACAATCTGTAAGACCTCCGGGCATGATTCGTCAAATCCTCTGGGTACAATCCGTAAAACCTCCGGGCATAATTGAACACATTTAAATGAGCAAATTTAAAGTTTCAGGGCCTTCCTAGTCAAAGGAGCATTTTAGAGATGAGAAAATTTAAAGTTTCAAGGCCTTCCTAGTCGAAGGAGCATTTTAAAGATGAGAAAATTTTAAAGTTTCAGGGCCTTCCTAGTCGAAGGAGCATTTTAGAGATGAGAAAATTTAAAGTTTCAGGGCCTTCCTAGTCGAAGGAGCATTTTTGAGATGAGAGAATTTAAAGTTTCAGGGCCTTCCTAGTCGAAGGAGCATTTAAGAGATGAGAGAATTTAAAGTTTCAGGGCCTTCCTAGTCGAAGGAGCATTTTAGATATGAGAAAATTTTAAAGTTTCAGGGCCTTCCTAGTCGAAGGAGCATTTAAGAGAGGGGAAAATTTAAAGTTTCAGGGCCTTCCTAGTCGAAGGAGCATTTAAGAGATGAGAAAATTTAAAGTTTCAGGGCCTTCCTAGTCGAAGGAGCATTTAAGAGATGAGAAAATTTAAAGTTTCAGGGCCTTCCTAGTCGAAGGAGCATTTAAGAGAGGGGAAAATTTAAAGTTTCAGGGCCTTCCTAGTCGAAGGAGCATTTAAGAGATGAGAAAATTTAAAGTTTCAGGGCCTTCCTAGTCGAAGGAGCATTTTAGAGATGAGAAAATTTAAAGTTTCAGGGCCTTCCTAGTCGAAGGAGCATTTAAGAGATGAGAAAATTTAAAGTTTCAGGGCCTTCCTGGTCGAATGAGCATTTTCATGATGAAAACCAATTTCTTTTAAAATGAGTAAATATCCATAAAAAAGAAAAAAAAGGGAACAAAACAAAAAAAAATAAAAATTTTGAAAAGAAAGGAAAAAATAATAAAATGGATGCGGACAAAATGGATGTCTATGTCTTTGCGCAATTACTATTTCATAGCAAATGTACAAAGAGGGGCAACTGTAGACACCCCATTTTGTCCGGGATCTTTTAATGTTATTGTGCCTATTGGGTTTGATAATTAGAAGATGAATTTATTTATTTATTATTAAAAATAAAATTATAAAAAATGAAAAGAAAATAAAAATGAAAAAAAATAATAAAAATAAAGTGGTCAAGCTCCAAAGAAAGGAAATTTGGAAAGGAAAATCAAGATCTCAACATAAGGAAAAGTCAAAAATCTTATTTGGAAATTAAAGGAGAAAAAAATTAAATAAAATCTGGACAGAAGTTAAAAAGAAATTAAATCAGAGGTAATTTTTGAAGGATGAAGATTTTCGGAAAGAGAATCAATTAGAAAAGGAATGAAGATATTTTGGAATAAATTACTGAAGCAAAATAAATAGAAATGAGAATCAAAATTTATGGGAGGTGATTTTGGCCATTAAAAACAGATTCTTAAATTGATAAATTCGGAAGCCTATAGGAGAAGGGGGAGGGGAGACGGGTAAAGAAAAAGCAAAAACGAAAGGGGGCACAACACAGAAAAGCGAAACCTTAGAAAACCTAAAAAAAAAGAGAGAAAAAGCAGACAGCAAAAAGAAAACGGGAGGAGGGTTTTCTGGATCACATGAACACTTCTGTTTCGCTGCCATACCGGCGGATCTGCCCTCTCCATTCCTCCTGTCCTATTACTGCTTCATCGTGGTTGCAGGCATCACCGATCCCAGCATAGCTAGTCACTGCTACCTTGCGTGCTGCCTTTCTTTTGTTGAGCTTTTAACGTGAATAACAGGATAAAAAGGAAAGCAAAAAGAAAGGGGTTGAAAAAGCTTGCTGGGGGCTGGCTAGGTTTGGAAAGAGACTACTCCACGACTTTTACACAGAGAAGGGGAGGCTGGTGACAGTAGCTCTTCTTCAACCGTTTACTGCATTCTTTTGTTCTTGGTTGTTGAATGTTGTTGCAAGAGGAGGCTGGCTAGGTGACAACCTGTTTGGTTTTCTTTTGCTGTGTTCATACTCTGTTTTAAGTTTCATTTTGCTAGCCATTTAAAGCAGTTGGTCGAGATGAAGACGCATGATGCGTTACAGTCTACTGGCGTGAGCTGCGTGTAAGCAATGATCGGGTTGAAGCAAAACCGGCGCCAAGTGGAACAGCTACCGAACGTGGAGGAGCAGGAAGCTTCACGTGCAGGCTGCTGCATGTAGCACAATAAGGAGCTTAGAGCAGAATAGCGAAGCAAGAGGTGGCATGGGTTGGTGAAGCTGGTATACGTGCATGGCTGCTGTCTTTTCGGGTGTAGCTAGTCACTGCTGCACCGATCCAATTTGCCACGCCATCTTCTTGCTGCATCCAAGCTGCTACCTGCAAGAAGAGGAAACACAGAGAAGCTTTGAGGAAGAAACAGGAAACTGAGACAAAAGAATAAAGAAAAGAAAGAAAAGAAAAACAAGGAAAGGCAATACATGCAGGTATGTGTATATATATGTTTGTGTATATAAAACTAATGAATAAATTAATAATTTATTTAACTTATTAAATTGGTAAACATTTGCATGATATTTCAATAATTCAATATATTGACCACTTGACACTAATATTTAACTTAATGTGGTTGTTTTAATTGTATAAGATAATGTATAATATGGGTTTTAATAATTGACATGATAATTTAATTTGTGGTTAAAAATAATTTATGTTAGTTAATTAATTTAATAACGATTTAATGGTTTAATTTGAATTAGTTAATTGTGTATTTATTTGCATGACTTGCATAATATGATTTGATTTACTTTGCATGATTTAATTACTTTGATAACATTTGATTAATATACATGTGTCGAATAAATAATTTGTAAGTTGATATGATTTGTTTAGTTTAATTTGTATGATATATTTTATTTTTTTTACATATACAGTATGATAAATATTAGATAAACAAAATAATATAAAAAAAATAAATTGAATTAGAGGAAAAATGCAAGTAAGAAATAAAAATAGAATAAAGATAGAATAAAATAATAAAAAATACGAATATTCCGACGAGGGAACTCTGAGAGGATTGCGATCGAGTAATACTTTCAGAGATCTTGAGGTGAGGAGGTCCTTTCTAAGTCTTACCAGCTTGATGGAAGATCTAAAAGGCATTTCCGATATTTAAAACTCAAATTTATTAAAAAGATTGAAATAAGAATTAATTAAAAGTAACTGCAATTAAAAGAATTAATAATCAAATTAGAAATTAAGAATTATAGAAATTAATATATTTAGAAATAAAATAGAATAGAGTAATACAACGACAAATAATCCGATGACGGAATTCTAAAGGGACTGCGCTTGAGTAGTATTTTTATATGTCTTGAGGTGAGGAGAGTTCTTTTAAGTCTTGCCAGCTTGATGGAAGATTTAAAGGACATTTCCAAGATTTAATAAATTAACTTATGAAAATAAAAATTAAATTAGATAAAAGAATAGTAAATTAAAATTAAATTTATTATAATAAAGAATAAAATCAAATTAATAAATTAGAACTAAAATTAGGAAAGAATTAAAATAAATAGAAATTAAATTAACTTAAATATTTTAATAAATGTGAATTATTCCGAGGATGGAATTTAAAAAGAATTGCGATTGAGTAATTTCTTTAAAAATTCCTAAGGTGAGAAAGGTTCTTTAAGGTCTTACCAGCTCGATGGATGGTCTTTAAGAAAATCTTCAATATCAAATAATTCATGTTTATTTAAAGATATAAAAATATATGAAATAATAATTTATATAAGAAAATAACAACAATAGAGTAAAATAAGATAAAATAAGGAATGGAAATTGGATAGGAGTCAAAATAGGGTTTGCATAAGATATCTAAACAAGCTGACGACGGAGCCTCTTCAAGAAAGGCGATTGGTCCTACTTGAATACTCTCGAGGTGAGAAAATTTTTTAAGTTGTCCAACCAGCTTGATGGAAGAGACTTAAAAAATTCTTCAATATTTAATTATATCGAAATTAAAGTAAAAGACAAAATTAAGATAACCTTAGATTATTTGGTACCATTTTAGGATAGGCGTTGTGAGGGTGCTAATCCTTTCTCACACGTAACCGTACTCCTGAACTTAGAACTCTTAACGTAGATCAAGCCTTGTCCTTAGTTTGAATAGGTGACCAATCACACCTAGGTTAGAATGGTTGGTGGCGACTCCACAGTTTTGTGTCTAGCTATTAGGTTTCCCCCGAAACTTGATACGTTACGACACCACTTAAGAAGGGCAAACATTCTTCAACCGTGTGCTATAAATGAAAATTCAAAGCTGCCACCAGAGGTCAAAACTAAGAGTGTAATCGAGTCGAGTTGAATTGATATAATGGATGCTCGAGTTCGACTTGAAAACTCGATGCTCGATATTCGACTTGAACTCGATCAAGTCTTAATTTTTAAGCTCGAGTTCGACATGAGATAAAAATTGAGTTGCTCTAGCTCGCTTAATTAGACTCGTTTATTCAAGCTTTGTTCTTATACTCGATATCGATCTTGATCTCGATTCTCATGCTTAGATTTTGGTGATGATGATGATGACTCAAAACCTTTGAAAATTTCGCCTTGCTATCATCTGGAGATGACAGTCAATTTGCCTTTTCAAGTTTCTCAAATTCATAAAATATGTGAGCTTTTCTTTCTTGCAAATGCCCATTAAATCAAACCTGATAAACTGTCAATTTTACAAGCTTACTCTAAACTGTCTTTTATAAGCCTCAAGTTTTTCCAGGTTAGAAACGACCTTGTTGTTTACAACAATGTATCTTCATCATCTTCAACATCAGTGGTCTTTCCTTTTCCTTTCTTCACATCTCTGTAAGGACAAGTAATAAAATTAAAAATCCTCTTAAGGGTTGATTGGTTTAAATATTCCATGATGATATTAAGATTTAAAGCAAGATTCTCATCATCATCATCTGCGGAAAGCATTTGAATCTCGAGAAGACTATGCAGTAGTTCTTTCTTGAAATGAGATGCTAAACTCTAGGCTTCTGCAACTATCTAACAACTTGAATTATGTATGTTCTCTCTGTCGCAAGCATCAATTATCAAGTCCGAAGCCTATATATGCATCATCCTAGCTGACTCCGATCAGATTCCTAAACAGCAACAGTAGCAAATAGCAATAGTGAAACACAAACTTGAAGATGAATTCTCATTCAAAAAGAAGGGAATTATGCGGTGGCACAGCCTAAGCAACTCAAAAAGTGTTGTTAAGATCAGTCTCTTTTTGATATCATATATCATACACAATAAATCAAAGTACAGCGACCTAGATCTTTAACACAGGCAGGGGAAAGCCTTACTACATTCTGAATGTTAGTTTTGACACTCTGGTAAGTAGGATAGTTAAGGGGTCTCATTCATAATACATTATATAAATGTATAATTTCATATGGCAATTCACAATCCATTAATTGTTATTTGACTTGAACCAGTGCCCATTAAATGATGCGGGTTGCACTTAAAATAATGAATAATAAGAAGCAGATGCTAGAATCAAAGACTGAAGCAAGCGGTAGAAAATTAAGATAATAATGAGATTTATTGATAAACAAAACATATAAGTATTCTCACGGCATATAAGATGCCGAAAGAAGTTGCTGGGAACAAGAGTTAAAAGATTGCAAATTTATAATGCAAAATAATATGAAAAAAAAACAGAGTACTCTAGTCCTATGCTGCCGATTGTTTTTGCAACACTCACGGAAAGGAATAAACTATTTTGACCATACTGTATAGATAACAGTTGCGAATTGGAAGTAGTATATTTCAACTCCATAACAAAAATAATTGGATTAGCATTACGAATATTGTGTCGTAGAAGCACTCGTTCAATATACTTTTCCTGTGAACCATGCCACATTTTTCAGCTTTCATATCATGAATAATATTTATATCCAAAATCTACTTTATTAGACCTAAACGCTTGATGTTAAAGGATGTAGACAATACCTTTTTCAACCTACGAACCATACCAACATCTTAACCTACCATCAGTATATCATCAATATATAATAAGAGAATAATGAAGTTATCATCTAGGAATTTTTTAACATACACACATCAGTCTACCACCATTCTTTTATGGTTGTGACTCACGATAAAAGGAACAAACTTTTTGTATCACTATTTAGGAGCTTATTTCAAGCCATACAAACACTTCTCTAGTTTGAAAATCATGTGCTCTTTTCCTTTCACTTCAAAACTCTTAGACTGTCCATATAAATCTCTTCTTGCATGTCACCATGCAAGAATCAATCCTCACTAGGGATGGCTATAGTTACCCTATAAATGAGTGCCCGACATTACACGACTCGATTAAGTAAGATTAGGGTATTATATAATAGAGTTAAGGTAGGATTTGGGTAGTAAAATTGGAAAAAAAACAAAATCAACAATAATCCAACATTAGAAACATCAAAAATATAATAAATTACACTCTTTTTTTTTAGTTATAATCATAAATTACACTTTGCAACTAGGGGTGAGCATAAATCGGTTTCAACTGATTAAATCGACCGAAATAGAAGAAAAACGATGATTTCGATTCGGCTCAGTCGATTCCTTAGTGAGGACGGTTGCAGCATTGGGTTGTTTGGTTTCTTCAGTCGGTTCTCGGTTAAAATTTTTGGGACCGAATAAACCGATTATACACTGACAAAAAATAGTTAGGTATTTTTTAGTACCGTTTATAATATTCCCACATATTCCCACATATTCCCAAATCCCAACCCTCTTCCAGTCTAGCCTCTCACGATATACCTTTCCCAATTTCCCATTCCTAACCCTAAATCAGTAAATCGATCGAATCTCACCATCCAAACACTGTCGCCGTCACCCGCCGACGTTGTTCCTCGGTCTGCAATTGCTCCCATTCTATCTCTCCTTCATTGTGCGCCTCCTTTTGGGCTTTTCCTATTCTTTCTCTCCTCCATCACTCCTCCTTCTCGACTTCTCCTTTTCTTTCTCTCCTCCATCGTGCCTCCTTCTCCTCTTTCTATCTCTCCTTCATCACACCTCCTTCTCTTGTTCTTTCTCTCATCCATCGCATCTCCTTCTCCCATTTCTATCTCTCCTCATCGTGCCCATTCTGTCTCTCCAGTCTCCTCATCGCATCGTGCCTCTTTTCTCCGATTCTATTCTGTTGCTATCTTGTCTCAGTCTCCCATTCGACCATTCGAGTTTCGATAGACAATAGTACTCTCAGCTCTCATTTTAGCCACTAAACCAAAGGTAATTATGAAATAGTAGTACTTGTTTGTTAACTCTGATTTATTAGTAAGAAATTATTTTATTCATGTTCTTTTTTATACAGATGTCGTCTACTACTGATAAAGAGGAGGCTGTGCAATCATCATTCCCTCAAGAAAACACACATCATGGAGGAGCAGCAACAAAAAGTAAAGCTGCAAGTTCTCTGAAAGGGTCGAAAAGGAGACGACCTAGCTCATGATAGGAGGTATGGACTCATTTCACTAAATTTGTTAATGACAAAGGTGAGAACAAAGCTAGATGCAATTATTGTGATAAAGACTTCTTTGCTGATACAAAAAAATAATGGTACATCTACATTAAAGGGTCACATGATTCGTTGTGCCAAGTTTCCTCAAGTTAGTTCTGATCCTTCCCAAACAGAAATAGTTATAGGCTCGGGAGTAGATATGTCTTTATGCACTTGGAAGTTTAATCAAGATTCCATTAGGAGGGGTGTGGTTGAGATGATTATTATAGATGAGTTGCCTTTTAGATTTGTGGAAGGTGAAGGATTTAGGCGTTGCATAGCTCTTGCATGTCCAGGATTTTATGTACCATCACAATGGACTATTGCTAGATATTGCTATCAACTCTATATAGATGAAAAAATTCATCTAAAGCAATTATTGACTTCTTCTTCTGTGAGGTATCCCTTACCACTGACACATGGACCTCTTTACAAAGAATAAACTATATGTGTCTTACAGTTCATTTTATAGACAATGATTGGAAACTAAACAAAAGGATTTTAAACTTTTGTCCCATTTTCAGTCATAAGGGTAGGCTATTGGGAAGTCAATTGAGAAATGCTTGCGTGATTGGGGGATTGAAAGGGTTTTTACCATTACAGTTGATAATGCTAGTTCTAATGATGTTGCAATCTCACACTTGAGAAAAAAAATTTAAACAATGCAAGAACTAGTGTTGTAGGAGGCAAATATATTCATTTGAGATGTATTGCTCATATTGTTAATCTTATTGTGAATGATGGATTGAAGGAAATGAGTGAATCTGTGGCTCGTGTTAGAGGGGCAGTTAGATATATTAGACAATCACCCTCTAGGTTAGCTAAGTTTAAAGAATCTGTTTCCAATGAAAAAATTTAAAGTAAGAGCTTGTTGTGTTTGGATGTTAGCACTAGGTGGAATTCCACTTATTTGATGTTAGAACAAGCTCAAAAGTTTGAAAAAGCCTTTGAGGCTTTTGATGATGTTGATCCTTATTTTAGAAGTGAGCTATCAATGGGAGATGGGATGCCCGATCAAAATGATTGGGCAAGTGTTAGGAGATTGTGTCTTTTTTTGCAAAAGTTTTATAAGCTCATAATAAAAGTTCTGGTTCTTCTTATGTCACTACTAATACATTTCTTGATGATATTTGTGCGGTTTATGGAATTTTGAGAGATTGGCAATTGCATCATGATGTTGTATTGAGTGCAATGGCAAAGAAAATGAAAGAAAAATTTGATAATATTGGGGGAATGTTGAGAAAATGAATATGTTGCTTTATATTGCCTTTATTCTTGATCCTAGAAAAAAGCTTGCCTTTGGTGAATTTTGTTTTGTGAAAATGTATTCTCAAGAGCAAACTTTATTGATGATGAAAAAAGTGCAAGAAGCACTAAGTGA
The DNA here is from genome assembly GCA_031772115.1 of Heritiera littoralis. Lineage (NCBI taxonomy): Eukaryota > Viridiplantae > Streptophyta > Magnoliopsida > Malvales > Malvaceae > Heritiera > Heritiera littoralis. Next base: position 7,264,518 of record JAPDPK010000025.1, on the reverse strand, counting down.
GTTGTTTGATGAATACAAAAAATTGGTGCAACCTCAACCTGAAAGAGTTGGTGAAAGTAGTAGTAGTCAAGCAAGTCAAGTTATAGAATTCAACGATGATATTATGATTGGAGATCGAGATGACTCACAAGTTGTTATGGATGAGTTTAAGAGGTATAGGATGGAAAATGGGAAAGAAGAGAACAAGATGGAGTTGGATAGATATTTGAATGAAGAGCTTGATACTTTTAAGAAAGGGGTAGAGTTTGATGTTCTTCTTTGGTGGAAACTCAATAGTCCTAGGCTTCTGTTCTTTCTCATCTAGCTCGCGATGTCTTGGCAGTCCCAATATCCACAGTTGCTTTTGAATCTGCCTTCAGCACTGGTGGCCATGTGCTTGATCCGTATAGGAGTTCTTTAACTCCTAAACTTGTGCAAGCTCTTATATGTGCTCAAGATTGGTTACGTGGATCTTCACATTTCGATCCAAATGCTTTTGAGGATGAAATTGCACAACTTGACCAAATTGATTTAGGTAAATTTTTTGTTTATACACCCATGTTTTTTTTTTTCAATTCTTATTTCTAAAATATTTTGGTTATTTATTTAAAGCTAACATACTATTATATAATGTTTATTTATTCTTAGATTTGTCCAAAATTGCTTTGGATCTTGTACTAGAGTAGAAAATGTGTTGATCATATTAAATTAAGGTAATATTAGTATTCAATATTCATTAGTTTAAATGTTTTCATATATTGAAAGTATATTTAAATTTAATCTTTATTTTAATTTTAGTTGTTGAATACTTGAATTGCAGTCATTGTCATGCTTGAGGTTGGTTCTTTTGGAGGCTGGAACTGATTGGAATTGCTGCTTGGAGTCGGAGTTGTTGCTTGCTATCTACATTTGTTCTGTCGGAGCTGTTGCTTGTTTGCTGTCTCCATTTGTTTTGTTTATTGATATTTTGCTGTTTGTACTAGTTCTGGATATTTCTATATTCTGAAATATTGTGGCTGACTGTTGAAGTTAAGCTATTATTTGAAATTTGAGGTATCATGTTTTATGTTGTTAAGCTTGGTGGTAACTGGTAATCAGTGGGGGTGGTTCTATTTGTTTCCTTTTGGTGTTGTGCTGTGGATTTCTGGGCATCTTTGACTGTTGCTTGGTTGGCCTTTTTATATTAGCAATTCCATTTTCCCAAGCTGTTTGGATCTTTTGCTCTCATTTGGTTCTCCATGTTGCTGCTTCGATGTGTTTCCTTATTTTTTAAGATATTCTGTTTGGCTTTTGATTTGTTCTTTCCTATTATGGGGGTCTTGTTAGCTCATTGTGCAGCTTCATCTATTTTGCTGTTCCCCTTCTTTGGTGTTTTTTCAGTTTTGTACCTAGACTTAATCTATTGAATAATATCTTTGCTTAGCAAAAAAAATGTTGTTAAGTTTTATTTGTTAAATAATTCACTGGTATTATTATGTTTTTTGGTGTAAAGTTTTGTTGTTATTATTTGTTAGTTGATTGGAAAATTAAAAAGAAAAGAAGTGCACAGGAATGGATAAAGAAAACCGACCAACCTTTCTAAAACCGACCAAACCGACCGAAATTTAATTGGTTCGGTCGGTTCGGTTTTATTCAATAGTACTTCGATTTTTTCGATTTTTCTCAAAAACCGAACCGAAAAAACCGAACCGACCGTATGCACTCCCCTATTTGCAATAACACATTGAAGCCAAAATTTCTTAAGAATGAAAATAAATATGAAGAATAAAAGTTTATATACAAAGATTGATTTATCAAATATAACATATTTGTTATGAATTAATATATTAAAAAGCTTTTCATCCTCATCAAACAATTAGATAGATGGAACATTTATAAAAAAAAAATGTTCCAACAAGTTAAAGGAAAAAGAATGATCTTCGGATTAAGTTATTATTGGATTTTGTTTCTTGCAAGTCTAAATATAGACAAAACCAAAAAAGGTAGAGAAGAAGAGAAAACTAAAGATGATATTTGCAAAGCTTCAAGTGTCACATCCCGTATCCACATTTTTCACGTTTTTTCACACATTTTATATGGTTGGACTGTCTACGATGCCTTACTTTCCTTTTTCCTTATACAGTAACTATTTAACAAACTGTAATTTATAATTACTGAAATATTTATATGCCAAGAATTTATTTATCATTACATCCCCTATTTAATTTTCAACACTATAGTACTGTAAAATATGTCTGAACATATAAAATAAATGATTATACCTCCAGGATATAAGCTCGCTGCCTCGAGGCACTATATGCGCAGCCAACAATCCCCGAATGCAAATCGCGCAGTCATTGGAAGTACTCTGTAGATGTTAGAATAAAAGGGTGAGCAAACTACGGCTCAGTAAGAGAATTGTATGTAAAACTAGATATTCCGAAATCTATATGCAATGAAAATCCTTATTTTCCTATAAGCGCTATAGAACCGATATAGGAAAGATACTATAGTCGGTTAGGGATCCGGATGGAGTAAGGAAGGTATTTTGAAATACTTGTTTTGTCCCGGAACCTAGAAGCGACTATAGGGAGTAATTATTGTTGTTGAGATCAATCCCTTTTTCCATATCATTTCATATTCCTTTCAAAATAAAGCTTTTATAAAATAAAGCATTTAAACAATTAAACTAATATTCATATATTCTTTAAAAAGAATATTAGTTTAAATAACTGTAATTCTCATTTAAACTCATTTCACATATCACTGTATAAGTCATCAACAGTACAATACTCCATGCAGTACAGTAAACTGTTAGAAATCATTTTCCTTTTCTGTAAAAACATATTCATATACCTTTTGCATTTAAACACATTTTCCATATTACATATCATTTCATATCTCATAAAAGTGGAGACTAAGACATCACCCAGAATATATCATGCTAAAGAGAAAGTACCTCGTAGGGCAATGATAATCATGTCAGATCTATAGCCATAGTCTAAGGTAGTCCTTAGTCAAACACTGATCAGGTGTCAACCGGGATTGAATACATATCACATGTCACATATCGGCATGATATAAGGCCTATTAGTCTCAAAACAATATTTTCATAATCACATTACCCTTATGGAAATAAAGAAATTCAAGAATTCTTCAATCAGTCCATAAATGATTTTTTTAAATCATAAAGTGAATATTATGAAAAATAATTTATAAAATATTCACTTTTCATCTCTTCATCTCATAAACCATATCATCTGTTGTAAAACATGTAAGAGAAATATTTTGTATTCTCCTTTTCAATAAAATTGGTAACATGAATATTTAAATAATATTTTTTTGGTATATTCATGTTTTATGAAAAATAATCAATTTCTCATTTTTAAGGCTAGGAATTCATCAAATCATGTAATTAAATATTTTCTAATATTTTTAGAAAATATTATAGAAATTTTCAGCAGCATAACGGCTGCTATTATCCTAGCCCTCCTGCAAATCAAACACAGTTTCAATTTTTCACAAATAGCCTCAATTTCACAGATTTCCATTCATTTCATTTCAAAATATTCATAATAATTTATTTTCATAATAAATATGCATTCGAAATATCGCTACAGCTTACACACGCATCCCTTACCTGTGTAGCATATACGATCTCTTTATGCGCACCACTCGATATCTGTTATTCCGGGCTGCAAATAATTCCATCAAAATTATTAGCTTAATAAATACTTATTTTTAAGCTATTTCTTATGTCTTTATGCAACCCTATTGTACATGCAAATATTTTGCAGTATAAATTCTACCGGTAGTATAGCGTAACTTATTTGTTTTGCGTCGGAATTTAAATCCGAGCACATCGGTAGATTCCTCGTAATTCCTACAATCATAATCTACCCTCAAAACATCAAAATCAGCCATGAAACCAATCCCCTTCATCATGGCCGAAAATGGTGGATAGTGATTCCATGGGATTTCCAACAATTTAATGCTTAAATCATGTTCTATCATGCTTGATCTTCATTTTAGCATGCATTTCATGCATGAAAGCTCAAGGATTCCCTAGGTACCATCAATGGCCGAAACACCCTCTTATGGCATCTTTTGATTTTGAAACATTTAATTAAAACAAACGTAAAATCATTCTTAGTCAACCTAAATGAATAATTCTACACCTTTAGAATCAAAGAAAACCAAGTGGATAGCAAAGTACCTTGCTTGGCTGAATTCTTCAAGGAGTTCTTTCTCCTTATTTGATGGCTTATTCAATGAGATATAGGTATAGGTAAGTAGAGGAGAGAAAATAAGATGTTTTTAGTCAAAGGATTGGTGCAAATTTGACTAAATTAGTAGTTTTCAAAGTTTGAAAATTTTTCTTTCCTCTTTTCTCTTGAAATGGCACAGGTTTCATTGAAGGAAGAAGGTATACAGTACATGTCAGCAGCTGGCTGACTTTAAGGGAAAATTCTGGAATTTTGCAAATTACCAAAAGGCATCTAGTTATGAAATTTTGGACGATTTTGCACTTATAGTCCCATTGGTAAAAACCATGTAAACGTGCTCCAAATTTTTGGATTCTAGTTCCAAATAGTCATATTAATCATATCTTGATGATTGTAAGTGGTTTCGTTGACGCGCGGTGCACAAATAGTGAGAAATTACAATTTTACCCCGCGACCCGCCAACGAATTTTTTTTTGTTTTTATGACTGTTTCGAAAAATCTATTGATACCATGTTGAAGTACTTTTCATGTAGAATAACATGATATTTTTACTTCGTCCCAATTCAATTTGGTTTGAGAGGAGTTTACGAAAATATTCTTAGGACGTATCCGTCATTTTTCAATTTGTTTCTCAACAACTCCAAACACTAAAATAAATTACTTTCAAGTCTCTAAAATTTCCTCCTTATAATTATTTCACCACCTGTACACTAATATGCCATTCATAATTTCATCTGGGCATGAAAATCCAAGTGGGGCCCACATCATTGTATACTTATGCTTCACAATTATTTACAAAATCAATCATTTATTAATTAATAAATGAATATACATACATGGATAGTACAAAATAACTGAGTCTCACATCAAAACCCAAATACAAATTTGGGAGAGTTTGAAACATGAAAGGTAAAAAATAGTAGCATTTTCTCCAATAATTTCTTATTCATTTAAAGTGTTGCCTTAATCCATTAATTGCTCAAAAGATATAGTTCAGAAATTTGATTGTGATGGAAGCCACCAAAAACGAATGCAAGTTGCTTGCTTTAACACATCTTATTCCCTTCAGTACATCATTTCTTAGAACTTCAAAACATTTTATTATCGTTGGGTAACAAGAAATAATCATATATGCTATTTAAAAAAATCTTAAAAGGATGACAACTTATTTACAATTCTTTTGATCATGATGCTATGTAATAAATCAAATCTATGTGAGACCTACATTACTGCTATGATATACAAGGCTGGTGATTGTTTTTCTATTCTACAGTGACAAAAACCTCAAAAATGGTTAAAGAAAATAAGATAATAAAAAACAAAATATTAGAAGAATAGATCTATAATTATAACGGGAAGAGGAAAAATAGGAAGGGTAGAATTAAACAAAAGTCACAAAAATTGAAACTCCCAATAAACACGAAATAAACTTTATAGCAATACAATTGAACTAAAGACAAAGAACAACAATTAACCAGATGTTCCTCAAAACCATCATCTGGAAATAAACAAAACCCAACTGTCATGCAACTAGGTGCTGACTTGGAAAAAATGATGATCTGGAAGCTCACCTCAGCAAGATTGATAGTTCAGCTTGCAAGATGGAGAACCAAGCTGGCAATGGGCTAATAAGGAGCACTCAGCAGGTACTACAGCTGAAGGACAGGAGGAACGAGATGAAGCAGACTGAGGGGACCAAGCTGGCAGGGGAGCATTTAGGCAACAATATTCCTTAATGTCAGAAATATTCCTTTTTCTTATTGGTTGAGGTTGTTAGGAATTCAGTGCTGTGATTGGTCTTTGTAATTAAATAGACATTCCCTGAGGTAATAAAAAGATACCCATCAATGAAAAAAAGTTCTCAACTTTCTTCTCATCTTTTCTCTTTTCTCTTCTCTGGTCTTACTCTCTATTTTGTTATTGTTCTTGCTGAGCTCAAACCTTATTCTATAACAACTTTGGCATCAGAGCTTCACGATCCACCAACACTCTGGGTAGGAACAAGAAGAACAAGGCCATGGCAGAGGGTACGAGATTGAATACTCTTCAAGAGCAGGTTTAGGCTCTTCAAAAACAGCTTGAAAACCTGAAGGCAGATGATACTAAGATTCCACGATGGTGGGAGGAACAGAAGAAAGAGCTGGATGTAAGGTTTGCTGAGAACCAAGGGTACATAAGCCAAGTCCTAGCTCTACTAACTCAAAGGGGCAATGCTCAAACTCAACCAGAGTCAGGGGTACCTCGCACATCACTAAAGGACAAACCACTCCTGTGTCACAGCTCAGAAGAGAAGGTAAGGCTCCTGTAGAAGTAACAGTTGTTGATGATGCTGGAAAATACACTTATAAACACCATGAACCTGGATTATTATCTAAAACACCACAAGAACCTAATAGTTCATTTTTTAACCATTCTAGTAGCCAACCAAAAGAACATACTCTTATTGCCTACTCCCCAAAACCCAAAATATATATGCCTTACTTTGATGGAACCAATGCTAGAGGGTGGTTAAAGAAATGTCAAAAATACTTTTCTATTTTTGCTATAGAAGATCACAAAAAGTTAGAATTAGCTGCCATGTACCTCACAAGAAAAGCTGAAGTATGGTTTGATGGTTATATCATGCAAAATCCAGTAGCTTCTTGGCAAGAGTTCTCTAATGAATTGTGCTTGATATTTTGTGATAAGGCTTGTGCTAATATCATTGAGGAGTTTAATAAGTTAACTCAGAAAACCATGTTGAAGAGTATCAGGAAAGGTTTGAGGAACTCAAACCATACATGTTACAGTATAATTCTCAGCTGCCAGAATGCTATTTTGTGTCCAGTTTCATAAGTGGACTTAAGGAGGAACTTAGGCTGAGAGTTAAGCAAATGAGCCACAAACCCTTGTAACAGCCTATAAGCAGGCCAAGTTACATGAACTTTCCCTAGAATTTGAAAACAAAAGGCATAAACCTTACATCAAACCAAACCTTACACCTATTCCCAACTCTTACCCCAGAAACATAAACACTTACCATAACCAGCCTACCAAAACACCACCCAACCTTACTGCAAACAGCAAACAGACACTTATGGAGCAAAGAAGAGCTTAACAACTCTGTTTTATATGTGGAGACAAATACATGCCAGGTCATGTCTGCAAAACCAGGCAGCTTAACATTATGGAAACTACAAAAGGGTGATGAAGAAAGGGAAAATGATGGAGATAATGTGGAACAGGTAACTACAGATATGCCAAAACACCATGAAGACAATTTGGAAATCTCGATTAATGCCTTGAATGGTGGAGTTGGACATAGCACATTGAGAATTAGGGGTCAGATTAAAGGAAAGCCTATTCATGTATTAGTGGATAGTGGGAGTACCCACAGTTTCATTACTCCTAAGTGGGCTAAGGATGGAGTTGAGTTAGTACACACTGATCCCTTGGCTATAACAGTGGCTAATGGGGAGAAATTGTATAGCACAGCCAAATGCAAACAATTAGAGTGGAATATGCAAGGTTATAAATTTTCTCATGATCTAAGGGTCTTGTCTATGGGAGGAAGTGACATGGTGCTAGGTATGGATTGGATGAGAAAATACAGCCCCATGACCTTTGACTTCAATGAGTTATCATTGTCATTTTGCAAGGATGGTCAACAGATTACTCTCAAGGCTGGAGTTCCTCAAGCAACACTCAAGCTTATATCAGGTCAAAGGTTACAAAAATTGATAGAAAAGGAGCCAGAACTAACAGGGGAGTTATACATGCTTAATATGGAGCAAATGGATGAATATGTTCCTGTTAAGATACAAACCTTGCTGAATGCATATTATGATATTTTCAAAGAACCAGAAGGGTTACCACTAGTAGGAAACATGACCACAGCACACCCTTGAAAGTGGGATCACAACCAGTGAACTTGAGGCCCTATAGGTTTCCTCACTACCAAAAAACAGAAATGGAAAAACAAGTTGCAAGCATGCTGTCTGCCTCAATTATACAGACCAGCACCAGTCCTTTTGCATCTCCATGCCTCTTGGTGAAGAGAAGGATGGAACCTGGAGATTATGTATAGACTTTAGACAATTGAATGCAATGACAGTAAAAAATAGGTTCCCAATTCCAGTGGTTGAAGATTTGATGGATGCTTAAGGGAGCTAGCAATTTCTCCAAAATTGACCTAAGGTCAGGCTATTGGCAAATCAGAGTTAAGGAGGAGGATATACACAAAAAGCCTTCAGGACACACAAGGTCATTATGAATTTAAGGTAATGCCCTTTGGTTTAACTAACGCCCCTGCTACATTTCAGTCCTTAATGAATGAGTTGTTTGCTAATTACTTAAGGAAGTTTGTGCTTGTATTTTTTGATGATATCTTGGTGTGTAGCACTAACTTAGACAAGCATGTTGAGCATTTGCAAGTTGTTTTTGAGGTGTTAAGAAAGAACCAACTGTTTGCTAAGAGAAGTAAGTGCTTCTTTGGCCAGAAGCAAGTGGAGTACCTAGGCCACATAATATCAGAACAAGGAGTAGCAACTGACCCTGCTAAAGTAGAGGCTATGCTAATTGGCCACAACCTAAAACTTTAAAGTCCTTGAGAGGGTTTTTAGGCCTAACAGGGTACTATAGAAAGTTCATTAAAGGGTATGGTGTGATTAGTAAACCCCTAACAGACCTATTGAAGAAGAATGGTTCCAATGGAATCAAGAAGCTATAGAAGCATTTCAAAAGCTTAAGAAGGCCATGGTCTTTGCACCTGTACTTGCTCTACCTGATTTTAGCAAACCATTTTGTTTGGAAACTGATGCTAGTTCTAGTGGTATTGGAGCTGTGTTAACTCAGGAAGGAAAGCCCATTGCATACTTGAGTAAGGCATTGGGACCAAAACACTTAGACTACTCCATTTATGAGAAAGAGTTCTTGGCCATTCTAATGGCTGTAACTAAGTGGAGGAACTATTTAGAGGGAGGACCTTTTGTTATTAAAACTGACCATGTAGCCTTAAAACACTTGTTGGAGCAAAAGCTTACTACTACCATACAGAAAAAAGGGCTGACTAAGTTATTGGGACTGGATTACACCATCCAGTATAGGAAGGGTAAAACCAACCTGGTTGCTGATGCTTTGTCTAGAAAATATGAAGATAAAGGTTATTGTCATATTTTGAATTCCACTACTGTGATTCCAGCTTGGGTTCAAGAGATTGAAGATAGTTATGTTAATGATAAACAGGCCCAAGAAAAGATCACTGCACTTACTGTCTCAACTATGCACTTCCAAATTTTTCCTATGCTAGTGGAATACTAAGGTACAAGGGCAAGGTTTATGTGGGCAGCAACGAAGGTTTGAGGGAAAGAATCTTGCAAGTGTTGCATGACTCACCCCAAGGTGGTCATTCTGGATCTCAGGCAACTTACTATAGGATGAGGTTATATTTCTATTAGCTTGGAATGATGCGTTTTGTCCAAGAACATGTGCAGCAATGTGATGTGTGCCAAAGGAATAAGAGTGAGCATATAGCATACCCTGGTCTACTCCAACCTATCCCTATTCCTCATGGAACTTGGGAGGTTATTACCATGGACTTTGTTGAAGGTTTACCTCAATCACAAAGGTTTAATAGCATTTTGGTAATAATTGACAAGTTTACGAAATATGCTCATTTCCTAGCCTTATCTCATCCCTATACTGCATTGGACATAGCTAAATTGTATTTGGATTAGATTTACAAGCTTCATGGTGCTCCAAAGGTGATAATTTCCGATAGAGACAAGGTGTTTGTGAGTTCAATATGGCAGGAGCTAATGAAGTTGTTGGCGACTAAGGTACGACTAAGTACTGCTTATCATCCCGAGACTGATGGCCAATCAGAGAGGCTTAATCAGTGTCTTGAACAATATCTACGATGTATGTGTTTCTTACAACCTCAGTCTTGGAACAAGTGGTTAGCTCTAGCTGAATACTGGTACAACACCAGCTACCACACAGCTTTGAAAATGAGTCCATTTTAGGCACTCTATGGATATCCACCACCTGGATTTATTTGGGATTCTAGTATTACAGCTAAGGTAGCTACTGTAGAAGAAATGTTAAAGGAAAGGGAGCAGCTCAGTAAGTTAATGGTGGACCAATTGGAAAAGGCTCAAAACAGAATGAAATGGTATGCTGATAGAAAGAGGAGTGAAAAAGAATTTCAGGTTGGGGATGAAGTTTATTTGAAGATACAACCCTACAAACAAACTACACTTGCCCTGAGGAAGAATCTCAAACTCTTATCTAGATACTATGGCCCATATTCCATTGTAGCCAAGATTAGCCTTGTAGCATATCAGTTGTCTCTACCAACCGATGCTAAAATCCATCCTATCTTTCATGTTAGCTTACTTAAAAGGAAAATTGGCTCCAAAGTGGTACCTTCAATTACACCTCCTGAAGTAAGTGAACATGGTCAGCCTCTAGTCTACCCTGCAACAATATTGGACAAAAGAATGGTTAAAAGGGAAAATAGAGCAGTGACTCAGCTGTTAGTAGAATGGATTAATCTTGGTCCTGAAAATGCAACCTGGGAAGATTACTCAGTTTTGAAGGCTAGTTTCCCTCCTTTGATCCTTGGGGACAAGGATCAGCTACAGCGGGGGGTAATGTCATGCAACTAGGTGCTGACTTGGAAAAAAATGATGATATGGAAGCTCACCTCAGTAAGATTGATAGTTTAGCTTACACGATGGAGAACCAAGCTGGCAATGGGCTAATAAGGAGCACTCAGCAGGTACTACAGCTGAAGAATAGGAGGAACGAGATGAAGCAGACTGAGGGGACCAAGCTGGCAAAGGAGCATTTGGGCAACAATATTCCTTAATGTCAGAAATATTCCTTTTTCTTATTGGTTGAGGTTGTTAGGAATTCAGTGCTGTGATTGGTCTTTGTAATTAAATAGACATTCCCTGAGGTAATGAAAAAAATCATCAATGAAAAAAAGTTCTCAACTTTCTTCTCAATCTTTTCTCTTTTCTCTTCTCTGGTCTTACTCTCTATTTTGTTATCGTTCTTGCTGAGCTCAAACCTTATTCTATAACACCAACACATGATATACAGTAACTCTGATAAAAAAGAAAACCCACCCGTGGTTGCCACTGGCAAGATAAGCAAGGAGCGTTGTCAAGAGAATTGGCGGCTAAAGATGGAGATGTTGAGTTTGCAACACTATATCTTTGTGTTCAAATCTCAAAGGGTTTCGACAAGATGAGTTTTGAAGGATGCCGAAAATTCAATGGTTCCAATAAGAGAATCAACTATGCGAGCGAGATGGTTTCCTCAAGTATAGGTGTGAGGCAATGGCAATATCGGGTTGGTTCATTCAGCAAAGGGCTCTGTTTTTTAAGAGGGCTTTGGTTTGTAAAATGTCTTCTCCTTTTGAAAAGGGGAAGATAATTTTCGAATCTCTTAAAATTTTTCATTGACTCAAGTTAATTTTTCATTGACTGAAGGTGTTTTATGTAAGCCAAACTTCTAAAAATAAGGAAAATATTTTTTGAAAAATGAAAAACGTGAACCAAACAAACCCTTAGTGCTTTATTGATTACTTATTATTTAATTACCACATGATTTTATTAATTATTTGCTAATTTTATTAAATTCCTCATGTTTTGTAAATAAATAAATTTTAGATGAATTTCAGGCATTTCATTAAAAATTGGATTGAAAATGGGCAAAAAAGGAAATCGGACCACTAAAAGATAAAAAGAGCATGACTCATCATTTTCTCTCTCCTCTCTTGACACCTAGCATGTCACATATCATCATCCTACTCACTTTTAGTATATAAGAACAAAGGATACATGGCCAACACATAAAGGACACATGCCCTTGCCACCTTACATGCTTATGTGGATTAGAAGACAAAAAAGAATGTGATAGAAGGGGTGAGGTGTCTATGGCTGATGTGAGCACTTAAATGACATGAAAATATATATTTTGAAGAGACAGGGACATGAAAACAAGTGGCAATTAATGCCAACTCATCTAGGATAGAAAATTACTTTTGTATCCCTAAGTTAAGTGACTCTATAAGCAACTTTATGAGACCTAACCTAGGGTGGGCTGCCCAGGGTTTAGTTTTATTATTTTTCTAGCACTTTTTTTATGTCTTTACAAGTTTAGAGCAGCCACCAATTCATTTCCTTAATGTTCTTTACCTTTTTGCCTGTTAAATACAAGTTTTCATGAAGTTTTTCTCTACTCTTTACTACTTTCTTGCACTCTTTCTTTAAGCTTTTTGTTTCTTTTAAATTTCTAGCAACTTTAATCATCTTCTACTCTTTATTTTTCTCTTATTTTGGTTTAAGATTTAGTCCCATGATCATGGGAGCTTGAGAGATTGAAAAATCACCTCCTTAGCTCTTGTGAGAGAGCTTGGTCTATAGTTTCCTTTTGCAATTTTTATTTTCTGCTTTTAAGCTTCTAAATGATTTTTAAATATTTTTATTATACTATTTTAGGGGTCTAGTTTAATGGGTTAAAACAGTTTTTAAATATTTTTTAAAACAAAAATACAAAAAAATGTTTAAAGTAGGTTATGTAGGGAGTTGGTGTCATTTTGGGTTAGTCTAGAGTAGATTTCTTTAGAAATTTTTATTTCATGTTTTAAGGTATTTAAATATTTTTTTAGAATTTTTTTATACTGTTTTAAGAGTCTATTTTATTTTTTAAATCATTTTTTTATAGATTTTACATAACAAAAATACAAAAAAAATAAGCAAAGTAGGATAGGTTAGCTTAGACATTACTTGTGATTGTTTTCGATTCTTCACTTTGTAGCTGCTGTTTGGTTTAATTTTAGGGCCTTTTTCGGTGTTGTTTTTAATTCTTTTTAATGTCTTTTAAGTTGTCTATTGGTTGGTATTAATTTCATGCAATTAGGGTAGGGTTTACTAAGTGTTTGATACATGTTCTAGGCATTAGTTTAGGTGTTTCATGCATTTTTTTCAAATCTGTCCACTAAAATGACGTTTTTTGTAGCATTTTTTTAGGTCTGTATTTTCATCATTTTAAGGTCCATTTATGTGTCTAGAGTCATATCTAGGTTATATTTTAATTTAGGAATTTTAGGACTTCATTTAGATTAGGTTCCATTGCATTTTCTTAGACTTTGTTAACTTAGTACACTGTTTTTGCTGATCAGTTGCATTTATTTGGCTATTGTTTTATGACATTTTAAGGTGCATTTAGTGTTGGATTATGCCCTTAGAACCATTCATTAGATGATTGACTTTGGCATTATTTATGCATTATGACATTTTATTTATTATAGTTCATTATTATATTTGTTTTATAACTGCGTAATGTAATCTTATATGATAATGTCCTTAGAATAGTAATAACACACTATTCTTAAAATATCTCTAGTCAAGTACTATTGTGAACAAGGATAACAATGATACGATAAGACTAGTATGTGGTTGACTGATGACCATTGTCATCGATATAGGATATCAAGTCATCACATAGGTACATGTTAGAGAACTATGTACTGGATCGACCCTCCATGAGAACGCTACATGGATTGTTATATGAGTGTCATAAGCGATTCTCATAGTGATGATGGTGTATGTGATCCTTTGACTTGAGATCATCAGAGATCCCAACATAGAGAATTGCATACTTTAATGCTGCTAGATGTCATTCGTAACAGGATGGACTATAAAGGTAGTAATTGGGTATGCCTTGATCTATGTAGAGGGATGTTGAGTGATCAAGATAGAATTTATCCCTCTTATATAACAAGAGTGATGTCTTGGGCCCTTTGATAGAGTGAGACTAAGAAATGCATGGCCGTGCTTGAATAAGTCAATATGAGATATTGATTTTATTTGTTTAATTAGTCTACTCAGGAATCAAGAAACGCTGATTAGACTATACAAGTGTGACACATTCCATGACTTGTGTCTAATCAAGACATCAAAGGATAAAGGGATTAGACTACACGGTAACATCTATCACGAGTAAGGTTATGTCGAGTCATTGACATTCTCTTTACATGGGTAGCAATGATGTGTTGCTAGATACCGCTCATTGCCTGTGACAATTTTGTTATTGCCATTGTTTTGAGAACCTATTGGGTCGCACACTTAGAACGGATCAATAGGGAGCTTAATTAATCCTATTCTGAATTGGATTAAGGATATAACTAATCCTATTCTGAATTGGATTAGGGATATAACTAATCCTATTCTAAGTAGGATTAGAGTTCTGTTTGGCAGTAAATTTTAGGGTAAAATTTACTGTCTATAAAAGGATGTTTTTTCTAAAACATAGCCGCACAATTAGAAAACAGAAAAGTTTTCTTTTAATCGAAGCTAGCAGTTCGGTTATAAAGAATTAAAAACGCTCCTTAAGGCTTCTGATCGTGAGACGTTCAAGAGTCGTGAGATCTGTTCGTGTAGATACCATAGAGGCAGGAACGAAAGGTTGTTGCTTGTGACTCGACCAAAGACAGAAATCAGAGAAAACGTTAGGTAAAATCTCGAAACCCTAATCAGGCAACTCTACGAATCGATCCTGGTGGAGGCCGAATGATTTAAATTCCGCTGCATGTTTGTTTCAGTTTCCTTCACTGGTATCAGAGCCAGATTCGGAGTCCCTGATTAGTTTTGATAAGAGCATGATCTCTGGTTACTTTCTGTTTATGATTACATGCAATCGTTTTCATGAGATTAATACGGATTAGAATGTATATGATATATTCAGAGGCTAGAAATCGAATTTTTGAAGTTATATATATATGATATATATCAATTTCGATTCAACTTATTTGTGAGATATAATCTGTGATGCGAATTATTAATGGCGGTTTCTGTTCTGCATAAACGTTATGGAAGAAACAGAATAATGTCGAAAGTGTATAAAGATCCTGCTGCCCCTGGAAACCCCGCAGTCGGGTCATAATTCTTTTCAAATGTGCCTCATTAATAAAACTAAGAGTTGAAATTGCATTACACTTGTTTGTATAACACGGTGGTTGTTGTTTGAGCATGGTGCATAGTTATAGCCCTAGCCCAATATGATTGTATTTTGGTGGTTGTAAATTTTAATAAATACGACCTGCGTGTCGTGCCTTGTTCTTGAAATTCCAGTTGTACATTTTTTTCTCATCTTACTCTCCTCAAATGTAACTCGAGGTTTCTCTTAAACTATGTAATTGTAACGTAGTATAGGGTTAGAATTTAGCTGAGTATGAGTTGATGGTGATCAACACTAATGGAGCTGACAACCATGCAAAGGATGACCAAAGAGGCACTTGGAGAAGATGCTATTACCCTTAGGTTAACCCTTAGGGTTTCTCATTGGCTTGGGAAATCCATTTAGTTTGGGCTATAACTATGTCACGTTTATTTTATTGCTTAATTACATGAGATGCATGGTTTATTTTGTACGTTTATGATATGAAAATCATATGATAATTTTAAAAGTAAAATTGGTGAGATCTTATTCAATAAACTAAGAAAATCCTTCAAATTAAATTAAGTCAATAATAGATGCCTACCAATGAATAGCACTCGTCAAGACTAGAATCGATTTTGTTATGTTTGTCAAAGCAAAATATCATATCTATCTTAGTAAGACGCGATGGGATAATAGTGATATCCAAAGGCTATAAATTGGGTTGACTTAACTAGATTTCCTCAATAGGATTGGGAATCTAGAGGCATAAAGTTGGGCTTCCATTCATGAGATGAATTAGAACAAGTGTTGTTCACCCAACTATCCAAGAGTTACATGAAATGTAATTGGTAAGTGTTGCCTACCTAAATAGCCAAATCTTAGGCGATTAGCCAAAGCTAACTCTAGATAAGGTGAAATATGGATCTTGGCCCACTAGAGAAATTATGTGATAATTTTTCCGAATTAATAGTGAGGGTTGTTGATTCGATAAAAATAGTGGGAGCATCATTTATTAAATATTTAATTAAATGAATGCATTCATGATACTTATATTTTGCATATTTCTGTTGTAGATTATCATGGCATCAAACACAAATAACACACTTTCACTGCGATCTGTCCTTGAGAAGGACAAGTTGAATGGGACAAACTTCCTGGATTGGTACAGGAACCTGAGGATAGTCCTCAAGCAAGAAAAGAAGTTGTATGTCCTTGAGATTCCCTTACCTGAGGAACCACCCTCTAATCCTCCAAGGGCAGAAAGAGATGCTTATAAGAAGCATCAAGATGATGCATTGGATGTTAGTTGCCTTATGCTTGCCTCCATGAATCCTGAGCTTCAAAAGCAACATGAGGAAATGGATGCGTTCGATATGATCGAGCATCTCAAGCAACTCTATCAAGAGGAAGCTAGGCAAGAAAGGTACAATGTCTCTAAGGCATTGTTTCAGTGTAGGATGGCAGGGGGGACTCCCGTTGGTACTCATGTGCTCAAGATGATTGGGTACATTGAAAACCTTGAAAGATTGGGATTTCCTTTGGGCCAAGAGTTGGCCACTGATGTGATTATGCAATCGTTGCCAGACAGCTACAGTCAGTTTGTTGTTAATTACAACATGAATGAAATTGACAAGACTTTGCCACAGTTACTTAGCATGTTGAAAACAGCTGAATCCAACATGAAAAAGGCCAAGCCCAAAGATGTCTTAATAGTTAAGAAAGCTAAGGGCAGGGCTAATGCAAAGGGCAAGAAAAAGGGTAATAAAACCAATGGCAAGTTCAAGCCCAATGATACTGCACTGAAGCCTAAAGGTGGGGTTGCCAAAGAAGGGAAATGCTTCCATTGCGGTGAGACCGGACATTGGAAGAGGAATTGCAACAAATACTTGGAAGAACTAAAGAAGAAGAAAGGAAGTGAGACTACCACTTCTGGTATTTATGTTATAGAAGTTAATCTATCTACTTCTTCATCATGGGTATTAGATACTGGATGTGGTTCTCACATTTGTGTAAATGTGCAGGAACTCAAAAGGAGTAGATCGTTGACTAAGGGCGAGGTCGACCTACGAGTGGGAAATGGAGCAAGGGTTGCTGCATTAGCTGTAGGAACTTATATTTTGACATTGCCCACAGGGCTTGTTTTAGAATTATATGATTGTTATTATGTGCCTTCCATCACTAAAAACATTATTTCTATTTCTTGTTTGGACAAGAAGGGTTTTTCATTTATAATAAAGGACAACTGTTGCTCCATTTATTTAAATGATATCTTTTATGGTAGTGCACAACTAATTAATGGTCTTTACATTCTAAATCTTGATATGCCTATTTATAACATAAATGCTAAAAGGATTAAATCTAATGATCAAAATCTAACATATCTCTGGCATTGTCGCTTGGGACACATAAATGAGAATCGCATTTCCAAACTCCATAAAGATGGAATTTTGGACTCATTTGATTTTGAATCGTATGAGACATGTGAATCTTGTTTGATGGGTAAGATGACTAAAGCCCCTTTCAAAGGACATAGTGAAAGGGCAAGTGATTTATTGGGCTTAGTACATACAGATGTATGTGGACCTTTAAACACACAGGCCAGAGGTGGGTTTATGTACTTTATTACATTTACTGATGATTTCAGTAGATATGGCTATGTGTATCTTATGAGACACAAGTCAGAATCTTTTGAAAAGTTCAAAGAATTCAAGAATGAAGTACAAAACCAACTTGGCAAGAGCATTAAGGCACTTCGATCAGATCGAGGTGGTGAATACTTAAGCCAAGAATTTTATGACTATCTTAAAGAGTGTGGGATTGTCTCACAACTCACTCCTCCAGGTACACCACAATGGAATGGTGTATCTGAAAGGAGAAACCGAACTTTATTAGATATGGTTCGATCAATGATGAGTCATACAGATCTTCTAGAATCCTTTTAGGGACATGCATTAGAAACAGCTGCTTTTACACTGAACCGTGTTCCATCTAAATCGGTTCCAAAGACACCATATGAGATATGGACTGGTAAACGTCCCAGTATGTCTTTTATGAAGATTTGGGGTTGTGAGGCTTATGTAAGACGTCAAGTCTCTAACAAACTTGCACCTAAATCTGATAAGTGCTATTTTGTGGGATATCCTAAACTAACTAAAGGATATTATTTTTACAATCCCACTGAGCGCAAAGTGTTTGTAGCTCGAACAGGTGTCTTTCTAGAAAGAGAATTCATTTCTAGAAGAACTAGTGGGAGAAAAGTAGAACTTGAAGAAATTCAAGAGCTACAAGATAGCGCACCCGATGTTGAGATGGAGCCTGAGCAAGCACCACAAGTTGTTGTGGAACCAGAACCACAAGATGTTGTGGAGCAACCGCCTGCTCAAGAGACACAAGCCTTGCGTAGATCAGTTAGAACACATCGTGAGCCACAGAGATATGGATTTCTAATGACTCAGAACGGTGATGTATTGCTCATGGACCAAGATGAGCCAACTACCTATCAAGAGGCTATTACAGGGCCAGACTCTGAGAAATGGCTTGAAGCCATGAGATCTGAGATGGAATCCATGTATGCCAACCAAGTCTGGACCTTGGTTGACTTACCCGAAAGGGTAAAACCTAAAGGGTGTAAATGGGTTTTTAAGAAGAAAACCGACATGGAAGGAAATGTTCATACCTATAAAGGGCGATTGGTTGCTAAAGGTTTTAAACAAATTCATGGTATTGACTATGATGAAACTTTTTCACCAGTCGCGATGATCAAATCCATTAGGATCTTGCTTGCGATAGCTGCATACCATGATTATGAAATCTGGCAAATGGACGTCAAGACCGCTTTTCTTAATGGAAAGCTACTCGAGGATGTGTACATGACACAACCTGAGGGTTTTGTTGATCCAAAGAATGCTGGAAAGGTTTGTAAGCTGCAACGTTCTATTTATGGACTAAAGCAAGCTTCTCGAAGTTGGAATCTTCGTTTTGATGATGCAATCAAAGAGTTTGGTTTCATCAAGAACGAAGATGAACCTTGTGTCTACAAGAAGGTCAGTGGGAGCACTATTGTCTTCCTGGTGTTGTATGTAGATGACATACTACTCATTGGGAATGACATCCCTACCCTTCAGTCTGTAAAGACTTGGTTAGGGAATTGCTTTTCAATGAAGGACTTGGGCGAAGCTACCTATGTACTGGGAATAAGGATCTATAGAGATAGATCAAGGAAATTAATTGGCCTAAGTCAAAGTGCATACATAGATAAAATGCTAAAGAGGTTTAGCATGCAGGATTCCAAGAAAGGATTCTTGCCTATGACACATGGCATTACTCTCTCAAAAGAACAGTGTCCTACAACACAAGAAAAGAGAGAACGTATGAGTAAAGTTCCATATGCATCTGCTATTGGATTCATTATGCATGCCATGTTATGCACACATCCCGATGTCTCGTATGCCTTGAGCATGACGAGTAGATATCAAGTTGATCCTGGTGAACGTCACTGGATCACTGTCAAGAATATTCTTAAGTACTTGAGAAAGACTAAGGATACATTCTTGATATATGGAGGTGAGGAAGAGCTCATTGTAACAAGTTACACTGATGCTAGCTTCCAAACTGATAAAGATGACTATAGATCGCAGTCTGGTTATGTGTTTTGCCTTAATGGTGGTGCTGTGAGCTGGAAGAGTTCAAAGCAGGCGACAGTGGCCGATTCTACAACAGAGGCTGAGTATATAGCTGCCTCTGAAGCTGCTAAGGAGGCTGTTTGGATCAGGAAGTTCATTACTGAGCTTGAAGTTGTTCCTAGCATTATAGATCCGATTGAGCTTTATTGTGACAACAATGGAGCCATCGCACAAGCTAAGGAGCCTAGATCTCACCAACGATCCAAACATATACTACGGCGCTTCCATCTCATTCGAGATATCATCGAGAGAGGAGATGTGAGGATATGCAAAGTACCAACTGACGATAACATCGCCGACCCACTGACGAAGCCTTTGACGCAGCAGAGACATGATCGTCACACTAGGTCACTAGGTATTAGATACATGAGTGAATGGTCTTAGTGCAAGTGGGAGATTGTTGGATTATGCCCTTAGAACCATTCATTAGATGATTGACTTTGGCATTATTTATGTATCATGACATTTTATTTATTATAGTTCATTATTATATTTGTTTTATAACTGCGTAATGTAATCTTATATGATAATGTCCTTAGAATAGTAATAACACACTATTCTTAAAATATCCCTAGTCAAGTACTATTGTGAACAAGGATAACAATGATACGATAAGACTAGTATGTGGTTGACTGATGACCATTATCATCGATATAGGATATCAAGTCATCACATAGGTACATGTTAGAGAACTATGTACTGGATCGACCCACCATGAGAACGCTACATGGATTGTTATATGAGTGTCATAAGCGATTCTCATAGTGATGATGGTGTATGTGATCCTTTGACTTAAGATCATCAGAGATCCCAACATAGAGAATTGCATACTTTAATGCTGCTAGATGTCATTCGTAACAGGATGGACTATAAAGGTAGTAATTGGGTATGCCTTGATCTATGTAGAGGGATGTTGAGTGATCAAGATAGAATTTATCCATCTTATATAACAAGAGTGATGTCTTGGGCCCTTTGATAGAGTGAGACTAAGAAATGCATGGCCGTGCTCGAATAAGTCAATATGAGATATTGATTTTATTTGTTTAATTAGTCTACTCAGGAATCAAGAAACGCTGATTAGACTATACAAGTGTGACACATTCCATGACTTGTGTCTAATCAAGACATCAAAGGATAAAGGGATTAGACTACACGGTAACATCTATCACGAGTAAGGTTATGTCGAGTCATTGACATTCTCGTTACATGGGTAGCAATGATATGTTGCTAGATACCGCTCATTGCTTGTGACAATTTTGTCATTGCCATTGTTTTGAGAACCTATTGGGTCGCACACTTAGAACGGATCAATGAGGAGCTTCATTAATCCTATTCTGAATTGGATTAAGGATATAACTAATCCTATTCTGAATTGGATTAGGGATATAACTAATCCTATTCTAAGTAGGATTAGAGTTCTGTTTGGCAGTAAATTTTAGGGTAAAATTTACTGCCTATAAAAGGATGTTTTTTCTAAAACATAGCCGCACAATTAGAAAACAGAAAAGTTTTCTTTTAATCGAAGCTAGCAGTTCGGTTATAAAGAATTAAAAACGCTCCTTAAGGCTTCTGATCATGAGACGTTCAAGAGTCGTGAGATCCGTTCGTGTGGATACCATAGAGGCAGGAACGAAAGGTTGTTGCTTGCGACTCGACCAAAGACAGAAATCAGAGAAAACGTTAGGTAAAATCTCGAAACCCTAATCAGGCAACTCTCCGAATCGATCCTGGTGGAGGCCGAATGATTTAAATTCCGCTGCATGTTTGTTTCGGTTTCCTTCATTTAGGTAGTATTAGATCATATTAGGACCATACATTCATTAGATAATTTTTTTGGCTAGCTTAAGTTGCATTTTCATGCCATTTACATAGCATTCTTGCATTGATTCTCACTTTAGGTGTCCTTGGCCAGGCTTGCTGTCCAGATTTCTTTCATTTGCTATTTTAAATATTTTTAGGATGAATTTCATGAAGTTTAGGTTATTTTGGGTTCATATGTTTAGTGGTTTAAGTGTAGCATAAGTTAGGTTAATTTTCATGAGCATTTAGTTACATTTTAGGATTAATTCTACACCAAACTTCAAATCTGTCTAGGTTTAGTATTTCCATTAATTTCATGCATTTAGGTACTGTTTTAGGCTAGTTTTAGAGGTCTTAGGATAGTATAATTATAGATCTTAAGTTAGGGTAAGTTAGGGTTAATTTCTAGGTCATTTACTTGAGCATTACTATGCATTAGATTAGGTTTGCATTACATTTTAGTAATTGGCTTTTAGGGCCTGTCTTAGGTACTGTTTTAAGTTAGTGCATAATATAGGGTTTAAAACATGCATTAAGTCTTCATTTAGGGCTAGGGTTATTTAGTGCATCAATAGTTCATTAATTCACTCTTTAAAAACACAAAAATACAATTAGATTTTATACGGTTAGTATATTAGTTAGTATTGCATTTAATTGGTTTAGATTTTATTTAGATTAGGTATATATTTAGGGTTACATCCAAGGGTTGTGACTTAGTTGGCAACGTAGGCCGAGTTTGTGGGAAGAGCTTTAGGTTCGACTCTCACTAAACACATCTTTGAGGAGGGGTGAAGAGCCTTAACTGTGACTAAACTCCAAACAGGATTAGTCTCAGACCGTTAAAACGGATGAGGATACCTGTGGTCTAAATATAGTTTAGGGTTACAAATTGGTGCATTTTAGGGTTAAAACATTTAAGGTTAACTAGGGTTAAGTTAGCGATTATTTGTGTCGTAACGGCTTCGCGCTCGACGATTTTAAAAAAAGTTTAAAAAAAACAAAAATGGGAGTCGCCACCAATCTTTTTTGACTAGGTGTGATTGGCCACCTGAAAACGTTTATCTTTTCAACAAAATCTCAAAATTAATTAAGTTTTATTAAAAAGATAATTTTGGTCTGCGAAAACGAGGTTGGGTTCGGGGGTACGGTTACGCGTGGGGAAGGATTAGCACCCCCACGACGCCCGTTAAAAAACGGTACCATAATAATCATGTGTTATCCTTTAATTTTAATAAAATGGTCTTGAATTGATATTTAAAAATAATTCATATTTTTTTTATAATCAATTTTGTTCTTTTTAATTTTGAAACATTTAAATATTATTTTTTTTATTTGAAATAAGTGAAAATCTTTTGTATTGAAAATTATTCCGAAGTACCCCAATACTCTGGTAGCATTTCGGATAATTTACTCACCTAGAGATTTCTTAAGAATCACTACTTGTGAGTTCTATAGAATCTCATCATCGGAAGATTCACACTCGTTTCAAAAATTATTATGAATGCATATGATGCAAACAGATAATAAATGATGCAAATGAATTTTTTTGATTTTTTTGTATAAATATTTCTCCATTTATTTGAAATGAAAATTTTTATTATTGAAAAATTGCACTAAGTATCCCAATACTCTGGTAATGCTTAGTGAATTTCTCTCACCTAGGGATCAGTCAAGAAATCACTACTTGTGAGTTTCATGACATCCCATCATCGGACATTTGTTTACTTAAATTTAAATTTTATTATTTATTTCCTTTTTCTATTTTCTTTTAAAAACTTATCTATTTTTATTTTTAATAAAACAAATTAAATTTTCTATTAATCTTTTTATTTTCTTTTAAAAACTTATTTATTTATTTTTATTTTTTAATAAAAATTTAAATTATTGAAAAATCATACTAAACATCCCAATACTCTGGTAACATTTAGTACAACTCTTCTCACCTAGGGATCAGTCAAGAAATCACTACTTGTGAGTCTCATGACATCCCATCATCGGAAATTTATTTATTTAAATTTAAAATTTCATTATTTTTTCTTTATTTTTAAATAAGCTTTCAAATCAATAATAATAATTAATACAAGTAAAAGAAAATTTTTCAATTTCTTATTTTACTACATGCATTAATAATAATAATAATAAGAATAACTAAACACAATAATAATTATAATAATAATTATAATAATAATTATAATAATAATAATAATAATAATAATAATAATAATAATAAAAAACACAAATAACAATAATAATAACAAAACCTAATAGTAATAATAATAATAAAACCCAATAATACTAATAATAATACTAATAGTAATACTAATAGTAATAAAACAAATAAAGGGCTAAGAAAAAAAATACCCAAATTAATTGGGTTAAAACCCAATGGCAAGGAGGCCCAATTGACAGCCCAAGAAGAGGCCCAAAGCAGGTGGGCCGGATCGGGTCGGCAACGGGCCAAACGCGCGGGTCGGAGCGGGTCGGGTCGGCAGCGCACGCGGATCCTCCCCTTCCTCGGGTCGGGCGCGCGGATCCCGGGTCGGATCCGGGTCCGCGCGCGGGTCAGGCCTCCCTCTATAAAACCTTCTCCTTTTTTTTTTCTTTCACTTTTTCCTTTTTTCACAAAAAAAAATTCAGAGCTTTCCAGAGCTCTCCCGGCCAGGCGATTCCCGGCCACCGCCGGGCCGCCGCCCTCCGCCGCCGGCCGCCGTGCTCCGGTGGCCGGATCACGAAAAGGAAGCCACTTTCCGGAAGCTCTTCACCCCCTCTGTCAATCCCTCGGCTTAGATTTCTCAAAAAATGCCCCCAAAACACCTAAATCTACGCCTAAAGCCGCGGCCTTCGAGCCCAGATCTGCCTCCGTCCGCCGTCGGATGACCACCCAAATCCTCACCGAGCCATTTCCTCACCCTCCTCTAGGTTCCCACCGTTGGGATTTGCAAAATAACTTCCCCAACACCTCGAACCCGAAATCGCCACTACTCCCGTTAGATCTTTTTTTATTTTTTTTGTTTTTTTGTTTTTGCTTTTTTGGGTTTCCTGATCTTGTGGTTTTTTGTTTGCTTTGATGTGTTTGATTCTGGCTGCCTTGGGTACGTTGGCTGTTGATGGTGGTTGCTAGGGGTTTGTGCTTGGGGGGAAAAGGGGTTTCGGGTGTTGGGTGAAGATGATGTTGTGTTGATGGTGAGATGAGGATGTAGGGTGCGGCTAAGGCAGAGGGTGTTGGTTGTGGCGAGGCTCGTGTGGTTTTTTTTTTGGTTGAGGCCTCTGTCTGGAAGTGGTCTGGATGAGGGTTTTTTAGAGGGAGCTCGGGTATGGGGTTTGGGGAACGGTGGCTGGTAGGAGTAGCTGGTGACCGGCGGTGATGGGATGGGTGACAGGGTTGATGGACTGATTAGACCAAAAAAATAAAATAAAATAAAATATAAATATAAATATAAATAATAATATAAATAATACTAAAAGTAATAATAATAATAATAAATAATAATAATAATAATAATAATAAAGAAAATAATAATGATAATAATACAAATAATGAAAATAAATATAAATAAATAATAATAATAGTAATAATAACAAAAAGGGACAAAATTAGGTGTCAACAGCTGCCCCTCTTTGCTCATTGCTGAGGATCAGGAATAGAGCAAAGACAATTGACAATAATTTTGTCCGGCTTATGACTCATTTCTCCTTTTTCTTCTCTTTCTTATTTTTCTTTTTTCTTATTTTTCCTTTTTTTTTCTCTTCTTTTTTTTCTTTTTCCCTTTTTTTTTCTTTTTGTTGAAATGCGCTCCTCTTGCAACAGAGGCGATGAAACTTTAAATTTCTTTTTGTTTTGTTTGTTTTTTTTTCTTTCTTTCTTTTTTCGAGAAAGCTCCTCTTGCATCAGAGGCAATGAAACTTTAAATTCTTCTTCTGAAAATGTGCTCCTCTTGCAGCAGAGGCGATGAAACTTTAAATTCTTTTTCTGGAAAATGTGCTCCTCTTGCAGCAGAGGCGATGAAACTTTAAATTCTCCTTCTGGAAAATGTGCTCCTCTTGCAGCAGAGGCGATGAAACTTTAAATTCTTTTTTTTTTTTTGGATGTGCTCCTCTTGCAGCAGAGGCGATGAAACTTTAAATTCTTTTTCTGGAATGTGCTCCTCTTGCAGCAGAGGCGATGAAACTTTAAATTCTCCTTCTGGAAAATGTGCTCCTCTTGCAGCAGAGGCGATGAAACTTTAAATTCTTTTTTCTGGAAAATGTGCTCCTCTTGCAGCAGAGGCGATGAAACTTTAAATTCTTTTTTTTTTTGGATGTGCTCCTCTTGCAGCAGAGGCGATGAAACTTTAAATTCTTTTTCTGGAATGTGCTCCTCTTGCAGCAGAGGCGATGAAACTTTAAATTCTTTTTCTGGAATGTGCTCCTCTTGCAGCAGAGGCGATGAAACTTTAAAATTTGCCCGGAGGACTTGAAATTTGTGCCCGGAGGACTTGAAATTTGTGCCCGGAGGACTTAGATGCTTTTTCTGGAAAGTGCTCCTCTTACAGCAGAGGCGATGAAACTTTAAAATTTTTGCCCGGAGGACTTGAAATTTGTGCCCGGAGGACTTGAAATTTATGCCCGGAGGACTTAGATGCTTTTTCTGGAAAGTGCTCCTCTTGCAGCAGAGGCGATGAAACTTTAAAATTTTTGCCCGGAGGACTTAGATGCTTTGTCTGGAAAGTGCTCCTCTTGCAGCAGAGGCGATGAAACTTTAAAATTTTTGCCCGGGGGACTTAGATGCTTTTTCTGGAAAGTGCTCCTCTTACAGCAGAGGCGATGAAACTTTAAATTTTTTGCCCGGAGGACTTAGATGCTTTTTCTGGAAAGTGCTCCTCTTACAGCAGAGGCGATGAAACTTTAAAATTTGCCCGGAGGACTTGAAATTTGTGCCCGGAGGACTTGAAATTTGTGCCCGGAGGACTTAGATGCTTTTTCTGGAAAGTGCTCCTCTTGCAGCAGAGGCGATGAAACTTTAAACTTTTTGCCCGGAGGACTTAGATGCTTTTTCTGGAAAGTGCTCCTCTTACAGCAGAGGCGATGAAACTTTAAAATTTTTGCCCGGAGGACTTAGATGCTTTTTCTGGAAAGTGCTCCTCTTGCAGCAGAGGCGATGAAACTTTAAAAATTTGCCCGGAGGACTTAGATGCTTTTTCTGGAAAGTGCTCCTCTTACAGCAGAGGCGATGAAACTTTAAAAATTTGCCCGGAGGACTTAGATGCTTTTTCTGGAAAGTGCTCCTCTTACAGCAGAGGCGATGAAACTTTAAAATTTTTGCCCGGAGGACTTAGATGCTTTTTCTGGAAAGTGCTCCTCTTGCAGCAGAGGCGATGAAACTTTAAAAATTTGCCCGGAGGACTTAGATGCTTTTTCTGGAAAGTGCTCCTCTTGCAGCAGAGGCGATGAAACTTTAAAAATTTTGCCCGGAGGACTTGATATTTGTTTATCTTTTGAAAATCAATCTTTAATCTTGATTAAACATGGCACTGGTCAAATTGGGTTTGAAGTTTTCTTTATCATTAGCAAACTTGCCCCCCTTTTTTTCCTCTTTTTTTTTCTTTTTCTTTTCTCTCTCTTCTCTTCTCTCTTTTTCTTTCTTTCTTCTATTTTCTTTTTTTTTTTATTTCATTTTTTTTCTTTTCTCGTCTCTTCTCTCTCTTTTTTTTTTCTTTCTTTTTCTTCTCTTTTCTCTTCTTTTCTTTGGAAAAGGTTGCATAACCTTTGAAATCTTGATTGAATGGTGTTGAGTCTTCAGCTTGAGAGACATGTTTTAATCTCAAAATTTTACACAAAAACTTTCAATGTTGATGCTGTATGATAGTGTATGTATGCATGTATGCATGACACTCAATCCTGTACATTCTCTAACTTTGAAACTCTATCTTGTCTTGCCAAAAGAGGCACATTATTTGTCTTTTTATTTTCTTTGCCCCAACATGATCATGAAAGCTCCTTTCTGTTTCCTATTTCTGCAGATTTCTTGTACTCACATCATAGCCTTTTGACAAAAAGCACGAAAAATTTTCCCATAACTATTTTCCAGGAGGGAATGAATCCAAATTTCACAAGTGATATTTAATTCTTTCAAAAAAATTAATGATTACTTTTCAAGATGACTGACATAGATTCTATCCGGATCTTTTCAATTGGACAATTATCCAAAAACAATGGTTCCTTTCTTGGCTCAAAATGGTTTTCTTAAAATACCATCGCTTTTTTTCTTTCTTCTTTCTTTTTTTGGTAACAAAATTTTGAATGAGAAAAGAAACAAAATATTCACAACTTGATTTGACAATCTCTTAAATTCCCGAATAATGGCGTTCTTCAAATGCCAAGATCAGGCATGAATGATTAAGGGTTTTTTTTTTGTTCTGTTTAGGAAAAGCACGTACAGGAAGGAAGATTCAAACTTTTTCAAAAAATGTCAACCATCAAATGACATCAAAATTTTTGGATATTTCGAGGATCTCTCAAGGCTTGTTAATTCTTTTTCCACATTTTCCATTCATGTCACTGTTTGACTTGGTTGCATGAAAAGTTCATTGTTCGCTCTAGACTGCCCTTTTCGGGTTTTCACCCTAGAGCTTCATTCTTTCTTTTGTTTTCTTTTCTTTTCTCTTTTTTTGATTGATTGATTGTTCCACCATGCGTTCAAGAATTCAAATTTCATTCAAACCAAAGAATGGCGAGAATCTTCCAAAGAAGAGCTCTTCGATACAAGCATCCCTACTTGATCAAAATGGACTTTTAAGTACATGATGTAGGCCATGGTTCAGGGTTCTGAAAGAATAGATAAACAGGCCCAAAATGTGTTTGAAGGTGATCAATCCAAGGATCATTTCTTCTCACATAGATGTCTATCATTTTCACTCTTCGAAGCACCTTTCTTTTTCTAATTTTCCATGTATCCCTTCCTTTTCTTCTTTTCTTTCTTTTTTTTTTTCAAAATCATATTCATCCTTTGAAGCATCTTTCTTTATGTACTTTCACATGTATCCTTCCTCCTTTTTCTTTCTTTTTTCTTTTTTTTCATTGATTCATATCCAAGATTTCAAAAACATAGTAAATCTTATTTGATCAAAAACAAAAGTTGAATCATTCATTTTCTTTGAAGAGATATTTTCTGCGCATGCCCCCCAGTGTGGAGGGTGATCCTTGGAGGAGGTTTATTATGAAAGAAATTATCAGGCTCAAAAGGGGTAGCAACAGGATAATGTTTATATTTGTGAATGGGATGTGAAAGACGGCCATTCATCATTTCAAATTAAGACGCCTCCATCGAAAAGCAATTCTTAGGATAAGTTTTTCCTTTGGCATTTGAAATCCTCTGAATATCATGTTTGCATGATGTCACAATCAATTTCATTTTTATTTTTTTTCCTTCTTTCTTTTTTTTTTTGAACAAAATTTTATTGTAATGTACCATAATGATAGAACTTGACCTCACACACCACATCTTCATTTAAGGAAACAGGTGATGCGTAGCTCGAGGTATTACGCAGATGAACATTGATGGAAAAATCCTCGACTTTGGTTCTCCCCTTTTTTTTCTTCTCTTTTTTTCTTTTTTTTTTTTTTATCTTGCCCCAAAACATGGGCAAAAGGCATTTAGGGAATACAGGATTGAAGAATTTGGGATTTGTACAAGAATCTAGGTGGAAAGGTGTTTCAAAATGATCTTGCCACATATTTGACCGCCATTATCCAGAATCTTTGAGACTGTCATTGATTTCCAAAAAATTCTCAAAAAGTTTTGCAAATCGGTTATTTCTTGAAAATCATTAACAATAAGGCCCTATCGTGGTCAAAATGAAAACAAAATCGAACTTTCAAAAATTTATGCCCCAATTTAGCTTTTTGGCTCTCGACTGACTTAGATTTTATTGAGATGTGATCCAAGAATGATTCAATACATTCATCTTTGACAGTAATCACCAATTTTCTTGGAATCGTTTTTATCATTAATGTGAAGAAAAGAAACATTCTCGTCATATGCCACTGGAAAACAAATTATGCAAAAAGTTGTGCTCATACAATTGTCACCTAGACCAACGAAAACAACAAGCATTTTCCAACAAAATACAGACTTCAAAATCTCTCAATCTCTTTTTTTTTCTTTCCCTCCAGATTGATTTGCCAAAATGCCATGATTTTACACCAAAGTGGACTTCCACTGTTCCATGAGTTTATGAGTCAAGATTCCACCATTGATGAGCTCTTCAATCCTTTCCTTCAACTGTCTACATTTTTCTGTTGCATGCCCAATTGCCCCCATGTGATAGTCACATCTGCTGTTCGGATCATAGCTCTTGGCCAGCGGGTTTGGTGCTGTTCTCAAAGGTATAGGGGCCAAATATTGGTTTTTTATCAAAAAGGGCAAAAGATCGGAGATTGGAATTGGGATTTTTCCTTGATTGCTTCTCGATCTTTTTCTGCTGTTCATTGATTGTTGAGGAGGTTGAGCTACTGGCCTAGGCATAAAGATAGGCACTTGAGCAACTGTTGGAGGGTAAGAGTTTGCTTGGAATCCTGGTTGATGGAATGGTGAATAGAGATAAGGATCATATGAGACACTGTTCAAGGCTGGATGGTACGACAAGTGAGGCAAACAGGGATGAGATGGAGCGGTGTTTTTGGGAAATTGTCCCTCAAACGTTGCAACTTGTACTTCTTCTTCCCTTCTTTCTGACTTGTTATGAGCAATGTCATCTATCTTGATCTTGCCCCTTTTGATTGCATTCTCAATCATGTCTCCGGAGGTCACCATGTCAACAAAATTCTTAGTAACATTCCCGATCATTCTATCATAATATGGTGCCTGAAGTGTACTAAGAAACAGAGTTGCAGTCTCTTTTTCCGTGAGGGGAGGCTGGACCAGGGTGGCAACACTCTTCCATCTCTGGGCATATTCTCTAAAGCCTTCAGTAGCTTTCTTTTCCATAGTTTGTAAAGATAAACGATCTGGGGCCGAATCCACAATATGCTTAAATTGGGCGACAAATGCCCTTGCCAAATCTTCCCATGAGTGAACATCGCCCCTGCCCAATTGTGTATACCACCTAGCAGCAGATCCTTTAAGGCTGTCTTGGAAGACATGGATCAACAGCTTGTCATCATGCACATGCGCCTCCATTTTTCTACAGTACATAGTGATATGGGCCTTTGGACAGGTGGTTCCATCATATTTCTCAAATTTTGGAGCTCTAAACTTTGACGAAATGACCACACCCGGTACTAAGCATAATTCGGCAGCATTTAAAGATCCATGAAAATCCATTCCTTCAACGATCCGAAGCCTTTCTTCTATAAGCTCTATCTTTTGCCGAGCTTTTGAGCCTCCTTCCACTTGTGGCATCCCTTGCTCTTTATGACTATCCAAATTAGCAACATGAATTGGTTCGAGGGGGTTCATGGTGGGAGTTGCGTGCCTTTGAAACTGACTAGGGTCGGCTGCAGACGGCATATTAAGGCACACATAACCCTCGGTGGGCATTGCTTGTGGCTCTTGAGATGATTGGGTTTCTCGCGAGCCAATGTTAACTGGACAAAAAGAATTTTCAGCATTTCGTAACCGGTGCCCCTCTTGAGTAGCTAATTCTCCCATTTTTCCATTGTTCAGCTTTTCCCACAAACCTGCCATCTGTGACAATTGCTCTCTCATCTCTTGTTGAGCTTTTTCCATCCTTTCCATTCGGCTCATTTCTGTCTCTTCCATGGTCCAAAACTATCTCTGAAGCTTTTCAATGATCAAGCTACCTTTACACCAAATCTGTCACAACCTAAAATTAGATGTCATGCTTGCCATGCTAGTATGATGCTTTTATTGTATGGAAATTGTGAAATAAAAAGAAAATTCAACCTTGTTGTTATTTCAGAGTATCACAAGCTGTATACTAAAAAGCAAAAAGGGAAATTATAAACTGAAAATTGTCATTTGTCCATTCCTTTGTTTTGATCCACTATTTTTCTTTCTCTCCTTTTTTTATATTTTTTTCTTTTTTTCTTTCAGGAAACAGTTATTGTTAGCTTTATTATTCTTCTGTCAAAATCATGTTATGCACATATGAATGAAGTGAATGCAAACTTATATAATATCTTGTAACCTTCATATTCATACAAGAATTGTTTACAAGATCCAGAAATTCCTTACTAACTCTCCCTTATTCTAATGCCCTCAACATTCAAAGTCTTTCAAAAACAAATCAAGCATTGTAGATTCCTGGTTGACCATTTCATGAAAAGTTGATCTGTTTCCACTTGCTAATGATTCAACATGTAATTGTTCTGGAAACGACAGCGACTCTTGAAAATGAACCAATTTAGCCTCTCCAAAATTTTCAAGCATCTGCATTATCTTAACTAACTTTCTGTTCATCTCCCGTATATCATGTCCAAACTCTTCTCGATTATTCTTCAAAATAGTCTAGCTTCTAATTGATCTCCATGTCTTTGACTTCTTTTAATCCAAAAAGACAAATGCTCTCCTTATTATGCGATGTGAATGCATTAATGTAATGAAATATGTCATGCTAAAATTTAAGAATAAAAGAATCAAAATTTTCTCTTATTTAAATTCAATGAATGAATTATCTCCTTTTTCCTTATTTTAAAATTTGATAATTTCTCTCTTTTTTTTTTTTAAAGAATAAAATTTTTCTTTTTCTCTTTTTTTTAAAAAAAATCTTATTTTCACACCACAATTTATTTTCTTTAATTTCCTTTTTTATTTAATCTAGTTTTAAAAGAATGTGACAATGCACTTACCTTTTATTTTCTCATCAAAATTCTTCTTTCTTTTTAATGTCTATGCATTAGTTTAAAAGAAATAAAGAACATTATTGTTATTTTTCAAATATTATTAAAGAATGAATGGATGTTTTCTTGTTATTTTGACAAAGGATAGAAACCGAATAAGTCTTTGTTTTATTCTATAAAATTGTAAAAATGTGAAACTTTATTTGAAGACAAATATCTATTGGTTCTATGAGAGCATGAATTTGAAAAATCAATAGAGTTATGATATGAAAGAAGTAGTAAAATGTTCCCTCATGTGTCCTAATTTCGGGATGATTTCTACAAAAATCGAACATGGCTCTAGCTAGGATCGGCTTCTTAGGGCCTTTTACATGCTGATTTGGGTCTCTAAAAGGTCAAAAGGTTCCCAAATTATACCTTACTGTCATCCACACTGGACTAGTAAGATTTAATTTGAGTGGGAGTATTTCGATTGCCATTGCGGAGGTGATTACCTCACGAGAGCAAAGGTACTCTACTCCCTTCTAAGAAGGACGGAACCCGGGTATAGAGCTCATGTTATGCAAATGCAAGTGCAAGTGTTTGTATGAGAGAATACATCAAACATTTATCATACTATAACCCCTATCCTAGATGCCCCATTATTATTAGCAATAATATATACAAGATAAAGAATGCCATAAAATAAACATAATAACTTATTCACACAAATGCAACAAATTATTTAAAATTAAAGAAATTAAATTTAAATATTAATTAAGACCTTTAAATCAAAACTTAGGATAACACATGATTAATAAATGGCTTGACCCTCAAAAAGCGTCCCCAGCGGAGTCGCCAAGCTGTCGTAACGGCTTCGCGCTCGACGATTTTAAAAAAAGTTTAAAAAAAACAAAAATGGGAGTCGCCACCAATCTTTTTTGACTAGGTGTGATTGGCCACCTGAAAACGTTTATCTTTTCAACAAAATCTCAAAATTAATTAAGTTTTATTAAAAAGATAATTTTGGTCTGCGAAAACGAGGTTGGGTTCGGGGGTACGGTTACGCGTGGGGAAGGATTAGCACCCCCACGACGCCCGTTAAAAAACGGTACCATAATAATCATGTGTTATCCTTTAATTTTAATAAAATGGTCTTGAATTGATATTTAAAAATAATTCATATTTTTTTTATAATCAATTTTGTTCTTTTTAATTTTGAAACATTTAAATATTATTTTTTTTATTTGAAATAAGTGAAAATCTTTTGTATTGAAAATTATTCCGAAGTACCCAATACTCTGGTAGCATTTCGGATAATTTACTCACCTAGAGATTTCTTAAGAATCACTACTTGTGAGTTCTATAGAATCTCATCATCGGAAGATTCACACTCGTTTCAAAAATTATTATGAATGCATATGATGCAAACAGATAATAAATGATGCAAATGAATTTTTTTGATTTTTTTGTATAAATATTTCTCCATTTATTTGAAATGAAAATTTTTATTATTGAAAAATTGCACTAAGTATCCCAATACTCTGGTAATGCTTAGTGAATTTCTCTCACCTAGGGATCAGTCAAGAAATCACTACTTGTGAGTTTCATGACATCCCATCATCGGACATTTGTTTACTTAAATTTAAATTTTATTATTTATTTCCTTTTTCTATTTTCTTTTAAAAACTTATCTATTTTTATTTTTAATAAAACAAATTAAATTTTCTATTAATCTTTTTATTTTCTTTTAAAAACTTATTTATTTATTTTTATTTTTTAATAAAAATTTAAATTATTGAAAAATCATACTAAACATCCCAATACTCTGGTAACATTTAGTACAACTCTTCTCACCTAGGGATCAGTCAAGAAATCACTACTTGTGAGTCTCATGACATCCCATCATCGGAAATTTATTTATTTAAATTTA
Organism: Heritiera littoralis; assembly: GCA_031772115.1. Classification (NCBI taxonomy): domain Eukaryota; kingdom Viridiplantae; phylum Streptophyta; class Magnoliopsida; order Malvales; family Malvaceae; genus Heritiera; species Heritiera littoralis. The sequence continues at coordinate 7,230,229 of JAPDPK010000025.1, read as the reverse complement.
AAATTTCATTATTTTTTCTTTATTTTTAAATAAGCTTTCAAATCAATAATAATTAATACAAGTAAAAGAAAATTTTTCAATTTCTTATTTTACTACATGCATTAATAATAATAATAATAAGAATAACTAAACACAATAATAATTATAATAATAATTATAATAATAATAATAATAATAATAATAATAATAATAATAATAATAAAAAACACAAATAACAATAATAATAACAAAACCTAATAGTAATAATAATAATAAAACCCAATAATACTAATAATAATACTAATAGTAATATTAATAGTAATAAAACAAATAAAGGGCTAAGAAAAAAAATACCCAAATTAATTGGGTTAAAACCCAATGGCAAGGAGGCCCAATTGACAGCCCAAGAAGAGGCCCAAAGCAGGTGGGCCGGATCGGGTCGGCAACGGGCCAAACGCGCGGGTCGGAGCGGGTCGGGTCGGCAGCGCACGCGGATCCTCCCCTTCCTCGGGTAGGGCGCGCGGATCCCGGGTCGGATCCGGGTCCGCGCGCGGGTCAGGCCTCCCTCTATAAAACCTTCTCCTTTTTTTTTCTTTCACTTTTTCCTTTTTTCACAAAAAAAAATTCAGAGCTTTCCAGAGCTCTCCCGGCCAGGCGATTCCCGGCCACCGCCGGGCCGCCGCCCTCCGCCGCCGGCCGCCGTGCTCCGGTGGCCGGATCACGAAAAGGAAGCCACTTTCCGGAAGCTCTTCACCCCCTCTGTCAATCCCTCGGCTTAGATTTCTCAAAAAATGCCCCCAAAACACCTAAATCTACGCCTAAAGCCGCGGCCTTCGAGCCCAGATCTGCCTCCGTCCACCGTCGGATGACCACCCAAATCCTCACCGAGCCATTTCCTCACCCTCCTCTAGGTTCCCACCGTTGAGATTTGCAAAATAACTTCCCCAACACCTCGAACCCGAAATCGCCACTACTCCCGTTAGATCTTTTTTTATTTTTTTTGTTTTTTTGTTTTTGCTTTTTTAGGTTTCCTGATCTTGTGGTTTTTTGTTTGCTTTGATGTGTTTGATTCTGGCTGCCTTGGGTACGTTGGCTGTTGATGGTGTTTGCTAGGGGTTTGTGCTTGGGGGGAAAAGGGGTTTCGGGTGTTGGGTGAAGATGATGTTGTGTTGATGGTGAGATGAGGATGTAGGGTGCGGCTAAGGCAGAGGGTGTTGGTTGTGGCGAGGCTCGTGTGGTTTTTTTTTTGGTTGAGGCCTCTGTCTGGAAGTGGTCTGGATGAGGGTTTTTTAGAGGGAGCTCGGGTATGGGGTTTGGGGAACGGTGGCTGGTAGGAGTAGCTGGTGACCGGCGGTGATGGGATGGGTGACAGGGTTGATGGACTGATTAGACCAAAAAAATAAAATAAAATAAAATATAAATATAAATATAAATAATAATATAAATAATACTAAAAGTAATAATAATAATAATAAATAATAATAATAATAAAGAAAATAATAATGATAATAATACAAATAATGAAAATAAATATAAATAAATAATAATAATAGTAATAATAACAAAAAGGGACAAAATTAGGTGTCAACAATTTGATTCATGTTTTATTTTTCCTTTTTAATTAGTTTTAATTTTATTTTTATTTAGTCCAAGTATTTTTATTTTTAATTTAGGAATTTCATGCATAATATCATTATTTGCATTTTTACCATGTACTTTTAAGAAAATGCATTTTTATCCCTTTAGTTTTCTAATTTGCATTTTTGTTTCTTTTCTTTCGCAGTTATTTTATTTTTATCATTTCCACTATAAGTTTTTATTATGTTCTTTTTAATTTCATTTACTTTATTTATTTTATTATTTTCGTTTATTTTGTTTTGTTTTGTTTTGTTAAGCCTTGTAGATCACACACTTAAAAATTGTTTATAATTTGTTAGGATATACCTAAGATAATAGTATCTAGTATTTAGTTAGGCTTCGCAAATCCAATCTCTGTACAACGATATTTCTGAACCTTCATATTACTTGAACACCACGTGCACTTGCGTGTAGATACCATTTAGGGTCAACAAGTTTTTTGGCTATCCTAAATTTTGCTTTTGCTTTATTTTACGACCTAACCTTAGTGAATACACTATTTGGAAAGAAAGAACCTCACCTTATAACCTTTAAGAGTGGATCGAGCACAAGTCAAATAGACTTCATTTTTACTAAGAGAAGGGATAGATGTAGTTGTTTGTACTTCAAAGTTATCTCATGTGAGAGTGTTACCAAGCAACATATGTGCTAATATTAGACGTGAAAATTCATAAACAACATCAAAAGAACCAATAGGAAAAAACTACAAGGATTTGATGGTGGAAACTAAAAGAAGATTGTTATGCAATATGTAGAAATAGTTGGATCCAGTAAAAAAATGGACAACAGAGGAGAACCCAAATACAATGTGGAACAAGATGACAAAACATATTCGAAAAGTGGGCAAGGAGATACTAGGAGTATTAAACGAAAGAGCAGTGACTGGAAAAGATGCAACATGGTGGACTGAATCAGTTAAGGAAGCTATAAACACTAAGCAAGATTGTTATAAGGCTTTGAAGATAAACAACATCAAAGAGGGCTTCACAAGATACAAGTTAGCTAGGAATGAAGCAAAGAGACCGGTGGCAGAAGCTAAGGCGAAGGTTATGAAAGAGGTTTATAATAAGTTGGACACAAAGGAGGGAGAGAAAGAAATATATAAATCAGCACGAGCAAGAGAGAGGAGGAGTCGAGACTTAAGAGTAGTAAAATGTATCAAGGATGAGTACCAAAAGAACTCTAATTAAGGACAATGATATTAAAGAAAAGTGGCATGATTATTTCAATAAACTATTTAACGACGAATAAAGCCAAATTTTAGATAATATCCCTGTGAGACCCGATTTTATTACATTGTACACCATATTGTAAATGATTGATAACTGAAATAAATTATTTAGTGAAATTAAATAAATATTGAATATGAAATTCCACTTTACATTATGGAATTTTCGGAATTTTAATTTTACAATATGGTGTATATGAATTAAAATGAAAACTAAAGAGATAAATAGAAAGTAAGGCATGGAGTAAAGGAAGAAAGTGAAATCAGAAAATTTAGAATGGAAGCATTATTTTCATGGTATTAAATATCAATAAATATATTTAGAAGAGGAAGAAATTATTTATTGGACAAGTGATAAAATTTTGATTAAAGGAATATATTAAAGGAGGAGAAAAATCGCGCATCCAATTTGCTGTTGTCATGATGCACGGCTAAACACAAAATTTTTCAGAGTTTGTGATGTAAAAATGGATGATAATGATAAATAAAGAGGACTTTATTAAGTAGAGATATGGTGGAATTTTATTGGATGATTTGTTGGCTGAAAGATATACTAAAAGTAAGTAAGAGGAGTCAACAAAGTATGCAAAAAATATGTACTACACGTCACCCTTGCTGTCGTGAATTGCATGGCTGGAAATTTGCTAAAAGATGATAAAAAAAAAGGCAATAGGAATAATATAGAAGGAAGGGGAGTTAACAATCTAACGTGAAGTTAAATTTTATTGGATGAAATAGCTAGCAAAAGAAGCCAAGAAAAGTCAAGAAAGTGTAGCCAAGTGTGGACGGTAAGATTCCTTAATTCTACCATTATGTGTGGCCAGCTGGAGACTTTTATTGAGTTTTGATTATAAATTTTATAGTAGAAAATATAAGGGAAATATTGCTTAGAAGATGGAGTATTAAAGGTTTAATAGATAAGAAAATTTTATTGGTTAAAGCTCACCAAAAGGAAGAAGAAACTTGGTCAGAAAACGGGACAGCAAGGAACCATTCCAGCCGTTCCTTTATGCTGTCAAATTCTTCAGCAATTTAATGCAATTGAAACCTAAAATGATGAGGAAAATAAGATAAGAACTAGGTGGCCATTTCCTATTGGGTACTTTGAATATAATGGAGACTAATTGAAGAAGAATTGCAGCCAATTTCCCATCTTCATTACCGAGTTTCTGCTATCTACGAGAGCTAGCTTTGAAGGATTTTGGTGTTCTGTTTTGGCTACTGATTTCCAAGAAAAAAATTCAGCAAAGATCATACTTTGATAGCTAACCCCTTAACCATTATCATCCACTGTTCCTTCATCATTTAAACCATCAAAGAGACAAGAGAAGAGGGCTGCAATTGAAATAGAAAACTTGCTCTGTTTTGAGAAGCACCATTCGGTCAAGGTGAGCTTCCACGATCCCATGCTTTTCTGGATATTTAATGGTAAATTTCCATGTTTTATGACATAATCAACATGGTTATAGGATTATTTTAGTTAAATCTTGTTGGATTATGAAAGTGGAATAAGTTTGGATCTTGATGTAGATGAAGAACAAGAAGGGAATTAGGCTGGAAATTTTATGAGAACGATAAGAAATGAATTTTAGAATATAAACAAAATGAAGAGGAAGCTTGAAAACTTGAAAGGATGAAGAATCCAAAAATTGGCAAATTATGGAAGGTTCGGTTGGCATGAAAGGATAAAGGAAATTGGGGTTTCACGCAAGTAGAAGTCAAGGAATGTACACGTGAACTGTAAAGAACCAAATGGAAACAAGAAAATTGAAGAAAGATGGAAAAGTCAATGAAATTGCCAAAGAAGGGTTCGGCCATGACTTGATTTCTGCATGAATTAATGCTGAAAATTAGGGATTTTGATATAAAATAATTATAGAAATTAAAAGAGAAGGATTGGTGAAAACAAAACTGAAAAAGAAACAAAAATGAGGAAGTTGAATTTCATCACTAGTATAATTTATACTGGTTGTGCTTATAATATGACGTTAGTGGCTGCATTTTATGAATACTACTGGCTTAAAACTAAAAGGAAAAATATTAATAATTTTTATAAAATTATTTTGCAGCCCGAATTGACAGATTTCAGTTAGCGTAACCGGAAGCTCAGCTTCATAAGACTGGTAAGGGATGCGTGTGTGAATTTGTAGGGATATCTGAATGCATGGTTTTCATGCTATAAATGCTACGAAATTGTAGTTTCTGGCTGTTAAGACTATGTTTGAAAGTGCATGGAGGCTAGGACAGTAGCAGTCGTTATGCTGCTGAAATTTACTAAAGATATTTTCAAAAATATTATTAAATATTTTAGTGAATTATTGGTATTTTTCCTAGCCTCAAAAGTGATAAATTAATTATTTTTCATAAACGGTGAATTTATCGAAAAATATTTATTAAATATTCATGATACCGATTTCGGTAAAGATTAAACTACTGAAAATTCATTCCACGTGTTTTATAGGGAAATGTGTGATTGGTGAAGTGAAATGGTGAATAGTGAATATTTTATAAATAATTTTCAGTATAATATTCACTAATTTATTATGATTTTCCTTTGTGAATTAAATAAATTTTATCACATGTAATGATTTCCATAAAGGCTTTATCACTGTATAACTATTGTTTTGAGACTAAAATGTCTCTGCACGTGTTTTATAGTGAAAAATGTGTTGACGGAATTATTGTTAATGTTGAAAAATAAATATTTTTATTTTTTCATTAAGTATGAAAATATTGGAATTGATTTCCAATAACTTTGAATTTCAAGTTTTGGAAAGAAAGTATGGAAACATGTGTGTATGTATTCTACGGTGAAAAAGAACAGTTATGAAATTTTATTACTACTATGTTATTATCTTATAAACTGTTTTTCATGGTACGAAATATTATGATTTGTACCTTTATGGATTTTCTGAAAAACATCATTGATCTTACTAAATTTCATAAAGGTAATGAGATTTCTTATATGCTGTTTTGAGACTGATGGCCCCGTATCATGCTCACGTGTCACGTGTTTCATGTGTTACTCATGTGTGAAGCTGTTGACACTGATCTTGTCTTCAGCGTCCTGGTTGATACCTGATCAGTGTACGACCGAGAACACCTATAGACTATGGTCATAGATCTCATGTGTTTATTATACTGTCCCTACAGGGATCTCACGTGTACCCTATTATTCCCTATGAGACTTATAGCATGATATCATTTCGGTGTTGCCTGGTCTTCATTATGATTTCACGTGTTATTATTGATTTTAGTGATTTCAGAAAATTATGATGATTTTCTGAAGTGTTTTATTACTAAATTGTTATTATAATTAAACAGTTATTTTACTGTTACACGTGTGAAAGTAATGATTTCAGTGGTGGAAACTTTGTGATTATCAAGTGTATGAAATATTTATATGCAGTAATTTGTAATAAGTATATATGAAAAAAATAAATTTCTACTCCCTATAGTCGCTATAGTATCATTTCCTTGTAGTGTGCCCAGCATATCGATAGTAAACTAAAAGGTTTTACTACATATAGTCTTCGTGATATCAAAATTTGCATACAATGCTCTTACTGAGCCGTGGTTTGCTCACTCCTTTACTTTCATCATCACATATTTGATATAAAGAATAGCTGAAGTACCAAACCATGGATTAAATACGCTTGAGAAGCTCGAAACGTCGTATATTGGATTCCCAAGGTATCACGTTTACATTTATATATTCAGACTCGTTTATACAGTACTACTAGCTGAAAATTTTATTTCAAGGGGATGTAAACTAACTTTTACAGTTTGTGAATATTAATTTACCATAAATAAATATTGTCTAATTTGTTTACTGTTGTAGATGAACAGTGTGTAAAGGCATCACAGACAGCTCAACCATATAAAATGTGTGGAAAAACGTGAAATAATGTAGTCACGGGATGTGACAATCCCAATGACTCTCGAGGATTTAAACCAGTACTTTATACACAAAATCAAAGAGATAGAGGTAAAGGAGGCCTAAAGAGGATCAAGACAGGGAAAGCTGTTGAGACTAATAACATTTTTATTGAAGTTTGGAAATGCCTTAAAGAGGTAGAAGTTAGGTGATTAACAAATCTTTTTAATAAGATTTGGCACGCTAATAAGATGCCTGAGTAATGGAGAAAGAGTGAGTTGGTACCTCTCTATAAGAACAAGCGAGAAATTCAAAGTTGCTCAATTATCAAGGAAAAAAAGTAATGAGTCACGTAATGAAATTATAGGAAAGAGTGATAGAACAAAGATTAAAGAAGACTGTAGAAATATTAAAGAATTAATTTGGTTTTATGCCTGACCGGTCAACTATGAAAGCAGTACACTTACTTAGACAATTTGTGGAGCGTTCTCGTGTACAAGGTAAAGTTATTCATATGGTTTTATTAGAGTTGGAGAAAGCATATGATAAAATGCCTAAGGAGGTGCTATGGTAGTCTCTAATGAAAAAAAGAGTCCCTGTTAAATATATTGAAATAATTAAAGACATGCATAGAGATGAAAGGACACATGTGAAGACGTGTGGAGGGTAAACAAGTGAATTTTCTATCACAGTAAGACCACATCAAAGGTCGGTTTTAAGTCCATACTTGTTTGCTATAGTAATGGACAAGCTGACAAAATCCATCTAGGATAATGTACATTGGTGTATGATGTCTGCAAATGATATTATCTTGTATGCTGAGTGTAGAGCGGAGGTTAATGCAAAGTTGAAATGTGGAGAAAGATGTTGGAATCAAGAGGATAAAGACAAAGCAGAGTAAAGATTGAATACATAGAATGTAAATTTAGTTCAAACAAAAAGGAAGATGGAAACATAGTGATACTAGATGGGATGGTGATCCCTAAGTGTGATCATTTTAGTTATTTAGAGTCAATCGTACAGATGGATTGAGAGATCGATGGTGATGTGACTCATAATATACAAACTAGTTAGAGCAAGTGGAGAAGAGCTACAAGTGTATTGTGTGACAAAAGAATTCCTGTATGATTGAAAGCTAAGTTTTACAAGACAATTGTTAGATTAACATTGGCTTATGGCAGTGAATGTTGGGCAACTAAAACATTGTATTACAGAATATGAGTGTAACATAAATATGAATGCTGTGATAGATGTGTGGATATATGAGAAAAGATAAAATAAGAAATGAGGACATTTACAAAAAAAATTGGAGTGATACCTATTAAAGATAAAATAAATTAAAATTGTTTACGTTGATTTAGACATATGATGTAGACATATAAATGCTCTAATTAGAAGAATGAATGTGATGAATGTGTAATAAAGGTCAAGGCTAGAGGACACTCTATTTTTTTTTTTTCTTGAAATCTCCATAATTTGATCTCTTTCTCTTTTCACTTGAGAGATACGGTGAAAGAGCAACAGATGTGACCACTGAATTAAAGCAAGTCTGACATGGAATAAACACCACTAAAAAATCTCATTATGAGGAGATGAGCATAATATGAATTAACCAATTTATACAAACCAAGACGTTGGAACGCACACAGCACTCAGTTTCTTGTGTAAAATTATCGACAGGGGCAAAAAACGTAAAAAGACTGGTAGCGATGTAGCCTCAAGCACTGAAGAGAAGCGCGTATCAGCACCGAAAGGGAAAATACGGCAATCGCTGAAACAGAAACAAACAACGTGGAAGCACAAGAACACAGCTTTGCGACCAAATTTTATAGTATAGATAGATAGATTTGAGTTCATGTCACTTTTTTTTTCTTTTAAATTAGTTGATAAATTATCATGTATGTATATAAAGGATGATTAATTATAAAAAAGATATCCAAGGCAAGATGAGAAGAGAAATTATCTCATATGTTGTTAGGAGATAACACATTTCCTTTCGTGCACATTAAAAGGCCAAAAAAAAATTTAAAAAGTATGACATACGGCATTTTCTTAATTTGTTTGTGGAATTAAAAATTACACATTTACTAATTTGATGAGTGATAATTATCGTTTCTTTAATTGTCGAAATTTAGATAAAGCGACAGAAATGTACTTATTTTATGGTAATTGTGTACTTCCAAAATATAAGAATGATTGGGTTATTTTAGAAGTAAATCTTATGTAATTAAATGCTTGAATATATATTCTTATCCAATTAATTTATTTGTAACTATGCAATTATGAAAGCAAGATCCAAGGAATTCTGTCCTCTAACCATCAGTTCTAGCTTGACATTGTCAAATGATCAAAGTAAAAATATTTAATTTGCTTGTGCTTCTTTCCTTGACTGTTGACACTCTTGGCTAATACTCAGTTTGGAATGTTGATACTTTAATTTCAAGGTTCATTCTTAATATCAGTAATAATATCTGCCAAAGAGTAGGATTTATACTTAAACCCTACAAAGGCAGGAAATGGATACATTAAACAAGCCAGAGACTTGGTGATTTGTGTGCTTGAAAAATGAAAATGTTGTCTTCAACACTTCAAACAGGATAACAGCCCTTTCACTGTTCACAAATCCAGTTTATCTTAACCTGAAAGCTGCATGCATGCCTAATCTTTTCCAGAAAAAATTAGCTGACCGTAGCCTGCAGAATGATTTGCAGTTAATCAAGGCCTTTTGCAATTATGGCCGTATAGGCTAAATTTCATAAAAATACCAAACCAAGCTAAGCATTTTCCCATTACATAAAACCACTAATAGATCACATTTTGTCATGACTCATGATTATCAATGTTTTGGAAATAGACAAAAGATCCTAAAGGAGGAGAATATACCACTACAACATTGTGTAAAAGCCAAAGCTAATATACAGATACTTGATATGAGACCATGGCATTCATTGCCAAACCCATTTTGATTATTAGGACTGCTAGCTGTTTATAGTTACAATGAATAAACATTTCCCAGATATGATCTTAAACTATGTTGTAAGGACCCAGAAATTTCATTCTATCAAAAAATAAAACTAAATACCTTAGAGAAAATATGGTAATGCAAAAAATTTAAGGAAAGTAAGGTAGAAGTACCACCCCTCTTCCCTGCAGTTCAGATTGCTTGAATAGCACCAGTCTTGCTCTTGCTCAAATCTGTGCCACCAACTGGTGCATTTACATGAAATGCTGATTGTCGCGATGGTTCTCCTAGCAGTTTCAAGGACAGTGGTGAAGGCTCTGTATTGCCATTCTCAGTCTCTCCTATACTAAGCTGAGACATACCAACTAGTTCATCTACATTGACAGGTTCCTTGGGAAGCAAAGGAATTGGCTTCAGTACCTGATGTTGAGATGCCTCTATGCTCTTCTCTTCATCAGGAGGAGCAGGATTTGGTGGCCAAAATTGGTAAGGAACAGGTAAAAAAGGTGGGAAGAAACCCTGGACAATTGGTGTGAATCCACTTGGTTCCATCATGGTTTCTTCAGTTTCTTTAAATGTTTCTTGTGCTGCAGTTTCTCCATGCTCAAATTCAGATTTGAGAGAAAGATTTAGTGAAGGAATTGAATTTGAATTATCTGATTCTTCTACATGTGAAGACGGTAGCAAAACTTGGTCTTCAGGCACTGGGGGTGTATCTATAGCCTGCGAAAGAACAAAAATGTTAATCAAACCAGATCCAATGAGAAAGACACTAAATATTTAGGGTTTAATCTCCAAATATACCCTCAACTTTTTGTACAAAATGAATATAAGCCTTCAATATTTTGTTGCATAAAAATCAGTTCATAAACTTATATTTTACTGTAAATAAACCCTTAACATTTGAAAATAATGCAATTAAATCCAAATCTATTAAATGACACTAACTTCTATAAGTATTATACACGTAACATGTCACGTGGCAATCGACTATGCTATCCATGTCAGTTTTTACATAAGATGCCCAAATGGTAGATAGTGTCATTTATCAAATTTAGTCTTAATTGCATGATTTCAAAAGTTGAGGGATTATTTAAAGTAAAATAAAAATTTATAGACTAATTTTTACACGATAAAACATTGAGGACTTACATCTGTTTTATGTAAAAAGTTGAGAGTACATTTAGGTATTAAGCCTATATTTAGTTTAGAATATATAGAAGCTAGGGCAGCACAAACGGCACACCATGCGCCCAACCCAAAATTAATCAAAATTCAACAACATGAACCCAATTAATATGAATACAGAAATAATTTGAACCCAAATCTGTCCTACAACAAGAAATGGTTGCCAATAGTTAGCAAAGCAAATACGTCAAAGTTAATCTGAAATTGGACAAAATCCAAACTCAAATTGGCTCAAAAGTCAACAACTCAACCCCCATATAGCCTAACGTAAACCCATCCAACTAAATCTTCATCTCTAATTTAGATTGTATATGTGATAGAACAGAAATTAAGAAAGATTGTAAAGATATCGGAGAATCAATTTGGTTTTATGCCTGGTCGACAACTATGGAGGCAATACATTTACTTAGATAACTTATGGAGTCTTCTCAAGTACTGGGTAAAGATCTTCATATGATATTTATAAACTTGGAGAAAGCATATGATAAAATGCATAAGAACGTACTATGGTGGTCCTTAATGAAGAAAAAAATTCCTGTAAAATATATCAAACTAATTAAAAACATGAATGAAAATGTGAGAACACATGTAAGAACATGTGGAGGGCAAACAAGCGAGTTTCCTATCAAAGTCGGATTACATCAATGGTCAGCACTAAGTCTATTCTTGTTTGCGGTAGTAATGAATGAACTGATAAAATCCGTCCAGGATAAGTGCCTTAGTGTATGATGTTTGTAGATAATAATCTTGTGTGCTGAGACTAAAGTGAAGATAATGCAAAGTTGGAACTATAGATATAAATGCTAGAATTAAAAAGGTTCAAACTAAGCAGGTGAAGACTGAATATATAGAATGTAAATTCAATTCAAAGAAATAGGAAAAGCAGAATGTAGTGACGATACTTAATCAGGACCATTTTTGATATATGGGGTTGGTAGTATAGACGGATGGAGAGATTGATGGTGATATAACCGATAAGATCCAAGCTAGATGGAGTAAGTGAAGAAATGCTACAGACGTGTTGTGCGATAAAGGAATTTCTATATGGTTGAAAGGCAAGTTTTATAGGAAAATTGTTAGACCGACATTACTATATGATAGTGAATGTTGGGCGACTAAAAGACTGCATACACAAAAGATGAGTATAGCAGAAATGCAAATATTGCAGTGGATGTGTGAATATACAAGAAATGACAACATGAGAAATGAAGACATTCATAAGATAGTTGGAGTGGTACCTATCAAAGACAAGATGTGTGAAAGTCATTTATGTTGGTTTGGACACGTACAATATAGACCTGTAAATGCAGCAGTTAGGAAAATGGAAGCTATGAATGATGAAAGAAAAGTTAAGGCTAGAGAAAGACCGAAAAAAACGTGGAAGGAAGTAATTCGGAAAGATATGAAGGTATTAGAGTAACACATTGCTTTGAATAGGAATGTGTGGAGAAGAATTCATATGGATGATTTAACGCGAATTTAGATATTGATTCATGTAGCCTACCCCATATCTTTTGAAGTAAGGGCTCTGATGACAATGATGATGCTGTTAATCTCCTGTAATACCTTAGTATTGAGATAAAGGTTCTAATGATAATGATGGCTATTAATCTCCTCTACTATAGTGTGAGATCATTTTATATTCCCACATGCACATGTGGGAACACGATATGCTACTAGTTAAATGCCTTCAGTAATGGACACTGAACCGAGATATTCTCCTTAGCACTATTTATCATCTTTTATAGTGATCAATTGGTTGACTACACAAAGGCTGGGTTGCATGCCAAATGTGGATGATGTGTTGCTACTTTCAAAAAAAATACTAATACAACGTAGAGAAGCAAGACAAACCATATCATCTGGAACCATGTCAAAGAGACTTGAACGTCTCTTTCTTCGGGTAACATTACTTTGACGGATAAAATACTTCTGGGCATGACTTGCTACCTGAGTAGGTGTCCTTGACATAACAAAGTTTCGGGCTATTCCTCGCCAATCCCCTTTCCCTAATTTTTGGAGGCCAATTAGAAAGAGTCGGTGTTCCTCCTCAGTCCATGGGACACCTGTAAGGCAACCAAATTATAAGTGGATATCTCCAAATATCATCGCAAGAATCAATAATTTATTTGAGTCAACATATATTTCCATTCCACCAGTAAAACCGATAACCAATAAACATCTCTCCCCGATTATAGGTGATTCAAAATTATAAGGTACAAAAAAGCAACTAATCATTGATGTTCAAACAAAAAAAATGCAATATTTTAGCCTACTTGAAAGTTCATTCCTTGATTTGAAAGCAAATAATGCATATAACTAAAGTAAGTACTACAAAAGGATAGCTAGAATGCAAACTAGTTACCCATATACCTGTACCACTGGGCGTATATCCGATGGGCTTGGGTGTCCTCATCAGCCATGACACAAGGAAGAAAAATAGGTGATAGAATCACCTTAAAATGCAGAACATATCAATTGTTCCTTCCTACGTAGCAATATAATCCGTAGAAATCCAGCAAAGGATCCAATGATTACATTTTCTTGAAACTCAATGCAATTCCAATCATACACTTGCAGAAGCTAGCACAAGTGAAACATCTATAGAAGATCATTGATGTAGGACAGATCTGAGTTAGGTTTGAATTAGGGTTTAGGATGTGATTTGAGGCTAATTATGTTGCTAAAACAGTAAAGAATAAAAGCCTAGGAGTCTCACCTAGGGTTTCTTAGGAGTCACACCTAAGAATGGTTGAGTCACACAACCAAAGAGCAAAAACTTTGTTGAAAATTCTGAAATTATTATTCTCTATCTTTTAAAGAGAATACAAAGCCTATTTATAGCAAGCAAACCTAATCCTAATAGGATACAAACTCTCTATTAAAATTCTAATGCCCTAAAATAAAACAATAAAAGACTAAAATAAAATCCTAAATCCTATTAATAAAATTAAACACAGTATTTTTCAGCCTAAAAACTCTAAAACAATTAAAAGACTAAAACTAAAATATTTTATTGCTCCCATTCTCCATCATTCTCCCCCGCTGGGAAAAACTCGACTCCGGCGAGTTTAAAGCATGATAATGTGGATGAAGCTTCTTGTGAACTCCTCTTGGATACCTTTTGGATTTATTCCGGCTCATACCCATGTTACCTTCATTGAAATTAGTAGGCCTCCTTCTCGAATTAGCATGTATTGGGTAATTTTTGTTGCTCTTAACTTCAAACTGCCTTTTAGTCAAAATATAGAGATGTTTCTTCTCACCCTCCACAACTTTACTTGAACTTGGAGTCCTTTTCTTCTCATACTTCTTGAAATCCCTGAACTCATTGGCTTTAAAACAATATTCTTGTTTCGGTGACAGAAACTATAGGTGTTTGCCTTGCCCGCGTGACTCACATCTCGGTCATATTGCCAAGGACGACCAAGAAGGATGTGGGCAACTTGCATAGGGATAACATCACAAAGTATAAAATCAACATAATCACCACAACTAAAAGATACAAGACATTGTTGTGTTACCGGAATTGTGGTTCTGTCAATCCAGCCTACTTTATAGGGGTGAGGGTGTTGTGTAGTTTTTAGTTTGAGACGCTCAACAGTGGAGGTAGAAACTACATTCATGGAACTCCCACCATCAATAACAAGTTTTTTGGCTTGGCCACCACAACGAACAAGTGTTTGGAATATTGAAGTGCATCACCAATCCTCCTTTTCCATTTTAGGGGCTGCCAAGATATTTCGAACCAAGAGAGATGTATCTACACCATCAGAGTCAAGATCATCAGCCTCATAAGTGCCATAATCAATAGAATTGTCATCATCTTTCTGAATTTCTTCATCCTCTTTTTCCACTCCCATATGCATATTTCTTTTTGTTGGACAATCGCGCCCAAAGTGTCCAGCCTCCCCACACTTGAAACAAACATACTCCATTTTAGGATTGTTGACATTAGTAGAGGGTCTTGTTCCATTAGGACGAGTAGTCGCTTTCTCTAGATTTGCACCAAAGTTCCTCTTATCTGCTGTTTCCCCAATTTGAAAATCCATTCTCTTGCTAGTAGAATAGCTCAAATATTGTTCTGCATCAAGGGCTGTCTGGAAGGCCTGTTCTACTGAGCTAATAGGCTGCCTAAGCATCTCCCTTTTGATGTCAATCCTCAACCCAGCCTAAAATCGTGATGCTGCTTGTGCAACATCTTCCACAACTTGACTTCTTATCTTGTATTCATCAAATTTATTCATGTATTCAGTAATGGACATGCTGCCTTGCTGTAAACTATATGCTTGTTGGCGCATCTTCTCAAGATAATTAAGTGGCAAGTACTTTTCTTTGAGCTTGGCCTTCATCTCTTCCCAAGTTTGAATTTGGGGCTGTCCTAACCCTGTTATTTCACTCTCCACACCATACCACCAGATTTTTGCTAACCCAATTAGCTTCATCTTGGCAAATCGAACCCTTCTTTCATCCGACATATCATACCAATTGAAATAATCTTCAAGAGAGTTAAGCCAATCAAGAAACAAAGTTGGATCCACTTTACCTTCAAAATCTGCCACTCCTATTTTCACCTTCCTAGTGATATCTCCAGCATAATCACGTGGCACGACACGCTCTCCTACAACTGCAGGTAGTTGAGCAATAGGTTGGACAGGAGCAGCTTGTGGGGCTTGAGTTAGACGTGCTTCTATCTGTGCTATAGAAGCTGCTAATGTTTCAACAGTTTGTTGTAAACCATTAAGACGTTCATTCATGTTCTCCACAATACTCTTGGTACGCTCAGGGTCTTGTTGGAGTTCCACTGTAGCCTTACTTAATTCAGCGTTAGTCACCATCATGGATGCAAAATTGAGTAAACTAATTGCAAACTCAAATCAGTCCAGAACTTTCTTTTTTTTCTTTTCTTCGTTTCCCGCGGACGGCGCCAATTGATGTAGGACAGATCTGAGTTAGGTTTGAATTAGAGTTTAGGGTGTGATTTGGGGCTAATTATGTTGCTAAAACAGTAAAGAATAAAAGCCTAGGAGTCTCACCTAGGGTTTCTTAGGAGTCACACCTAAGAATGGTTGAGTCACACAACCAAAGAGTAAAAACTTTGTTGAAAATTCTGAAATTATTATTCTCTATCTTTTAAAGAGAGTACAAAGCCTATTTATAGGCAAGCAAACCTAATCCTAATAGGATACAAACTCTCTATTAAAATTCTAATACCCTAAAATAAAACAATAAAAGACTAAAATAAATTCCTAAATCCTATTAATAAAATTAAACACAGTATTTTTCAGCCTAAAAACTCTAAAACAATTAAAAGACTAAAACTAAAATATTTTATTGCTCCCATTCTCCATCAATCATATTGCATTGGCTAGACCAAAGTTTGCTCCAGAAACTTGAGTAGAATTTGGAGCTCTCCGTTCAAAGGCATAAGCCTATTTCCCAAAACAATGAGGTAAGACACTGTTAAACCCTCAATCTTCCAAACCACTACTATACACTCTCGGTGTACTTCAAAACAAAGCATATTTGTGGATCACTCAAATAACTCATGCAACAAGGCAAGAATCAACTTATTCAACACATGTAGCACCAAGTAATGTCCTTTCCCAAAATTAACAAGAAAATGTATAGTAATTATTAAAGTTAACCTAAGGCTTAAAATTACCCTAATGGCATGGAACAAACTTTTGGTGGATAATTACATTAAAGAAAGCCAATTAAAATTATTTAGGAATCCAAATTCTCACCCACAAACTACTTTCTTTTCCCAGGGATGAGAATTCTATTGGAACCTAAGTATTGAGGGAAACTGGAATCAGTAAGAACAAATAATTGAAATATCAGTTTCATTACTAAATATTCATTATGGATGGTTTTGGTATAAGATTAAGGCCATAAGTACACCTATCAGTGAAACAGCACTTCTCATTGTCTACACAGTCTTCTGTCGTTAGTTACTTACTAATAGCTGTTTGATTCAATAAAATAAAAAAATTGGGCAAACTTGAAAGCAAAAGGGTCACTTTAGCTTCAAATCATGTACGAAGAGCCAGTTTTTAAGTGCAGCTGCTCACACGCACAGACGAGCAAATAAACCACTCAGGACAGCTTAGATTGTTCTTCTTCCAAGGTTATTCTAAGCAGTTAGATATCTGTCCTTGAAAATGAGTGGAGATCATAACAACACAAACAAGTCTCTGAACCATAAAGCACAATCCACACTTTATACTTTTCACTATGAAAGGGAAAAGCTCGCATTCCATTTGAAAAATAATTTTTTGGAGATAACTTTACCTTGAAAGTTCCATTCACGGTTCGGACATGGGGAAGTAAAATAGAGATTCAATAATTACAATTAAAAAGCATCCAATTATCTAGTATCCCTTATTCACGTGGTCCCCAAAAGGCCAAACTACTCATAGCAAGAACATAAAAGGTTCAATGGCCAAAAAAGGCATGAAAAATTTTTAAAAAATGGATATATACGTTGAGAGGGAGATAGAGCTAAACTAGGCAAGACTATTCAAAATCAGGGTAAAGGAAAAGTACCCACTTTCAGTAAATAAAAGAAATTGACTAAGACAAGAATTAATAGCTTTCTCCACCTTTGTTAGTTTAATACACATGCTGGAAAAATTGTTCATTCCTAATCAATACTCATGTTTACTTAAAAAACTAAACATACAAAAGCAGTGGTACAGTTCTGCTTTTTAATACCATTAAGAAAATAAGGGAATACACAAACAAACAGAGACCATTTCCACATACTAATGATGTCCAAATAATTTCCAAAAGAAAGAAAAAGCGAAAAAAAACTAGGCACTGAAATTTTTTTAGACAAAATTTTTACTAAAAATCATAAATTGAGAAATACATAAATTGTAGAAAAGAGCAAACACTCAGCAAATTTTAAAAAGAAAAGATTTTTATAACATTTAATATGGCACAAACATAAAAACAAAAAAACAAAGGAAACCAAATCTCAAAAGAAAATAGAAACATAGTTAATCATTAACATACTCTAAGTTGTATCTTTCATTAATAACAATTAATAAATAAATAACCGGAAAAAGAGCTTAAAATCCCAAAAAGGATATATAAACAAAAAAACCATTAAAACGAAACGTTTTAAGTTAATCACCTTTCTTTCTATCTCCGCGACGGTTAGTTGATGCGTGTGCAGCAGGGTCATCAGAGAGGTAGCCATCAGGCCCGTTGTTCTGGTCACGGACGTGATCCGATAAAGGAGAGTCCGGATTAGGTGAAGCGGCCGCTGATGACGAGCTATGGTAGTGCGCCGACGACAAATTTCCCATGCTCGCACTCTTCTTGATTATCGACCCGTCCGTCAGACGAACGCCGAAAAGCTTCAATCCGCCGTTTCCGCCAGCTCCGCGCGTGGGACAGGTGCGAGAGTTGTGGCCGTTGTTGCTGCAATGCGAGCATCGCCGAGTCATGACTCGCCCGAGCTAAAACCAAAAAAAAAAAAAAGACAAATCTTGTTTATCTCCTTGTAAAAATAAAAGAAAGTACAAGTTTTAGAGAGAGTGTGTGTGTAGATGTTGCATGGATACAGAGATTCAGAGAGTATTATAAATTTGGGAAGAAAGGCGATGAAGGGTAGTTTTGGAATTTTGAAATTTAGAGCAGCGTTGGAGGATTAGAGGATCGCTGTGGATCGTTCATTGGAGAGAATTGAAATGACGGGTTCGCCCTTCCGAGGAAAATAACGTACTGTTTTTTTTGGTCATCGTGTTTGCGCGTCTTCCTGTTGTTTTGGATTTTTCGATTTGGTTTTCCAAAAATTAAACCAAACTTTACTTGTAAAAAGTAATTATGAAACTATTAAGTAAATTATATTTATATTAGTTATTCAAAAAGCAATAGATAATAAATCAAAAAATTTGTACAATGAAAGCTTTTGATTAAGAGATAAAAAATAAACACTCAAATTTCAAACATTTCTATTTTCACATTTAAAAAATAAGATATAATCATATAAATTAAGATTTTATATATGATGTATTATTAGTGTATAGTTTATATACACTGTAAATGCATAAAAAAATTGATACCTTATTAATAAGTAAACTAAAAAACTATCAAGTCCTTTAAAAAAAACAAATAAATTATTTTCAATTTGCTTATAAGAACTTATTAATAAGATGTCAATCTATAGTGCATTAATCGTGTATAAAAGATTAGAAATTATATATTGTCAGTGCATTATATATAATAAAAAAATTACAAAAAATTAAGAATAAGATTTAATTTTACGAAATTTTATCCTATAGATTATTTGATTTAAGTTTCAGATTATAATAAAAAAAATTTTGTTATGCATTTGCTTGTTAATATGAAAAAGTTTTTTGAATGACACTTTTACTATTAGGACATTTCACTTATAAATGAAAAAAAAAATAGTCTAGTTGTAATTTAAAATAAATGTTTAGGATTGACATTTCGTAATTAAAGAGGACATAATGTTTTTAGAATATATAAATTAAACTTAAATTTAAGTTATGCAATTAACACTTGAATCAAGAGGATGTTAATAAATTATATCATATAACCAGTTCAATGCATTTGGATAGTAAAATGAAGAAGACATGGATGAAAGAAATATTCCTTGTCGGTTAAGACACAACTGAATTTGCATGCTTAACAACTTAAGGCAGACACCAGCTGGCCTTTTGCAACAGTAAAATGCACATTGTTCCCGCAATACCTGTATTAGTTTCAACAAAAAAGAGCACAAATTAACCTTTCTTTAATATACATTCAAATATTTTATTCAATAATAAATAAATGTGTTATTTATTTAAAAAAATTAACCCAAACACTTAGATAAAAAAATAAAATCAATACATTATTAATAAATGTATTGTAATTACTAAAGATAAACTTAGTAAATTCTCTAATTATGTTTAAAACTAAAAAACAATGTTTGTTTATAATAAATTAGTAATTTATCGAATTTATTCATTAGATATAAGAGAAATTAAAAAATAAAATTTAAAATAATTTAGAAAAATTATAAAATATTATTTTATAGTTTTGATTACTATATTTAATCTAAATTACACATTAATAACCATCTTTAATTTTTTGTTAAAGAAAAAAATAATTTTAAACCTTTCTTTTCGAAATTGCATTACTGGAAAATATTTCATTAGCAATTATAGTTTTTTCTTATTAATAATATCAAATTTTAATATTATTTAAGTTAAGATATTTAGAAAAAAAGATACGTGCAATTTCTTTAAAAAAAATAGAATATAAAAGTCATTTCCAGAGACTGCCGACAAAAAAAATTGAGCTATCATTTGTGTTTCTATATTTATGGAAATGGATGGTCCGGATACGATGTAAAATACATTTTTAAGACAAATTTTTAAATTCATTATTCTAAGCTTTCATGTCAGGAAATCAATTATCTGACCATATTGACTCATTTTTTTCTTTAGAATTTGGATAAATTGCACATGTTGTCCTCAAAACTTGGGACTCGGTATTATTTTAGTCTTCAAAATTTTAAAACTAACTTATTCTTCCTTACACTTCTTTAGTAATAATAAAACTATCATTTCGTGATTTAATATTACTTTTGTTGTTAAATAGCAGTTGTTGCACATATGAAAAACACACGCATTATGTATTTATTTAATTTTTTTTATTTAATCTTAACTTTAACATGTAAAATAGATGAAATTATATTAAACAAGTAAAATCAACAAAATTATTTATAAAAAAGAGTAAAAATAGATAAAAGAATAAGATCACTAACATACGTAAAACAAATTGTTTTATACATTTTTATAATTTCATGTAATATAAACATTTTTATAAACTAATCGTTGGATTTAGTAACTTACTTGTACCTCTCATGTAAGTAAATTTTTTAATCAATCAATATTCTTATAATTTCAATCGAAAATAACATTTTTTTCAATATATATTAACTATTGAAATTTTATTACTCTAGAACAAATAGTTATACTTATTTGATTAATTTGAAATTTAGTGTACATGAACTACGTAAATAAAACATAAATTCAATTATCAAATTAAAAATATATAAATCGTATAAAAAATAAAAGTGTGTAAAACTAAATTAATTTTTACAATAGTATAAATGGATCCCTCCCAAAAAATAATTCTTTCAAACATTACCATTTAAACTAATATATATATATATATATATATATATATATATATATATATATATAAACGGAATACAATTTATACTAGCATATGTAATTACATCGTTTGGATAAATATTTTTTTGAAAGACACTTTAACTATTAGAATTTGATGAAATAAAAAAATTATAAAATAAAAATAAGGATTTTAAATATACAAAAAAAATATAAAATAAAATATGCAATATAAATATTATTCATTTTGTAAAAATGTTTTTCAAATTTTCAAATCTTTTCTTATTTTATTGCACATAGCCCACTATTAAATATAAAACTAAAAAAAAAAAAGAAAGATACTATTTTATTTAAATATAATATATATTTTTTATTTTTATATTATTAATAATATCTATGCATTTTTACAAATTTAATGATATCTATCTTGCATATTTTTTTGTATTTTTCTTTATATATATTTATAATATCATTATTTTTCTTTTATAATTATTTTTTTATTTCATCAAATTCTAATAATAAAAAATTCTTTCTAAAAAAATTTATTTAAATAAGGTAATTATAAATATTAGTATTTTAAATTAATTGATTTTAAAATATCTCAATTTTAAACTTTTTCAAAATTTAAAATTTCTTGTCTAAACAACGAACCATGAAAGTAATTCACAAGCCAACAACATCTTAACTGAATGATTAAGATTAAGTTATGATATATTGTAAAGTTTGAATTCAAATTCAAATTCAAATAACATTATTTCATCTCATGTTACTAAATTTTTCCCTTATAACAAAAAATAGAAAAAAGTAACCCACAAACTTGAAATTATTTTAAATAATTTAAAGAATTCTCTCAATATCCAAATAAATGACACATCAACGGGAACATCACCTCCAATCTGGTTGACATGCCAAAGTTACGAAAATTCTAACAAAAAGATCAATTCATTTTGATTTGAAACCAAGTTATTTTTAAGAATTTAAATATCAATTCGATCAGCACCCTAAAGTTTCAGAGCCACAAATATAATCTTATTGCTAAAAAGAAAATAAGTTTCGTGTATAACTTAATTTTTTGATAATAAATTAATTGTAATTTTTTAAAAGATAATCTTATTCAATTAATTAATTATTTATTAAAATTTTACAAAAATATATTTCAATCATTTTGTCTTCATTTAAATTAAATAAAATTTAGCACAAAAATTTTATTTTTTATTACTTATTATGTCATTTTTAAATTAAAAAGATTATCCATATTAATAGGAATTATCCTAAAGTTTTAAATATTTTCCCAAAAAAATTAAAATTAGGTGTTTAAATGCGTGTGTGTATATATATATAACATTGAATTAAACTTCAATATCTCCATTTCTTTTCAAATTCCTAATTAATTTTATTTTTTTGTTACATTTTTAATTAATTTTATGAGATTAAATTGGAGTTAATTAAATACAAATTTTAAAAATAAATCAAGTTTAAATATAAAATAATAAAGAATAATCTATTAGTGCCTAAAGTAGTAAGAATTGCATTAATTAAGATTACAGCTATTTAATTTATTTAATATTTAAAATATGTTATATTTAATTTTTAATTACTATTTGGATTTAAATTAATTTTTCATTTTGTGTATGCTCTCTCTCTCTATATATATCAAAATTTTTAACACATTATTTAAAATATATTTCAAAATAATATTTTATAATTTTATTTTTTAAAAAAAATATTATAAATTAAAATCTTTACCATATATCCACTTTCGTAAATCTAATTTACCCTTGAAAGTTTTGGTTAGCTGATGACTTTATATATTCGGAAGTGTTTCAAATCAATTAGGACTCATACAGAATAGAACCCCTGGACCACTTTAAAGAATGCAACGCGGAATCAAGCAATAGCTCACATTTGATTTTTATGTGGGGATTGATTTTATGGATCACCGTTCACGTGTATGAGAAGGAATGATGAGATTTTCTCTATATAGATTTTTATATATATATATATATATATATATGATATATTAATAGTATATAATTTTTATAAATTATCAATATATAAAAAATTGATATCTCATCAATAAATAATTAAAAATATATCAAATAATTAAAAATAAAAATAAATTATTTTTTTAATTTTTTAATAAAAATTTATTGATAAAGTATCAATTTTTTATACATTACATCACATATAAATATATATATAAATCCATACTATATTAAGTAATTATTATCTCCATCATTGTGTCTTTCAAAGATCGTGTCTTCACCAAAAAAAAAAAGATCGTTTGCTTGTAAAGGGGTTTATGAGTTTGAATATTTTTATGTGTGGCCGCTTTCACAGAAAAGCTTTATCCAAGCCATTTTATGGCATGATTAATTAATATAAAGATATTATTAAATTTTATTTTTAAAGATTTTGGGTATCATATCTTCAAGGTTTAATAATCAAATATATTACCAATAATTTTTTTGACCTAGTGATTAAAGACGAGTTATGACATATTGTAAGTCTTGGGTTTGAATCCAAGCATCCTCATCTCCTGTTATTTAATATTCCTCTTGTAATCAAAAAAAATAATCAAATATATTTTTAATTTTTTTTGCACAGGACTGAAATAGAATCTCAATCTTTAATTTTACTGTATAATCCCCTAATATTGAAATAAAATCTAAATCTTTAATTTTATTATATAAACCCCTAATATTTCAAAATAATACAATTAAGTTCAAATAAATTATAAATTTTTATAGTAAAATAAAAAAATTGAGGGCTTATAAGATTTTAATCTCTTATTTATTTTACTTAATTACATTATTTTGAAATATTGGGGGTTTATTTTTTTTGAGTAGTACGTTTTTCTTTAGAAGTTATGGTTATAATCACAATCAGCTTTAATGAATAAATAACTATGAAAATCACATTACTTAAACTAGGTAAGTTAGTAAATAACTATAACAAACTAAATTAACTAGTAAGTAACTAGACAAACTTAAGCTCACACTTAGATTTGAACCTAAGACCTCAAAGTCTCAAAACCTCCTTCTTGCCACTAAGTCAAGACTTCATTGGCAAGAGTTTATTTATAGTGAGCTAAAAGTTTATAGACTTTTACACTAAATTTAAATGTTGAAGGCTTATATCCATTTTGTGTAGAAGGTTGAGAGTATATTTGGCTATTAAACCTATCTTCAAAATAAATCTTATTGAAGACTCCTTTGCCACGTGCAGATAAATTGAAAAAATAAATTTAAAAATAAAGACATTGATGGAAGACCAAAACTAGAAAAGAAAAAAGAGAATATTGTTGTAATTTACTAGTAAGTAGTTATTTTGTTTTTACTGAATAAATTAAGGTTTCTTTTAATAGATTTTTAAAAAATTTTTAAATAAATAGAAAGGAAAAAACTTAAAATAAAATGAGTAAAAGATTTTTAAAAAACTAAAAATAATAAGAAGAAGAAAATCTACCAAATGAAGTCTAAATTATTCAATTTAGGAGGTTGAGAAGGGATAACAAGAATATTGTACTTTTTTCGTAATCATGGAAAGTTGAACTATATTTTTTTTATGTAATCTTATTCGGACTGAAAGCGGTAAACGATAAAGTTTTTTCAACAGATTTTAGGATTTAAACTACATCTAAATGTTTAGAAAAATAATTTACTTTCACTTTTTTTAACTACTTGTCGACGGAAAATATAACTATATATATATATATATATATATATATATATACACACACACACACTAATAGTTCTCTTCTTTTAAAAAAAAATAGACTTTTTGGCAAGAGAAAATATAAAAACAAATTTTAAAATATAAATTTGGAATTGTCTACTGTAGAGTTCTCTAACTTGAGGGAAAGGAGAATGCAATACTAAAATTTTGCAAAACCTTTACATTTTAAAAGTGAGATTGTAACAATTTGAACCAAGACAAATGTTAGGTTTAAACTTTTAGTTACACAAACAGAGTTCTTCATCTTAAATAGCTAAGAGGTAAAAGAATGAAATGAGACTTAGTGTTCACATTTGATGCCTTTTAAGATCCTCTTTACCTATGTTTTTAATGTTTAGATTAACTCTATTGCTTCATTCCATCCTAAGTGAAACTCGAAGAGTCTTAAACAAAGTGATTGTTCTATAGATACATTGACAACAAGAAATGACAAAAGAACTCTTTTCATTACTAGTAGATTTTATCTCATTTCCTAAAAAACATAATTTGGATCTAAACAATTGTTAAAAGATAACAGTACTTCTCAAACTTATCATCACTCATCCAAATGATTTGTCCTTAA
The DNA here is from genome assembly GCA_031772115.1 of Heritiera littoralis. Taxonomy (NCBI): domain Eukaryota; kingdom Viridiplantae; phylum Streptophyta; class Magnoliopsida; order Malvales; family Malvaceae; genus Heritiera; species Heritiera littoralis. Next base: position 7,204,900 of record JAPDPK010000025.1, on the reverse strand, counting down.
ATGTTAATTAGGATAAGTTTGACTCTTAACAAGCTTATCAACAAGGCATAAACTTAGCAGCATAAATACCCTTCTTAACATATATCAAAGAAAAAATTTGGAAAGAAAGAAATTAACCAAATCCCAATCCACCAACCAATCTCAAGCATTACCATTCTACACCATATCCAATGCACTTTAATAATGTGGGACACATAGTTTTCCAATCTAAAAGAAACCTCATCTTCGGATAAAAGATTAAACCTAAAATTGTACGGACACGTGAAGGCACTTGATTGGTGCTTTTAGATATGACATGTGGCCAAAAGAATTGGATTTTTTTTGGATGATGAGAGAGAACAAAGGATGGAGCAAACTTCAGCTAGCAATTAAAAAGTCTTGTGGACCTTTTTTCTTTTATTTGCCTGCGAGAGGAAAAAAACAAAGGGCTTCTCCCCTTTTATTCTTTATGTTCTTTCGATGTAGAGAAAAAGGAGGGATTGGCATATCATCTTGAAAGTGAACTTCCAGGAATCTTTGAGAGCATAATCTACTTTATCAGCTTGAGATTAAAAATTGCAATGTAAAATTTTATTGGAGGTGTGAACATGGGTTTTACAAAGAAAAGTCTTTTGCATTAGTGAACTTTTGCATGTGGGTGTGTTGGATTTTGATGTTATCCTTTTCCTCTCCCCGGAGGAAATTGTATAATAACTGAGAAAATATTTTAAGCCAATGACCATGTTAATTACACAGGTATTTTTCTTTTTAAAATTCAAGGTTTTGGATTTGATTAGTTTTAATATATGAGTCCAGTGCGGGTATAGGTCGCTAAAAGTGTCCAATTTGTAATTCAGTTTCAGAGGTTGATTTTAATGATTTTTCTCATTTTTAAGATATCTATGTGTGTTAATGTCATTCTTATATGTAAATAAAAATATTTTGAACACTAAATTCTGAACTGAGAATATTTATCGATTATTTTTATCACAATGTTATTGTTACTGATTTTACTGAATTATGGACTGACTAAAGATTTATTTTACTAAATCGACCTATGAAGAGTGGTCCCACTATTTTATACACTGTTTTGAGACTGTTGGTCCCATAGTAGCCTTTGGGTATATCATGCTAATCTGAGTGTGTGTTTTGTTGCTGATTGACCTTAGTCACGTCTTTAGCACCCACAGCTGTCACTTGACTAGTGTTCATTGTAGACCTTATTGACTATGGTCATATGTTTTATTAATATTTCCTTTTGGGATTTTGAAACTACATGATTCTATTGGCTATTGCTTAGTCTCCACTAAACTGTTATCGAATGATTTTACCATACTATTTACTGAGTGTTCTTTGAATATGATCGATTGAACTGATTTTCTATGTTGTTCACTGAATTCTGTCTACTATACTGTTACTGAGTGTTTTACTGAACTGTTTACTAAACTGGTCACTGTGCCGTTTACTTATTATTTTATTGATAATCCACTGAACTGATTTTCATACTATTTTTCAAGTGACTGTTAACTGTTTATTGAATTGCTTAAGAAATGATTGATCGGAAACTGTACCACTGAACTATTTATCAAGCAAACTATGATAAACTCCCTATAGTCAAAGCTAGGGACTAGGACAAGTGAGATACTTCAAAGTATTTTTCTATACTCAACTTGGTTACTTAACCGATTATAGTATCCTTTCCGATAGAGCAGCTAAATTTCCTATTGATAGAGATTTTGAGTGTAAGAGCATGTTTAGGATACATGAATGTAGTTATGCATGATATTAGCTTTTTTATATATATTTTTATTGGATGTAAGCTCACCCCCTTACGTTCATTCTAGATTACTACAATTAACTTCTTTTTGTTCCAGGAGGATTTTGATCGGTATCCCTCAGGCGGTTACCAAAGACCATAGAAGTATACTATTTTACTTTTGCATGTTCAACAATGTATGTATAGTACTATTATGTAAGTATTTGTACAAGGGATGCAAATTTTACTATAGTATATTGAACGTATTTGTCGAGTCTTTTACTAAGAAAAGCTAGATGTAAATTAAGTTTTGATCGTTCATATATATACATATCAGAAGGGAATGTTTAAGATTTTGGAATTGAAATTTCAATCAACATTAAAACTGAGCGTGGACATTACAAACAGTCCAACCAATCATAATGAATAAAAAAATTAATATTAAGTGTCAATAATTAGATCGTGACATTCTTAAAGAACGATTTAATGCTGTTCAAGCTAAGCATATGAAAGTAGTTTTTGTTTTTAATATTGACCACATAATTAATTATCTCAAAGGAAAAATCCAAGTGCAATTCTGTTTCTCTTCCATGTGCTACAAAGGAGAAAATAATTTAATATGCATGAAAGCTACGCAAATATCACTAAAAGCGAAAGAAAATGATGTGCTGTGTTCTTTCTCTGGCCAAAAAAAAGAAAATGATGGTGCTAAATTAATTCAATTCGGAGTCCAATCATTGTTTTATTTTTATTATGACCATTTTTAATTAGATTTTTTTTCTTTGTAAATTGACGGCCCAAATCTCTTTTCGATACCATGCTTAAAACATAAAATAATAATTGTTTGAATACGATCCACACAAATTTTGAAAGGTGAAGGGGACAAATTGCTCAAGACAGGCCCACATAAAATCAACTTTTTTAAGAGATAATTATAAAAAAATTAAGATCTAATTAAATGATTCCAGATATATTTTAAAAAAATATTTTATTAAATTTCAAGTATAAATTTCATCGATTATTATTTTTTAATCATTAAATATGATTTCTTTTATATAAATATACAAAAAAAATCAAAAGTAGAAGAAGACTTTATAATTATTTAAAGTTAAACCCACAAAGAGGTTTAAATTAATTAATTAATTTATAAGTAAGCTTTTACTTGAAGAATAGAAAGACTACATGATTTTTCTTCATGTTTTCAGTTTTCTGGTCAATTTTGGAAGGAAATTGAAGTAAATAAAAGATTTTGTGATTTTCTTAAGCTTAAAATTGATAGACTTGAGACCTTAGATAATTTTAACAGCTTTTCTCTAAAGTCAAGGATCGTGGCCAGTCAAGCCGCCCTTGTGATTATAAAGTTTCAAACCATTCGAGTTAATCACTGTGTTATGATGTTATGATATTAGGATTAATATCTTATACTGTTAATAAAGTTTTTTGATCCCATAAATAAAATTAAAATTATTACAAATATTTTATTTTATTTATTTTTATTTTCTTAATATGTTTAAAGAATATGTGTAATTATTTTAATCTGTTTGTGAAATCAAAAACTCTAATAACAGTGTATAAGATAGTTATTCATAATATATAAGAGCATAATTAAAAAAAATACTCAAATTACTGAATACGAGATGTCTCAAAATCTCCTCTTTACTATAAAGCCAAGATCTCATTGGCAAATTTTATTACAATCGTATAATTTAATACAAGTTATTAATATATATGTTTCAGTTATAACATAATCATTAATTACATCTGAATATTTAGTGTAGACATTTCATTTAATCCGGAAATTTAAGATAATTTTAACTAAATCAAATTTAATTATTTTTTATTTTTAAACTTACTATGAATTCGTATGAAATTGAGTCTAGATTTAAAATTAATTCTTGTATACATGATCAATTTTATTAAATCGACTTAAAACTTGAATTGCGTGAAAATTTTCTTGTGTCAAAAATTTTGGGCGGATGCAGGACAATTTTTCCTTGTTTTTGCTACTTTCAACCAAAACAAAGCAAGCATTCAGAAAAAAGAGAAACGGTGAGATTGCGTACCCCTAAAGAAACAATCATTTTCATTCCATTTTTTTTCTACAATTTATGTCGAGTTTTGGTCGCATAACCTTTGTGTTGATGGGTTTTCAGGTTGAGGGTGTATAAATTCTTTTTTATTACAAAAAAAAATTAAATAATTGAATAGAAAGTTGCTGAAATTTATATTTAAAATTTATAATGTCATAATTTATTTTTAACAATTTGATCAAAAGATTCTCGACCAAAATATAAGTTCTTTGGATATTTAATTGATTAGTGTGGTTAGATATGTTAGGATCTTGTGCTACGACAATCAACGTTCATGTCAAAATATATGAAAAAGTAAAGCAAAAATAAAAATAACGAAGAATTGAGCTAGAATTATCTTTTATCGAAATATGTCCCTCAATTCTTTACTTTTTTTTTATATTTACTTTTTTTTTATATTGTGATTGTGATTGATTACTCATAATTTAAGTATCATATATATATTTTTCTGTTCAATCCAAATATATTACATATCACTTAGGCTAATCTGATTATTTTATGCGACAAACTGAATCAACTTTGTAAGGGTTGGCTTCGGTAAAATTCTAAATGAATCCAATTTTTTTCTTTGTAGCCCATTTTCTTCATATTTTATTGTTTAAATAAAGAATAATTGTTCAATACAGCAGTGAAATTTCTTGACTCTATAAAAAGAGTTAAAATGATAACATATGTCTTATTTTATTTATTTTATTTTCATAATATTTTAAAAGATATATGTCATTATCCTAACATTACTTGTAGAATCAAAAAACTTTATTAGCGGTGTATTAGATATTAATTCTTAAATAAAAGAGTGTAAGAGAAGATGGATGTATTTAAAATCCTTCAATTCAACTTATAAAATTATTAATATCTCATGCACAGTAAGTGAAGTTTTTTAACTCCACAAGTAAGGTTAATATAGTAACACGTCCTTTAAAAATATTTTAAAAAATAAAAAAATAAAATAAGACATATATCGTTATTTTAAACTTATTTATGAAGTTAAAAAATTTTATTAACAATGTATAAGATAATTATCCTTTATAAAATGAATTCATTTGTGGAAAACTTTAGAAATGTAATTTTAAAAAAATAAATCCGGTTTATCAGGATAACCGTCTTAAAAGGAATAAAAGATTACCTCGGCAACAACTAAAAATGAGAAAAGAAAAGCCGATGAGGTCTTGGCTTAATGGCAAGGAGGAGGTTTTGAGACTTTGAGATCTCAAGTTCGAGTCTCACTAAATGTGATATTTGTTTAGTTTGTTATTGTTTACTTAGTTTGTTAAATATAGTTATTGTATTTACCAGTTCATCAAGTTATCTGTTCATCAAATGTAATATCTGATTATGATTGTAACTTTGAATGAATTATTCTTTAAAAAAAATGAGAAAAGCAAGAGAGATAAGATCATTTTATAATTGATTTGATTGGATACAAAAAAGAGCCATGAGATTAGGTTTAAAAAGCGGACTATTCCACCCAAAAAAAAACAAAAAAGAAAGTGGACCTTGTCCTAAACAGATGCTACTGACCCCCTTTATCCATTAGACAAAGCAAATAAAATGCACAAAAATAGTTGAATTTACCACGTAATAAATCATTATTATTATTGAGTCGTGATTTCATGAACTCTAAATTTTATCAAATTTATTATGGAATTTTGATATGATTTAATTATTATTATAAAATTAAAATTTTATTTAACATTAAAATTTTTATTACCAAATTTATTATTTTATTATGGTTAAAATTTTATAGTTGTGATTATTACATCAAAATTTCATGATAATTTTCAAAAACTGGCTATACACTATACGGGATTAAAAATTTATTATTATTAAAATAAAAATAGAAATAGTAAACGTAAGTGAGAATAATGTAAGATTTTAAGATAAAATTTATATGGATCATAATATTTTTCAACTTTTTTATCATCTGTTATTTTAAGTATACTCAACCAACAATTTCTTTCCATGTGGTTTTATTTGTGTGCAACCATATTTTTACACCTAATCTTATTGTTGGGAAATTCAGGAATTTTCATCCTTAAGGAGAGATGTTTATAAAGCAAACGCCGAAGCAAATGAAACCTTCCTTTATCAATATCTGTTGAGCCAAGTAAAAAAAGCTCGATATCTCTTTAAATAAAGTTTCGAATTTGAGTTTTGTAAACGAAAAAAATAACATTGAAAGAACTCATCTTATATCAAGTTCAACATAATTCGACTTCAGATCGGTCAAAATCTAAAATAACATTCAAATATTGAAAAGTTTCGACAAAAAAAAGAAGGAAACAACCCTTCCTTAAAAGCCTAATTAGGAGACTGAAAATTACATAGATGAGCCAGACCCACAAATACATGGCTGCATTCATGCGTATGGTAATGTGCCTATAGAGTGTAAACAAACTTTAGCTTAAACTACTCAATAATGAAAATAATGAATTGAATCGAATTCGAAATTTTTAATACAAAATTTTAATACTAAACCACGCGGCTCAAGCCTTGATAAACTTTTTAAATATATATTTTTAATATTTTATTATTATTTTATGATTTTATTTTTATAATTAAAAATTGACAGTTGAACCTATTGAATCGCATTCGAGTGATTTGAATATTCTTTCAAGTGAAGTTCAAGCTTCCAAAACCAAACTCAATCGAGCGTCAAATTTTGAAATCAAATCGAATTCAAACCTAATGCTGAATTATCTTAATCCGATTCGATTACACCACACCGCTGTGTCACCATGCTTTTCTGTTTTCTACAGATCATATGTATTCAGCAACTTTGGTCCAACCACCAAACTAACAGAGCCCACTCTTCTGACCCAGCCCAACCGAAGCCCCACTGCTCAATTTTGTATGGTTGCATTCAACGTTGAAGAGTTTGAAACTACGAAGAAAACTTTGATCAGGAAGGGAGAAATAAAGACCTTGGTAAAGCACACCATTTTTGACACATGTGGATTTCTATTCATGTCAAACTTTTCAAGTCCATAAGAACATTTTTTTTCATGCTGAATTTGACTTCATTTATCTAGCTACCACCACCCACCATTCATCTTCTGACCCACCAAATAACTTGCACTTGCAGGACAGGACGAAGAAAACAGCGGAACAAAAATGAAAAAAAAAATACTATAATTGAAACAATACCAATAATGGTTAAAGTGCAGGCATTCTCGCTACTTCACCGGTAGCTTCGGTAGGCAGGGCTGTACATGCAGCTCTCAGCATACTTCACAAGATCCTTAGGTTGAGGCTGAAGTGTCGCCAAACCTATGAAACAATGGGATAATTATATTAAGATTAAATAAAGTGGAGTCGCTTGTGCCTATATATTATAAAACAAGAAAGAAATTTACCAAGTTCGTATGCTTTAGCCGCAACACTGGCAGCAATATGGGCTGAAATCTTTCTGATATTTTTGAATGGTGGGTAAATGAGTCCATTGTCTTTTCCTGTGCACCTGTGCAGCCAAGGCCTCCGCTGTACCCAAAAACAAAGAAAAGTTTTAACAACTTGCAAACAAACCTGGTGATACTACTTTTAAATCACTGAAAACAAGGCAAATTTTGGATGAGGTTAAAAGATTAGGATCAACTGTATGGCTCAGTTTAGATTCCACCATTTTATTAATCAAAACTTCTAAATTTAAAATGCGAGCTTACAGGCTGCCAGAAGCATGTCATCATGAACACGGATTGCACCGGACATTATTAAACCCAGTCCAAAGCCAGGAAAGATGTATGCATTATTTGCCAGCAGGACATAAATAAAACTAAAATCAGCCCTCAATGCAAGGCATAAACACAATAGAGTAAATCCGCTTTAGGCACTACCTGCCCAGGCACGTAAACTCTTTTGTCATATTCAACAGGGTCAAATGGGCTTCCACTGGCAAAAATGGCTCGACCCTGCGAGTGAACAGAAAATGGAAAAACCATTTAGAGTTAGTTAACAAGTCATATGTAACTTTGAATAATATTAGACAACAAACATTAGAGAAGGTTCTTTCTAAAGGCTTCACAAGGGCTGAACTAATAATATTTTTAGATGTTGACAAATGAGATATGCAAGCTTCATGGCTGAATTACCTGACTCCATGTATAAGCTTCTTCAGCAGTACATTCAGATTGTGATGTTGGATTAGAAAGAGAGAATATAATAGGTTTCTGCAAGCAGTCACATAAACAATGGGTCAGGTCAGCTTAATTGTTTCACTGATTTATAGAGAGATACGGTACATCATTCAAGGCAGCCATAGCCTCAATAACTTCTTTAGTAAATGTCCTTCCTACTCCTGATGTTCCGATCAATATTGTTGGCTTGATTCTCTGTCAAAATAAGATAAAAGAATGAAGAGTCTAAGAACTTTTTGTTTCCACAATTGTTTTTTGGTGGGGTTTGGTGAGCAAGAAAAGGGAGACAAATGGGAGAGATTTTGCACATTAACAGCATCGACAAGTTTCTTGACAGGTTCATGCTTGTAAGCCCAGGGCTTTTTGAAATGCTGAAGGGAGTCAATGCGAGATTTAACGACCAATCCCTGCAAAAAGATCAAAATGTATGCAACATATTGATCACTAGAAAGAAAGGAAGACAGAAAATTAAGAACAAGATACTTTGTACCAGAGATCTAGATCAGATTTTAAATACCTTGGAGTCCACGAGTGAAATCTTCTTGCGAGCCTCTTCGATTGGCATATTTGTCTGCATGATAATCAAGTATTATTTCCAATGGCTTCATGATTGAATTTCCATAAACTACAAAACAAATTATAAAAACTGTGATCATTAATGCTGAAATTATAACCTGTTTTGAAATTTGAAGGGCTATGAGTTCGGCTATGCCAGTGCCAGCCTGTAGAACACCAAATAAAAAATCAGATGCAGCAATAAAATAGTAGTGCATAGATTAACAACAAATAAAGCAAAACAGAAGCCAGCGAGAAGATAACTTAAGTGGAAACAAAACTCCCACAGGATGCAATTCCCCAAATATACTCTTTGAGAAGAGACCTAGGGCATATTATTGAACTATTACAACAAAATTGAAATGATTAAGGTTCATTTCTCTCCAAAGCCCTCTACCATTCGAGGATTTTAATAATAAGATCATTAAAAGTGATATATAGGAAAGAATTTCTCTAATCTTTTTACTTAATGATTTTAATTTATTATCCAACTTATAGGATAACATTTATCCATTTCACTTCTGTTGTTCACGCTTCTCTAAGCTATACTCATTGTCAACAAAAGGACAAGTCTTGCAAGGGAAAAATTTGTCTAACTAATCTTTATCTACTTAACTAATTTAAGATTTTCATGATTGTTTCCTTCTTTACAATGACTCAAGGAAGTGCAGCAAATTGTAATAACAACTCGCCTCTCCAGCACCAAGGAATAAGAATCTATGGTCAGCCAAGGTTCCACTAACTACTTTTAGTGCAGCAACAAGCCTTGCAAGGACCACAGATGCTGTACCCTGCAGAAAAAAAAGGTCATTTATGCGAATCAAAAGCAAGATGTTTAAGCCCAATTAATTTAAGAAAACAAAGCTCAAATGATAACCTGAATATCATCATTGAAAACCAGATGAGTTGTGCCATATTTAGCAAGCAAATCAAATGCATTGTGGTTTGCAAAATCTTCAAACTGCAAAAATATTTAAAGAAGATTCAGAAAACGAGAAACGTAACACATAAACAAACATACAAGTATATAATCCAGCCAATATTTCATAGCTGTCTTCACTGAGTCCACTTACCTGAATCAGAACTTTCTCCCCATAGTTCTGCTTGACTGCAGTCATGAATTCGTGCATAAGTTCTGCATATTCCTAGAATAAAGAAGAGCAACGCCACATTAGTATGAAAAAATTTTGATCCATCCATAACTAAAACGAAGCAAGTGCAATATAGATTATGCACCTGCCCAGTTGCTCTCCTTTGCCTAAGCCCTATATAAAACTCGTCATTCAACAACTGCTCATTGTTTGTACCCACATCAATTGTTACAGGTAAGCACTGCAAATGGGAGGAAATTTATCAGCCATTATGTGAGACGTTATAAAGGCAACAGGTTAACTGAAAGATATAGCTAATTGTGAAGCTTTGCTGGATTCACAACTTCCTTAATATGAACAACATGCAATGGAGCTGCCATCAGTTCTTTCTGTTAAAGCAAAAGGTTGTAATAACTACATAATAACTGATCATTACAGATACTTACAGCAGAAGGACGAACCCCTCCTAGTGCTGTGTATAAAGAAAGCTTCCCTATAGGTATTCCCATTCCCTGAGGACATAAATGACCATTAACAAATCAATAACACGAGAGAGAGAGAGAGAGAGAGAGAGCAGTTATAAGCAGATGTCTCCTAGTGTTTATACCTGACATCCAAGGTCCCCTAGACCCAAAATCCTTTCCCCATCAGTGACAACAATGACTTGAATATTATTCTGAGGCCAATTTCTCAGAACTTCATGAATCTTTCCCTACATAGGGTATATATTAAGAGTAAACGAAAAGGGAAAGAAACAGAAATTCAAGAGTTCCATGTCAATTATCATCCGAGGAACAAGTTCTCATGTGAGACGTATACTTTTCTTTCAAACTTATAAAAAGACCCTGAGGGCGCCTGAAGATGCTCCCGTATTTTTGGCAAGCTTCACCAACAGTTGGAGTGTAGACAACTGGCAGTAACTCCTCAACATTGTCAATGAGAAGTTTGTAGAATAACTTTTCATTTGTCTCCTGAAAATGAGAGTAAAATGGGAGTCAATTCAGAACTGTTAGTCTTTCATGGAATTTATTAAATGATATGGACCTCACTAAAAGAAGATGAGGTTCAATGAAGAAGACGAAGAACACTTGAAAAAAAATAATAACAAGTTAAAAACGCAGCAAAAGAAAACAAAAATTAGAAGTAAAATCAAGACCGTTGTGTAGATACACAAGAACCTATGGTATTGGACAAGACCCGTTGCTTAGAAAAGCAAGAACATATGATATATATTGGTGGAAGGTAGAAGAACGCCACAAGGAAGACCTTGATAAGTTCAAGAGTTCTCAAGAGAACCAAAGAGAAGAAGTCTCTCAATTTTATTACTAAAATCAATTGTGTTCTCCCCAAAGGGTTACATAACTATTTATAGGCAACTAGCTAACTTGCAGCACAAGTAATAGGAATACTACTTTCCAAACTTGCAGAATAGGAAATAGCAAACTTGCAGAATAGGAAATAGCAAACTTGCAGAACAAGTAATAGGAATCCTACTCTCCTAACTTGCAGAACAAGTAATAGGAATCCTACAAAATATATTATTTAAAAAGGAATTGGGCTTAAATTAAATTAAGACAACGTTCAGCCCAATAATACTTAACTAAATAAAATATGCATCCAGCCTAATTGCATTTCGGCCCAATACTTGTGTGTGTCTTCAAGAAGGTTGAACTTGGGCTTGGATCATGTTGTAGAAGACTTTATCATCCTCCATGCTCAAGCTTTGTTGGGCTTTCTCTCTAGCAATATTAATGAAACCAGCCAAGGCTTGTTGCATTATCTTTGATTTAGCTCTTGTAATTGGACCTCCATGGATGCTCAAAGGATCACGAACATCACGAACATGACTTGAGCTGTGTGAGCTTGATGGGTCTCCATCATTCCCTCTCTCCTCGAAAGGATTTGTCCTCAAATCAGAATCACCTATATCAATATCAAAGGGAGAAAGATCAGAAACATTAAATGTAGCACTAACATTATACTCACCTGGAAGATCCAATTTATAAGCATTGTCATTGATCTTCTCAATCACTTGGAATGGTCCATCTCCTCGAGGTTGCAACTTGGAGCGACGTTGAGCAGGAAATCTCTCTTTACGCATATGTACCCAAACCCAATCACTAGGTTCAAAGACAACTTTCTTGCGATGCTTGTTGGCTTGAGTAGCATATTGCTCAGTCCTCTTCTTAATGTTTTGACGTACCTTCTCATGTAGTTGCTTAACAAAATCAGCTTTCTTTTCCTCATCCAAACTAGCTCTCTCCTTAGTAGGTAGTGGTAAAAGATCCAATGGAGTGAGTGGATTAAAATCATAGACAACTTCAAATGGAGAATAACTAATAGTAGAATGCACACTTCTATTGTAAGCAGACTCCACATGAGGCAAACAATCTTCCCAATTCTTCAAATTCTTTTGAATAATGGACCTCAACAAAGTAGATAAAGTACGATTGACTACTTCAGTTTGACCATCGGTTTGTGGATGACAAGTAGTGGAAAACAATAGCTTTGTTCCTAACTTTCCCCATAATGTTTTCCAAAAGTAGCTAAGGAACTTCACATCACGGTTAGAAACAATGGTCCTCGGAACACCATGTAGACGAACAATTTCCTTAAAGAATAAATCGGCAATGTTGCTTGCATCATCTGTCTTGTGACAAGCAATGAAGTGAGCCATCTTAGAGAACCTGTCAACAACAACAAAAACAGAATCTCTACCTCTCTTTGTTCTTGGTAACCCCAAAACAAAGTCCATAGAAATGTCAGTCCAAGGAGCAGTAGGAATAGGCAATGGAGTATAAAGACCATGATTCATAACTCTAGACTTAGCTTGTTTACAAGCGACACATCTTTCACACAATTTTTCAACATGTCTTTTCATGTTAGGCCAAAAGAAGTGATCATACAATATATCTAAAGTTTTCTTTACTCCAAAATGTCCCATTAACCCACCGCTATGGGCTTCTCTAACAAGTAATTCTCTTAAAGAACTCCTAGGCACACATAATCTATTTTCCCTAAATAAGAATCCATCATGCCTATAAAACTTTCCAAAACCAGTTTTCTCACATGCAATGAACACATTTTCAAAATCCTCATCAGTAGCATACAAGTCTTTAATATACTCAAATCCAAGTAGTTTTGCATTAAGAGTAGTGATTAGAGTATACCTTCGAGACAATGCATCAGCCACGACATTTTCTTTACCTTGTTTATATTTAATCACATATGGAAATGTCTCAATGAACTCCATCCACTTGGCATGAAGCTTGTTCAACTTGCTTTGTCCTTTCAAGTGCTTCAAGGACTCATGATCAGTGTGGATGACAAATTCCTTAGGCTATAAATAGTGTTGCCATGTTTCCAAGGCCCTCACTAATGCATACATCTCTTTATCATATGTGGGATAGTTAAGGGCAGGTCCACTTAACTTCTCACTGAAAAAAGCAATGGGGCGCTTCTCTTGCATTAAAACAGCTCCAATACCTATACTTGAAGCATCACACTCAATCTCAAAAGTTTTAGAAAAGTCAGGTAAGGATAACAAAGGTGCGGAACAAAGCTTCTCTTTAAGCAAGTTAAAAGCACGATCTTGCTCAAGACCCCATTTAAATCTAACATTCTTTTTAACAACATCAGTTAAAGGTGCAGCTATAGTACTGAAGTCTCTAACAAACCTACGGTAGAAACTAGCTAATCCATGAAAACTACGCACTTCAGAAATATTCTTAGGTATAGGCCAATCTTTAATTGCCTTAACCTTTTCATCTTCTACTGCTATACCCTTAGAATAAACAACATATCCAAGAAATATAATCTTATCAGTGCAAAAGGAACATTTCTTAAGGTTAGCATACAGCTTTTCCTTTCTCAAGACATTAAGCACATTCTTTAAATGTTCAATATGTTCATGCAAACTTCTACTATAGATCAAGATATCATCAAAATAGACAACTACAAATTTTCCAATGAAAGCACGCAAAACATGGTTCATTAATCTCATGAAAGTGCTAGGTGCATTAGTTAATCCAAAAGGCATAACTAACCGTTCATACAAACCATGCTTAGTCTTAAATGCAGTTTTCCACTCATCACCTTCTCTCATGCGAATTTGATGATAATCACTTTTCAAATCAATTTTAGAAAAGATGCAAGAACCATGTAACTCATCAAGCATATCATCTAATCTAGGAATGGGATAGCGATACTTTACAGTGATTTTGTTGATGGCACGACAATCAACACACATCCTCCACGTCCCATTCTTCTTAGGAACAAGTAACACAGGAACAGCACATGGACTCATGCTCTCTCTAACGTAGCCTTTCTTCATGAGCTCGTCAACTTGCCTTTGAAGCTCCTTTGTCTCCTCGGGATTACTTCTATAGGCAGGTCTGTTGGGAATGGCAGCTCCAGGAACAAGGTCTATTTGATGCTCAATTCCCCTAATAGGTGGCAAACCATTTGGAATCTACTCGGGGAATATATCTCCAAATTCCTTCAAAAGAGACACAACATTAGTAGGCAAAGAAGATTTAAGATCATTAGAACTAAAACAAGATTCTTTATATAAAAATAAAAGGATTGGGCACTTAGCTAGAAAAGCAGCCTTTACATCACTTTGCTTTGCATAAAAGTTCACATCCTTTCTTTCTTTCTTTGCAATATCTTTGCCTTGTCTAGATTCTTTAACCTTTGTTGTGATTCATTTTGCTCTTTCAACCTCAACTGATCCTCATAAATCTCCTTAGGACTCAAGGGTGCAAGTGTAAATTTCTTACTATCCATGGTAAATGAATAACGGTTTGTGAATCCATCATGTATGACACGTCTATCAAATTGCCATGGTCTTCCTAAAAGCAAATGGCCAGCATGCATAGGCACAACATCACACAACACTTTATCATTGTACCTTCCAATTGAAAATGGCACCAATACTTGCTTGGTCACATTTACTTCTCCACAATTATTGAGCCATTGAAGTTTGTATGGTTTGGGATGTTTTATAGTGGGCAAACTCAATTTGTCAACCAAATAAGTGCTAGCAACATTAGTGCAACTACCACCATCAATAATCAAAGAGCATACCTTATTGTTGACGTGGCATCTAGTATGGAAAATATTTTCTCGTTGCACTTCATCTTTATCCTTAACTTGGGCACTTAATGCACGACGAGCTACAAGTGCTTCACCATGTGCAGCAAACTCAACATAGTCATCATCCTCATCAATGTCCTCCAATGGTGGCATCTCATCATCAATATCAGAATCTTCACTTACAACATCACCATCATCACGCATAATCATGACTCGTTTGTTTGGGCATTGTGATGCAATGTGTCCTCTTCCCAAACATCTAAAACACTTAATGTCTCTACTCTTACCTTGGGATGCTTGGACAGCTTCGGGTTTGGGCTTTTGGACACTCTCACCCTTAGGCTTGAATGAGGATTCAGTCTTAAGTTTGAATGTAGTCCTATTATCCCTTCGAAAGGTGTTCGGTTTCCAAGAAGAAGACAAACTAGAACCTTGCATAAAACGAGATGAATAACCTTTTCTCTTGAGTTGCCTTTCAACCTTTATAGCCATATGCAACATATCATCAAACTCCACATAGTGATGTAACTCCACTACATTAGCAATCTCACGATTCAATCCTTGTAAGAGTCGAGCCATAGTAGCTTCACTATCCTCTTCAACATTAGCTCTGATCATGATAATTTCCATTTCTTTATGATAATCCTCAACACTCTTAGAACCTTGAGTGAAACCTTGTAACCTTTGAAAAAGCTCTCTATAGTAATGATTAGGAACTGTAGGATTATTTAATTCCAGCTTTATTTTTTGTTTTCTATTTTAAATAGATGCTGATAAGTCTAGGATAGTTTTTTAAAATTTTAAGATAATATCCAAGTGATTAGGATCAGAATATCCAACCTTATCTTCTATTTGTAATCCTGATTTTCAGGATATTCTATGTAACCAATATCTCTTTAAATAGAGATACTTCAATGGAATAAAAATATAAGCTCGAACATATCGTTCAGCTTTCATAATTACTCATTTCTTTATGGTATCAGAAGTGGACCTGATCATCTGAAAATGCCAAAAGCCGGCATGACATCAGACAGACAGACTTTTGCCGAGGTAACCTCAGGTTCCTCGGGTTCAACTCCTGCTGTTACAGCACCTTTTCATGGGCAAACAACTTCTCATCATGGGCTATCTGAGACTTCTTTGCCCATCACTGGATATAAGCTCAATGGTCACAATTATATCCAGTGGTCTCAATCCGTTATGATGTTCATTTGTGGAAAGATAAAGATGACTTCCTCAATGGAGCTGCTGCTGCTCCTTCCCCAGAAGATCCGAAGTTTAAAATCTGGCGTTCAGAGAATAATATGGTGATGTCCTGGCTCATCAATACCATGGAGAATGATATAGGCCAAGACTTTATGTTCTACAAAACAGCCAAAGAATTTTGGGATGCAGCAAAGGTAATGTACTCAGATACAAATAATACTGCTGAATTATTTGAGATCAAAGGGCTCCTCCATGATCTAAGGCAAGGTGAACACTCTGTCACCACTTATTTCAATTCCCTTACACGTTACTGGCAGCAATTGGACACTTTCGAGGAATACAAGTGGCAATGCACGGATGATAGCATCTTATACAAGAAAATTATAGAGGAGAGGATTTTTACGTTTTTGTTGGGTCTCAACAAAGACTTAGACGAAGTCAGAGGAAGAATTCCAAGTCTAAAGCCATTGCCCTCTATCCGTGAAGTATTTTCTGAGGTACAAAAAAGAAGAAAGCAGGAAAAAGGTTATGCTGCACCAAACTCCCTCCGAAGGAGTGGACAGATCTGTCCTTGCTGTTAGAGGCAACAATTCTCAAAGTCAAACAGAGAGAAGAAAGGGGCGTCCTTGGTGTGAACACTGCAAAAAACCAGGCCATGTCAAGGACAAATGCTGGAAGCTTCATGGGAAACCTGCAGATTGGAAACCATCTAAAGGATCTCAATACAGCCGCAGCTACAATGTCGAGGTTGAACCAGCCACCACAACAAAACCTGATGTTGAGAATTCTGTCTTCTCAAAAGAACAAATGGATCTCCTCCAGCAATTACTTAAACAAGTACAATCCAACCCCAACATCAGCACAGGTTCTGTAGCCTAAAGAGGTAATTTTTTGAGTGCCTTTAATGCTGAACTGGATAAATAGAAAGAATGGATCGTTGATTCTGGAGCGTCAGATCATATGACTGGTAATGCCATTTTATTTCATGAGCTTCGTTCGTGCCCCAGTGGTTTATCAGTTAAAATTGCAGATGGATCTTTGTCAAGTGTAAAGGGTGTTGGGACAATAGTGGTTTCTCGAAATCTAGTCTTAAATTCTGTTCTTTATATCCCTAACCTTAAGTGTAATTTACTTTCGGTTAATAAACTCACAAAAGACATGAATTGTGTTACTAAATTTTATCCTACTTGGTGTGACTTCAGGATTTGGACTCGAGGAAGATGATTGGCAGTGCTAAAGAGAGGGCTGGGCTATACCTTCTACAAGCTGACATCTCCAAGTCCCCATTTCGAACCGCCTGCAATGCCCTTCCTACACCGTATTTTTCCTGTTCCATTCCCGATAAAAGTAGTACTATTTCTTTATGGCATTATCGCATGGGTCATCCTTCCTTTCAGTATATGAAAAAGATGTTTCCATCTTTGATTAATAAAAATCAGATTCCTTTCCAATGTGAAATTTGCCATTTATCTAAACATACTCGTGCTACTTTTTCAACCCAGCCATATAAAGCATCCCAACCATTCAATGTTGTTCATAGTGATATTTGGGGACCTACAAGGGTTAAAAACATTACGGGTTCTAGATGGTTTGTTTCTTTTATAGATGATCATACTAGAATTACTTGGGTCTTTTTGATGAAAGATAAATCTGAAACTTACACCATATTTGAAAACTTTCATACCATGATCGAAAATCAATTTCAAACCAAAATAAAGGTCTGCAAACTGACAATGCCAAAGACTATTTCAACCTGAACTTAAACAAATATCTCTTAGCCAATGAAATTATCCATCAAAGCTCGTGTGTTGACACCCCACAACAAAACGGGGTAGTTGAAAGAAAGAACCGTCATATTTTAGAGGTTGCCCGATCCCTTCTATTTACCTATAATGTTCCAAAACATTTTTGGGGGGAAGCTGTTCTTACCGCCACATATCTGATTAACCGAATGCCTTCCAGGGTATTACAATTTCAAACCCCATACCAATCACTTTTGAATGCCTGCCCACAACTCAGATTCCTCACTACCCTCCCACTTAAAATTTTTGGCTGCACCACCTTTGTTCATATCCACTCCCAAAATCGTAGCAAACTTGATCCAAAGGCTACCAAATGTATATTTCTTGGCTACTCATCAAACCAAAAAGGATATAAATGTTACTCACCAACCAACCATCGCTTTTATAATACCATGGATGTGACCTTTCTTGCACATCAGCCATACTATACAAAAATTGATATTCAGGGGGAGAATAACACAACCAAACAACAAGAATATCAGTTTTTACTTCCGTTCACAATAACCCAATCACCCACATATTGTCTTGAACCTGAAACAGCACCTGAAACATTACCTGAAATCCAAACAAAGCAGCCAGCACTTGAAACAGAGCCAAAAATCCAGGCAGAGCAACAGACAGCACCTGAAACAGAGCCTGAAATCCAAACAAAGTAGCCAACTGCACCTGAAACCCAGACCAAGCCTTTTGCAACCAAAACTGTTCCTCCTCAAATCCAAGTATACACACGGAGACCAAGGACTTGTGAGAAGGTAGAGTCTGATTCTACTCCTAGTCAACACCATGATTCTGAACCAGGTTCCAAAACCTAAGAACTCACATCAGGTAACACCGAGGTACTCCCTATTGAATCTGAATTTGATGATCTTGATGTTCCTATAGCAAAGAGGAAAGGAGTTAGGACTTGCACTCAACATCCTATAGCTAACTTCCTATCCTATGAAAGGTTATCCTCTAAATTTAGAGCTTTTACCACTAAAATGTCCAATGTTGAGATTCCACAAACAATAGGAGAAGCTCTTAGGAAATCAGAATGGAAACAAGCAGTCAATGAGGAAATTCAGGCCTTGAGGAAAAATGGTACTTGGGAAATGGTGAAGCTGCCAAAAGGAAAGACCCCAGTAGGATGCAGGTGGATATTTAATGTGAAATATAAAGCTGATGGGAGTATTGAAAGGTATAAGGCCAGGTTAGTTGCCAAAGGTTACACTCAAACCTATGGCATTGATTATCAAGAGACATTTGCTCCAGTTGCTAAACTAAACACTATACGAGTACTTATCTCTATTGCAGTAAACCTGGACTGGGAGTTACAACAACTAGATGTGAAGAATGCCTTCCTCAATGGAGACTTAGAGGAAGAGGTATATATGGAGGTTCCACCTGGGTTCAAGGGAGAGCATAATTCAAATTTGGTTTGCAAATTACGAAAATCTCTCTATGGTTTGAAGCAATCTCCACGGGCATGGTTTGAAAGATTCACCAGAGTACTCAAGCATCAAGGCTATCAACAGGGACAAGCCGACCACACCCTTTTCACTAAACATTCCCCTACAGGCGACATTGCTATTCTTATTGTCTATGTTGATGATATTATTTTGACTGGAAATTATATTGAAGAGATGATCAAATTAAAGTCTATGTTGGCAAAAGAATTTGAAATCAAAGATTTAGGGCAACTAAGATATTTCTTGGGAATGGAAGTGGCAAGATCAGAAAAAGGCATTGTTGTGTCTCAAAGAAAATATACCCTTGATTTACTTAAAGAAACAGGTATGCTAGGGTGTAAACCAGCTGATACACCTATGGATGCAACTTGTAAAGTTGGAAAAAAGGAAGGATGTTCCCCTATTGACAAGGGAAGGTATCAAAGATTAGTGGGAAGACTTATCTACCTGTCTCATACTCGGCCTGATATAAGTTTTTCGGTAAGTGTTGTCAGTCAATTAATGAACAACCCAAATGAAGAACATTTTGAAGCTGTGTACCGTATCCTACGGTATCTAAAGATGACTCCAGGTTTGGGTTTATTTTTTAAAAAGGGTGTTAGTAGAAGTATCGAAGTGTTCACAGATGCAGATTGGGCCGTCTCAGTGACTGATAGACGATCAACTTCAGGTTATTATACTTTCCTATGGGGAAATCTGGTTACTTGGAGAAGTAAAAAGCAATCTGTGGTAGCAAGAAGCAGCGCAGAGGCAGAGTTTAGAGCCATGGCTTTAGGTGTGTGTGAAGGTATGTGGTTAAGAAGACTTTTCGCAGAACTAAAAATGCCTTTAAATGAATCTGTTAAACTGTTTTGTGACAATCAGGCAGCTATCAGTATTGCTAAGAATCCAGTTCACCATGATCGGACAAAGCATGTGGAGATCGACCGACACTTCATCAAGGAGAAAATTGAACAAGGAATTGCTACTCTTTCATATATCTCTACAAGTCATCAAGTAGCAGATATTTTTACCAAAGCTTTGTTTAGGGGGTTGTTTGAAAAATTTGTTAACAAGTTGGGTATGTTAAACATTTACAACCCAACTTGAGGGGGAGTGTAGGATTATTTAATTCTAGCTTTATTTTCTGTTTTCTATTTTAAATAGATGTTGATAAGTCTAGGATAGTTTTTTAAAATTTTAGGATAATATCCAAGTGATTAGGATCAGAATATCCAACCTTATCTTCTATTTGTAATCCTGATTTTCAGGATATTCTATGTAACCAATATCTCTTTAAATAGAGATACTTCAATGGAATAAAAATATAAGCTCGAACATATCGTTCAGCTTTCATAATTACTCATTTCTTTAGGAACAAACCTTTTTCTCATAACACGTTTCATTTCATCCCATGCAACTATAGGTGGCTCTCTATTCCCTACGTCTACCAAGTATGAGTTGGTCCCACCAAATGATTGCATAATCCGTAAACTCTACAACAGCAAGTTTCACCTTTTTTTTCTTCGGAATAGTTATGGCAATCAAAGACCATCTCCACTTTCTTTTCCCATTCTAAGTAAGCCTCAGGATCATTCTTACCTTGAAAGGAAGGAATCTTCAATTTGATACTCCCTAAATTTCCATCTATCCTATCATAATACCTATCTCTTTTATACCTATCTCCACGACCTCCTTTATTACCATGGTTACCTTTAACACTTCTACTAAACTCATCATCATCAAACTCATCATCAACTTTATCATCAAAGTCAGTATTCACAACATTGTCATTCTCATGAGAAGTATCACCTTGCTTTACCTTAGCTAGGACAGCTTCATGTTCCTCCAACTTATCATGAATATTATTAAACCTCAACTCTATCCTTGAAAATTGTTGTTGCATAGCTTGGAACATGAACGCAATCTTACTCAAATCAGGCTTTTCACTATTAGAAGACATGATTTTATCCTGCAAGAAACGTTAGTAAAAGAAAAGGACCTCACAAGTATGACCTCACGTGTTTACACTCAATACACACAAGAATGTACACTCACACTCGTGTTTCACATGATTTTAATATGGCTTTTCTCTACTAATGTTACTCACACACTCTTGCCTTTTTTCCTCACACAACTTTTCTCTATATGTTCTATATTGAACTCAAGACTCAATCAAAAATCAGCTAATGGAATTCAACTATCAACCAACAATAAACAAGCTGAGCACAAGATTTTAATCAAGGGAAAACAAAACAATAAAGACTCAACAAGACTTTGCAAGACTCAATAAGGCTTAAGAAGACTCTAATGAAACTAAACCTTGAAGGAAATATACGTGTTTTGGGGTGTTTAATTAGGGTAGGGTTTAGCCAAAGGTGGGGTAGTTTTGTCCTTTTATGTGGTAGGGTCAAAAAAGTAATTTTAGGCAGTAGGGTAAAATGGTAACAATGAATTTTCAAATTAGGCAATAAGAAATCTCAAAGCTCAAGATTTTGATGAAGCACACCTCCACGAATTGCCTTTGATGTTGCACTTGCTACACACGATGTAATAAATCCCCTCTTGAATTGATTTTTTCTATTCTCTTTTTTTTTAATATTTTACTAAAGTAAACGAACAATGAAGAAAAAAAAACAAAAAGTCTAAATAATAAAAGAGGTTTACTTGGGGAACAAGGCAACTTTTTGACAAAAACAAGCTAGTTTTGGTAGCAGCTTGTGTGGCAAGGAATGAGAGGGAACGGTGGCTTGTGAAACAAGTAGTCTTTATGTGATGTAGAGCTTTTGAAGGTTTCTTGGTGAGCAAGAAAGCCTTTGAGATTTGGTTGCTTGGAGAACAAGATAGGGTTGTAGAGCTTTTGAAGTTTTCTTGGAGAGCAAGAAAACCTTTGGGATTTGGTTGCTTGGAGAACAATATAGGGTTTACTTGGTGGCTAAGTAAAGGTAGGTTATTCTAATGAAGACAATAGGTTTGAGGGACAAATAATACTAGTGGTGGCTTGGAAAAGGATTCAAGATCAAGGTTTGTCCAAGACAAGAAGACAAAGAAAGAAAAAAAAAACGAGACTCCCACGAATTGAACCTAAGCTCTGATACTAAATGATATAGACCTCACTGAAAGAAGATGAGGTTCAATGAAGAAGACGAAGAACACTTGAAGAAAAACAATAACAAGTTAAAAACGCAGCAAAGGAAAACAAAAATTAGAAGTAAAACCAAGACCCGTTGTGTAGATACACAAAAACCTATGGTATTGGACCAAGAGCCGTTGTTTAGAAAAGCAAGAACCTATGGTATATATTGGTGGAAGGTAGAAGAATGCCACAAGGAAGACCTTGATAAGTTCAAAAGTTCTCAAGAGAACCAAAGAGAAGAAGTCTATCAATTTTATTACTAAAATCAATTGTGTTCTCCCCAAAGGGTTACATAACTATTTATAGGCAACTAGCTAACTTGCAGCACAAGTAATAGGAATCCTACTTTCCTAACTTGCAGAATAGGAAATAGCAAACTTGCAGAACAGGAAATAGTAAACTTGCAGAACAAGTAATAGGAATCCTACTCTCCTAACTTGCAGAACAAGTAATAGAAGTCCTACAAAATATATTATTTAAAAAGGAATTGAGCTTAAATTAAATTAAGACAACGTTCAGCCCAATAATACTTAACTAAATAAAATATGCATCCAGCCTAATTGCATTTCGGCCCAATACTTGTGTGTGTGTCTTCAAGAAGGTTGAACTTAGGCTTGGATCATGTTGTAGAAGACTTTATCATCCTCCATGCTCAAGCTTTGTTGGGCTTTCTCTTTAGCAATATTAATGAAACCAGCCAAGGCTTGTTGCATTATCTTTGATTTAGCTCTTGTAATTGGACCTCCATGGATGCTCAAAGGATCACGAACATCACGAATATGACTTGAGCTGTGTGAGCTTGATGGGTCTCCATCATTAAAGCACCAAATATTATTGCTTTCCGAGTACAATATAGTGCATAGAATTTTTGGAAATATCTAAAACCGAATGAGAACAGGAGTTAATGGCAAGAGGAAGTAAAGATTTTGCAATTAAATCATCATTATCATCAGAGCCTTTATCTCAATAGATTGGGATAGGCTACATGAACCAATATCTGAAATCACGTTAAGTCATCTATATGAATTCTTCTCTACACATTCCTATTCTAAACAATGCCTTCATCCAACTCTAATACCTCCATATTTTTTCTGAATTACTTCCAAATCTTTTTCGATCTTCATCTAGTCCTAACCTTTCTTTCCTCATTCATAGCCTTCACTCTCCTAACTAAAGCATCTACGAATCTACGTCGTATATGTCCAAATTAACGTAAACGACTTTCACATATCTTGTCTATCGATAGGTACTACTCCAATCATCTTGCGGATGTCTTCCTTTCTCATTCTATCTTTTCTTATATATCCACACATCTATCGCAACATTTGCATTTCTGTTACACTCATATTTTGTGTATGTAGTCTCTTAGTCGCCCAATATTCATTACCATATAGCAATGTTAGTCTAACAACTATTTTGTAAAACTTGCCTTTCAACAGATTTTGCAATTAAATATAGAAATAAAATCAAAATTGCAAATTTACATCAATTCAAATTAATAGTAGGAAAGAAACCAGCACCAAGCTACTAAATAAAACTTATCACTCATATGATAAACTACAGAGTAATAAAATCATGCAATTAGGTGCAGCTACATATTTGACTACCAGTAAACATGAACCAATTATTCCAATCAAAAGACCTACAACTCTACAAGCAAAAGAAAAAGTAATAGAGTTGAATCAGTACCTGCAAATCCATCAGTTCCATGTACTTCTGTAGAGGAACTTGATACTGGCGGATACTCCGCATCATTTTCTTCACCTGGTGAATAGTGGTAAAAAGGTTCATTAATATTGACCAATTCCACAAAATCAACTACCAAATTTAAATAGAACGAATCAACTAGAGGCAAAATAATGTACAAGCAAGGTAGATAACCTGGAGCTATTGAGAAATAACAGTTGGGGGAAGAAGACCACGCAAGTAATGAGCATCTCTCTCTTTCTCATTGAAGGCAAGCCCTTTGTTGTGGTGAGGATCTCGCAACAAAGAATACCCACTGCAGCAGATGGAGAAGCATTAAGACTTTGAAAGAATAAAAAAGCAAATTCTTATTGGAATTTGATATTAGAGTATTGTATTGAACGTATCAATCGTCCTAGCATTCCCACATAACTAAACACTAAGACAAAAGGTGGTGCCTCCCAGGCAAAGATATCAATATAAAAACTCCCAAAGAATCAGTTACTAAAACTGAATATCCACTAAAGATTACAAAATCAACAAAATAATTTTTTTTTCTTTTTAATTGAACCGCAAATTTTGAACAACAAAGCAAAGATCTGCTTTAGCCTTGGAATAAGTTATTTTTGGCCAGAACATCAACATCTAGCATTCAATACAAAGCACAGACTCCACATGAAGGACATAAAAAAGAAACTGTCATGAACCTAGCTGTTAAGGAGCCACACATGGAGCTGAGTCATGAGCCAGTGGCACAAGGAAGCAGGCTGAAGGATAAGCTGGAGAGTAATAGCAGGAAGAGTTGCATGGAGATAGGACAGAGGCAGTGAAAGGCGTAACAACCTCAGCAATGCAGACCCAATCATTTGCATAAGAGTGTGCAGAGTGTACTGCTGTCATTGTAGTCGTTAGATGATCCTTTGTGAAATCAAGGGCTACCGTTTTATCTATTTAAAAGACTGAGGGTTTTTGGTGTGAAATGAATAGCATTTTCTTTTCTTCTCAGTTTCTTCTTCTCTACTGGTCTTACCTTCTCTGTTTCATCTTCTCTACTGGTCTTACCTTTCTTGATCTGTGACAATTGGCATCAGAGCAGTCGATTCTTGGCTATGGCAAATGGTGTATTGATGAGTGCTCAGTGGTCGGTGGAGCAACGACAGGAGTTTAGACATTTAATCGTGGAAATGATGGTAAGAGTAGACAAGATGTTTGATGAAATGAGGGCTTCTCTTAGATCTGTAAAATTTGGAAATGAAGGTGTAGTTGGTGGTTTAACATCAGATTCTAGTGTTCACGAGGATAGAAAAGAAAAAAATGAATAGGAATGATTTAATGCTAAGCATAGATCAGGATGAATCTGACTCTGTTATTGGCTGGATTCCTTCTTCTAGTAACCAAGAAATCATCTTTTCAGAAGATTTTAATTTTAATGCTGTTGAAGATGAAAGAGAAGGAAATAGTGAGTATATCGAGTCCTCGTCCATGTCGGAGTTGGTGAATCTCAACCAAACAGAGGCAACGGAGGAACATCATGAAGATTCAGATGAAGTGCCCTGTGAAATGGTTACTGGAGATGCTAGCTACTCCATTGTTAGTTCTTTTATGTCTACGAATCTGAAGTCTGTTATTATTAGTGATAGGTTTGATTTTGTTGGGGTCGCATCTAAGGGGAAATTGGTTAGGCCTATTGTTTGGAAGGTTACTGAGGTCTGTGGAAAGTTAGAAAGAGTTGTTTCAATGGTGTATGTGTTGGGGAATAAGCTGATTACGGTGAGTGATCATTACCGATTTAGGCTTTTGGTAATGGGATGGAGTAGTAACTGTGTCGATTTTTGGATAATGGGGAGGAGTAAGGGTGTTGTTGCTACAACACCTTTAGGCAGTCCATTTGGAAATGGAAATGGTGTTCAATCACAGTTGCTTTTGTTGGATGCTGCTGGATTATCAATTAAACAACCCGTTATTATCTTGGAAATGAAGATCCTTGGCATATTTTCACTGCGAGTTGGTAAGCTAGCGGATAATAAGATTTCATGGGGAGGAAACTCAAGGTTTAGGGATGGAAGTGAACTGAAGTTGGATGTTTCCAAGGGAATGCATTATGCACTGGATTACAAACAAATTGGTTTTCCATTGACATTCACTGTCATAGCGTTACCATTTCCTATCCTTGAGTATGGAGATCGGATTGAGGAGGTGAATCAATTAGAAACTGCTCAAGAATTTGTTCCAAAAGCAGTTAAAATTGCTGCTGCTATGGTTTCAACATTTCTGATGTTCCAAGCTGCTAGTGTTAATGTTCACTATGTTGAGGATGAGTCTGTCCCAACAGGAATTTGTGTTGTTTGTGTGGTGGGTGGTGAAAGGTTACTCTTTGCAAACTTGTTAGCTACTAATTGCTACAAGTCTGAGCGTCTGAAGAGCCCAGATAATTGGGCATTTGTTGAAAATGCTAAGTACTTTTATATTGCAGGAATTTTTCTCATGGTATCTCTAGACTACATGCAGCTTGTTGCTGAAAAAGCAATTGGAATTAACAATGTGTTCTCATTGAATCTTTCTGTTCCATTTAGTTGTGAGTTTTTCAAGGATGCACTTGAGGAAGTTCTACCGAATATGGACTTTATCCTTGGAAATGAGACAGAAGCAAGCATCTTCTCAAAGGTTCATGGCCGAGTAACTAATGATGTTGCTAATGAATCATCCAAAATATGGAACTTACTACAAGGCAGTGCAACAACTCTTGATGTTCTATCAATTGTGTTTGGAGAAGAAATTCTTCCTACCTTGATGCTTGTTATACAGGCCAAGTTATCTACTAGAGCTGACAAGACTTGGAATGAGAGAGTAGCTATTATTTGGGCTATTGTTGCAATTGGTGAAAGTTGCATTACTGGTTTTTCTCCTCAAATGTCTAAGATTGCTAATAATGGTCATCAAAAAGGCTATGAACAAATTGATGCAACTCTTATGGGACTGCTACAAAGAATACTAAATACCAACAAATGGGTGCAAGGGGCTGCATGTTCTATTATTGCTATGCTTGAAGAGGAGTACTGTAGAAGGAAAATTCGAATGCCACTACTCTTGACAAAGTTGCTCAAGGTTTCAAAGTCTGTCAAAGATTTCCCTCCTCTACTTGAGTGTGTCACATACATAGCACACGCACTGGTTGAGATTCCATATGATAAGAAACTCATTGTGTGCTCACTTGAATTGTTTTTGGGACTTGTAAAGTGCCTTGGCAGTGAAACAGAGAGTTTGGCTTTAAAGAATAATTTGAAGGACCTGCTTCTGCAATGTTGCAAGGTTGATACTAGACAAAGTGCCAATGCATCTCTTGGGAACCTTGCAAGAGTTTGTCTTATACATATCCATGCTTGCTTATCTGGAATTCTTGTTGTTATTGCCAAGCAGTTAAACATTCCTAACTTCAGGGGAACCATTTTAATAGCACACAATGTTTGTTGGGTTAATGGAGATCTGGCAATTAATGGTTGTCAAGAAATTTCTCTTAACCTTATAACAGTGACCTTACGTTTGGTTCGAATCCTTCAGCAAGGCAAGGATCAGAATGAGGATCAGGGAAATGCTTTTGAGTGTTCTCCACTTGCTCTTTCCTCACTCACAATGCCACATATGCAACCATTCTGGATTCATGATTTACACTATTATAATTGGGCACCACAGGCTGTGCATCATTGCTTTGCAATTGGAGGGGAAATCATTAGCGATTTGAGAAGCGACATGACTAGGCTACAACAAGGGATGAATAACATACAGAGAATGCTGAAGGCTAGTATAGGTATACAACTTGAGCTACAGCTATCAATACAACAAGAAGTTTATACAATGTTGAACCCTTCAGTTAGTTCACAAGGAATGGGTGATAATTGGTGGTCCAAGGATGCATTAAACTGGGGAGATTATACAATGTTGAAGACAAAATTTCCAGAAATTGATCCTTGGGGACAAGGATCAGTTGAAGAAGGGAGCAATGTCATGAACCTAGCTGTTAAGGAGTCACACATGGAGCTGAGTCATGAGCCAGTGGCACAAGGAAGCAGGCTGAAGGATAAGCTGGAGAGTAATAGCAGGAAGAGCTGCATGGAGATAGGACAGAGGCAGTGAAAGGCGTAACAACCTCAGCAATGCAGACCCAATCATTTCCATAAGAGTGTGCAGAGTGTACTGCTGTCATTCTAGTCGTTAGATGATCCTTTGTGAAATCAAGGGCTACCGTTTTATCTATAAATAATTGTAAATGACTGAGGGTTTTTGGTGTGAAATGAATAACATTTTCTTTTCTTCTCAGTTTCTTCTTCTCTACTGGTCTTACCTTTTCTGTTTCATCTTCTCTACTGGTCTTACCTTTCTTGGTCTGTGACAGAAACCATAAACTTAAACACAAAGAAGAAAAAGATAAAAAAAGGAGAAAACCTCAGGCAGAGAACCAGAAAAGAAAATAAGACCCAACGCCTAAAAGATCTTTTTTAATGTTCATACAAACAATGATAGTAGTTCGCACAAACAAGTATAAATCCCAAACCACCATGACATACCCCGCAAAAATATAAGCTCATAACAACAAAAAGAAAGCAAAATTTTTTTTTAAAAAAATTCAAAATTAAACAAAAACAGTTATTATAAAAGGAAAATCGATAGAATCTCACCTAGCAACAGAGATAGCCCAAGGGGTGACAAGCTGATCCTCGGTGGCGGCGTCATCATAGCAGATGTCACGATCTCCGCCAGCAGCAGTTGGGTTGGAGTCCACGTTGTTGGATTATGCCCTTAGAACCATTCATTAGATGATTGACTTTGGCATTTTTATGTATCATGACATTTTTATTTATAGTTCATTATTATATTTGTTTTATAACTGCGTAATATAATCTTATATGATAATGTCCTTAGAATAGTAATAACACACTATTCTTAAAATATCCCTAGTCAAGTATTATTGTGAACAAGGATAACAATGATACGATAAGACTAGTATGTGGTTGACTGATGACCATTGTCATGGATATAGGATATCAAGTCATCACATAGGTACATGTTAGAGAACTATGTACTGGATCGACCCTCCATGAGAACGCTACATGGATTGTTATATGAGTGTCATAAGCGATTCTCATAGTGATGATGGTGTATGTGATCCTTTGACTTCAGATCATCAGAGATCCCAACATAGAGAATTGCATACTTTAATGCTGCTAGATGTCATTCGTAACAGGATGGACTATAAAGGTAGTAATTGGGTATGCCTCGATCTATGTAGAGGGATGTTGAGTGATCAAGATAGGATTTATCCCTCTTATATAACAAGAGTGATGTCTTGGGCCCTTTGATAGAGTGAGACTAAAATGCATGGCCGTGCTCAAATAAGTCAATATGAGATATTGATTTTATTTGTTTAATTAGTCTACTCAGGAATCAAGAAATGCTGATTAGACTATACAAGTGTGACACATTCCATGACTTGTGTCTAATCAAGACATTAAAGGATAAAAGGATTAGACTACACAGTAACATCTATCACGAGTAAGGTTATGTCGAGTCATTGACATTCTCGTTACATGGGTAGCAATGATGTGTTGCTAGATACCGCTCATTGCCTATGACAATTTTGTCATTGCCATTGTTTTGAGAACCTATTGGGTCGCACACTTAGAACGGATCAATGAGGAGCTTAATTAATCCTATTCTAAATTGGATTAAGGATATAACTAATCCTATTCTGAATTGGATTAGGGATATAACTAATCCTATTCTAAGTAGGATTAGAGTTCTGTTTGGCAGTAAATTTTAGGGTAAAATTTACTGCCTATAAAAGGATGTTTTCTGAAACATAGCCGCACAACAATTAGAAAACAGAAAAAGTATTCTTTTAATCGAAGCTAGCAGTTCGGTTAAAAGAATCAAAAAACGCTCCTTAAGGCATCCAATCGTGAGACGTTCAAGAGTTGTGAGATCCGTTCGTGTGGATAACATAGAGGCAGGAACGAAAAGTTGCTGCTTGTGATTCGACCAAAGACAAAAAAAAAACAGAGAAAACGTTAGGTAAAATCTCGAAACCCTAATCAGGCAACCCTCCGAATCGATCCTGGTGGAGGCCGAATGATTTAAATTCCGCTGCATGTTTGTTTCGGTTTCCTTCACACGTCAGCAACAGAAGTGCCGTCTTCTCTGATTTCTTTCAACGTGTTGTTGTTCTCAATTAAAACACTGCCGTTTCTTTCCCTGTTGGGGCCTAAAGCTGTCACGTTGACTGAAGCTGGTGGTAGCTTCTTCAGCTTGTAAGAGAAAGGGAGGGCCCAGAAATACCAGTGTTGTTCTGTTTCAATCAGACAGTAACAAAATTAAATCGAAAACAAACGAGCTTTTTATTTTTATAATTTGCATTAATCTAGATATCTTTAATGCTATAAAAAAGGCTTAGATGTGGAATATCATAAAATTATTTTATATACTGTTAGTGAAGTTTTTTAATTTCATAAGCGGGATTAAGATAATGATATGTGTCTCATTTTATTTATTTTTTATTTTTTTAATATTTTTAAAGGACATATATCATCATCTTAATCCCGTTTGTGAAGTTAAAAAACTCTACTGACAATAAATAAGATAATAATCCGTGGAATATCTTACAAAGATTTGCAAAACAAGAGCAGAAAAAAGAAGATTCAATTATTATTATTATTATTATTTTATGTTTTGAAATGTAAAAGAGCTATAAAGAAAAGACCTTTAAAAAAAGTTAAAAAAAAAAGATCATGTGATTTTCAATGTGAAATAGATTGAAACAGACATGAAAAAGAGAGAGAAATTCTTTTTGACTTTAGAATTAAATTCCAAGAAATGGGTATTCAAGATACTGTAAAAATACAAACGGGTTGGTTTTAAATCACCAGAAAAGAGGTTCTATGCAAGGAGATTATGGTGACAGAAAAATGTGGAATTACAGAAGCCTTCAGCTCTTTTTGTGCACCCTTTGAATCTCTCTCTCAATAGAATGAGCAACGAAAGGAAAGAAAGAGTCTTTGCTGAGGTGTAATTATACAAAGCTTGCTTGCTTTGATCTCTTCTCTCTCTACCCGCTGATTTTATGCGCAAGAGAGAGAGAGAGCACAAGCAACGCAAAGAGGAAAGGAAAAGAGAGATGGAAATGGCAGAGAAGGAAGCCTAAAAAACGTGTCCGGGTTTTTCCTCGCTTCATTGCGAGAAATTTTATTCGTATCCCATTTTTTACTAAATCTACCCCACCCCAAACAACCCTTTAAAGTAAAATACAATTTTACCCATACCACACACACCAGCTACTCCTCCTTCTCCTTCCTTTTCCTTCTCCGTCTCCTTCTCCTTCTCCTCCTTCCTTCTTCCTCCTTCCTGGTACGAATCTCCTACTGTTAAGGTAAAAATAGAATTTGCAGTACGAAGCTCCTGCGCATGGTGTCCCGCTCGCAGGTGTGCCACTCGCGCCAGGCCAGCACCGCCACCTGCGCGAGGCCAGGCCCGCGCAGGTGGCACGCCTGCGAGAGGCCGGGCAAGTCGAGCGGCGCGAGCGGCGGGCACACCATGCGCGAGAACCCCGCGCAAGTCTCACTTGCGCGAGAACCCCGCGCAAGTCTCACTTGCGCGGGGATCCCACGCACGTCTCACTTGCGCGGGGAACACGCGCAAGTCCCACTTGCGCGAGGAATCCGCCCAAGGCTCACTTGCGCGAGGATCCCGCGCAAGTCTCACTTGCCCGAGGATCCCGCGCAAGTCTCACTTGCGCGGGCGTTTTACATCCTGTTTTACATTCTGTTTTACTTCCTTTGTAATTATTTCTGGTTTTGACTACATTCTACAAGCTTGGTTTTTATGATTTTTGATTTAATCAGCTGACTAAAGTTTATAATTATACAGACTATTGCCACCATCACCCTTCGATTGCTGCCATCAATCTGTACAAGCTATTGCACCGTAGGACTACTACCATCAGGTATGTGCTTGATGTATGTTAATTTTTTCATGCTATGTTCTATTTAAGCATTGTCAGAAAAATAAATAATGTGATATATTATCAAAGAGGTGTGATATATTATCAAATAAATAATGTGATATATTATTCATGCTATGTTCAATTTAAGCATTGTCAGATATATTTCATGCTATGTTCTATTTAAGCACTATAGGCTCACTTGTCATGATCTGCTTATTTATACTTGCTGACAATGTAGACACACTTGACACTATTATTTCTCACTTACTCTCACTTTGCACGACACACACCTCACGTCACTCACTCACACTTCCACTCACTTGTACACTTTTTACTTCCTCACACACTTGCACTCTCACACACTTGCACTCAACTATTGCACTTAGTGTCTTAGCTTTTAATATGTTTGATAATTTTTTAAATATTTTTTTTTAGACATGGCTAATACACGAGGTGGAGATTCATCTCAAGGAAGACGATAGCGACCTATCGGCTCTGAGAGGAGACGACGAGTTAGAAGATATCAAGCCGAGCAAGTTGAACAAGTCGAACCTATCGAGCAGGACGAGCAGGCTGAGCAGCTAGATGCAGATTATGTAGAGGAGGAAGTCGAGCCTTGTCCTGGAGGTCCGACCTATACATCAGTTCTTAGAAGTTTTAGATCACATGTTGCTTTTGCAATATGGGATGGGCAGGTAATTCTCCTTTCAAAAATTTGGTAATATGTTTTTACAATATGTGATAACATGACGCTTTTGAAATAACTTATTGTTTGTTGTTTTCGATATAGGAGCGAGACAATTTGAAGGTCCTGAATCATAGCAACAAAATCTCTCAGTGGATCTTAGATGATGATAGATCTCGTATTCTCTCCTCGGTTATGCAGTCCGGCTTAGCGAGTTTAGTTGACTGTAGTTACCGCACATGCAACAACACCATCATCTCTGCTTTTTGTGAGAGGTGGCAGCCAGAGATGAATACATTTCATATGCCATTTGGAGAGATGACGATTACTCTTGATGATGTAGCTACCCTCCTAGGCATACCAGTGACCGGGGCGATCGTATTTTGTCGGCACATCTCTGTGAAGGAAGCTGTTAGAGTATTAGTAGAGTTGTTAGGAGTCTCTATTTTCGCGGCTCAAGCGGCGACGAGCACCGGTCGTGGGTCCAGTGTGACATTGCAGTGGTTGAGAACAAATTTTAGCCATGTCACCGACAGCTCCAGTGATGAGGAGATAGTATATGCTACTCGTGCATACTTGCTTCACTTGCTTGGATGCACTCTTTTTGTAGATAAGAGTGGGTCACATGTTGCCGTGTCATTATTGCACTGTTTAGATGAGCTAGCGGCTATCAGTGAATACGCGTGGGGTGCAGGTGCTCTTGCTCATATGTATAGACAGCTGGGTCTTGCGAGCAGGTCAAAAGTCACATCGATTGGCGGCTATATGACCCTTTTACAGGTATTATAATTTACTTTATCTAACTTGTTAATTATAAATTAATTGTTTATAATTTATTAATGATTAATGTTTTATTTGATGTAGGCTTGGATTTATGAGCACTTTTCGTCGTTAAGTTCGGAGGTGAACGTTAACTACGAGGAGAGTATGCCTCGAGCTCGACGATGGAAGCCACGTACTTATGGCCAGGATGTGAAGGTCTTGCGAGAGCAGCTAGATGACCTTCAGTGTAACCAGGTGTGCTGGGATCCCTATGCAGATAGTCGGAGACATCATCCGTTGCCTCCGATCACATTTTCACCGTCTGCTTGAAAGCTGGGGATGTTGTGGAGTCGTATCATCCAGAGAGAGTGTTACGGCAGTGGGGCTATGTACAGACCGTACCTCCAAGACCTTTGGCGCCATTTAGAGCACGGAGAGGTAGTATGAGCACCACTTACTATGTCATTTATCAGTTTATGAATAATATATGGCAGAGATGGCCTATGTAAGTAGTACGAGCACCACTTACGATGTCATTTATCAGTTTATGAATAATATATGAGAGAGATGGCCTATGTATGTCCTCACAGAAGAGAATAGAGGACGAAGATGTGTGATCCCAGGAGAGACAGCTCCAGATTATATGGCTTGGTATGAAGCCATTTCTCATCGATTCGTACAAAACCCAGCACGCAGATCGAGGTTTCAAGCTCCCCTTGTTGAGTCCGATTATTCTAGCGTAAGTTATTAACACTAAATCTCAAGTGAATAAAATTTTTTCATACTATTTAATTTGATAAAATTTCTTTCATGTATTGTCTTGCAGCGCAATTCGAGGGCAATTTCTTACATTGAATTACTCATGTACGGCAACCAAGATGTGGAGACATTGGCAAAGGGACTTCACGACCTGCATGACATATTAACTGGGTCGTCAGATGCTGCTTCATCTTCAGCTCCTCATCCAGCTCCATCATATGCACCTCCTCCAGCTCCTCCACGAGCTCCTATTTCCTCGGAGACAGCTCCACCAGTTACATCAGACATTGCTCCTCCGCCTACACGTTTTTATACTAGGATCGGGAGGAGGAGAGGCAAGGCAATTATATCGGATGTGTCGGAGGATTAATGTATTAGTAAATTTGGTAATGACTTTTGTTTTGTAAAGATACAGTTTATGTTTATGATATTAGATAATGTTATTAAAATATGTAGTGATTTTTGTTTATAATTTAGTAATGATATTTAGTGATTTTTTGTTTCTTAAACATACAGATTATCTTTATGATATTTGGATAATGTTATTAAAACATATAATGTATAAATCGATAATACAATCTTAACAAGGCATACATATCAAATACAGTAATATTTAATAAAATATCATATGTCATCTAAGTCAATGGTTTCTTTAATGACAACATCTGATCTCGAAAATAAATTTTGAAATTCTTCGATGCGAGATACATATGGAAGCTCCCACTCACAAGCAAAGTCACATCGATACCGATACCAATTGCATGCAATCGGAGGTATTGGCGCAAACGGGTCCATAAATACCTGAAAAATAGCATTGTTAAATGCATAATAAATGAAATACACAATATCTAAAGTGTGACATATATATCATTATCAATACCTCAACAAAATGAGAATCGTTAACAAATCCAATTGTTATGAATCCATGCTGTAGCGATGGAGGTGGTGCAGTTCTAAGCGGGAGATATGTCAAACATTGTCTCAAAGATAAATGGACGAGCACAACATTATACTTTGTTGCTATCAAGTGACCCATATCGGGTAAAGTCATCCATTTATCATAAGGAGCCGGTATGTTGAAATATGACAATGTCTCTAACAATTCATCAACACGCTCCATGGATCCATAGAGACTAACATAGTAAGCTCGAAAATCACATATCTCGTCAATCAAATCTTGTCGCACCTTCACCCATGCATCAACACCCATGCCTAGCAACCCAGCTATAGCCCGAAAGCCACAATGTCCATCTGACTCAACATCCACAGTAGAGCGTATGAAGGGGCGTATCTCTAAAGGGAAAGAATCAATAAATTTCACTTTCTTTTTTCAATTAACTGGTAGCTTCATCCTTTTAGTTGCTGAATTTAAATTTGCGGGTGTTGATGTGCTATCATGTTGAGAGTCAACAATCTCAAAGTATGAAGAGGCACGTCGAGTTGATTTGTCTGAACGACCTTTTCTCTTAGCCCTCTCGAGTGGAGGAATAAGGAATGTAGTTGCTGGATCACCTAGTTCTCTTAATTTTTTCTTCAAGGCTAATCTTCCTGAGAGATCACACGCATTGAAGCGTTTCACTATTAGCTCCCACTCGGCATCAAGATTCAGCTCAGCCAAATAATCAACAGTTTTCTTCTTCAAGTCCAACTTCGACCAATGAGGATCGAAAACAGATAAGGGAATAGGTTTCTCATCCCTCATGAATTCAGCAATCTCATGAGCACAAGGCAACCCATGTGTGCTTCTAATGATGCAACCACAAATAAGATGGTCAATGCCGGTATCATTTGCTCGATGCGCCTCCTTCAAAAGTATATTCAACGCTGTCCTAGACACCAATCCTCGTAACTCCCTAAACAAAGCTGGTCTAAAATTATGTTCAACAACAATAACACTTCTCTCGAACAAAGCCTTTATCTTCGTATGTTGTAGCTCAATCAGAGAGTTGATAACTTTCCAAGATGAATCAAAATCTCCTTGGGATGATCCA
Source organism: Heritiera littoralis (assembly GCA_031772115.1). Lineage (NCBI taxonomy): Eukaryota > Viridiplantae > Streptophyta > Magnoliopsida > Malvales > Malvaceae > Heritiera > Heritiera littoralis. The sequence continues at coordinate 7,168,755 of JAPDPK010000025.1, read as the reverse complement.
AGATGCCTCTTTAACTTCGCATGTGCACTCTCAGCCCTACATGACATTCGAACAATGTTTGATTATAATGAATAAATTGTATAAGTTGTGAAAATAAGAACTTTTAAACTTTGTAAACATGCATACCTATTTGTTGTAACATTTCCAAAGTGCTTTACTTTATTTGTCCAAGCAGCAATAAATCTCTCTTTATGTGTAGTTAGCCAAGTATCTCTTAAGTACTCGAGCGCTCTAGGATAAGAACGGTAATGAGAGACCATTGAACTTAAATTTGCTTCATGCTCATACTCATTTGAAGAGAATACAAGAACGCCCTAAGATGACATGAATGCCTCCCACTTCTCCATGCTCTCAAAAAACTTTTTACAATGAGCAAGTACATTCTTTGATATATGCCATCTACATGAGAGATTAATTGCGCTAGGGAACACTGTTTGTACTACTTTCATCAATGCTAAATCCCTATCAGTAACAATGACAGATGGTGTTGAATCAGAAGACATCAAACTTTTCAGCTTCTCTAATGCCCAAGTGTAGTTGTCAGTGCGCTCAGCCTCCATGTAAACAAATGCAACTGAAAAAGTTAGATTTGTACATGTTACACCAACAATCTCAAGGAGTGGGAGTCGATATCTATTAGTTTTATATGTACAATCCATAACTAATACATTGGAAAAAGCATTCAACAAATCTATAGCTATTGGATGTGCCCAAAATAAGTCTCTAACACAATCACTTGACTCATCACTCCGATGCCACTCAACATATTTACAATCATTCAAGCATTTCATGAGTTGTTGCATCTGTGATCTACCAGCTTTGTCATCCATTCTATATTTTTGTCGTGCATTGTAGATGGTCTTTATGGTACTTACATTCTTCTTATCATGTTGTTTCAACATCATTAAAATTTTTCTTGGTTTTACCATAGCATTTATCATATCACCCACCATACTTTGCTCTTGCACTGTTAATCGACCAGCAAAGGAATGTCCTTCTAGCTGTTGTGCAGCAAAATGATTATGCATCCTATATACTACTTTCACTGCCCAACTATCGATCTCGTCCAATTTCACCCCTAGTAACTCGAATGGACAATTACACTTCTTTGTTCCCGTTCCCAAGCGATGCAATTCATTTGTACTTGACTTATATGTTCCATACCTTTCACATACAAGTCGAACTCTAGGTCTTCTTCGAGGAACATCAACTTCCGATTATCTTATCACAACAACAAAACCTAGCTCTTTTCCAAGCTCTCTAGCCCATGCGATCAAGGTATTTCGACAATTGAAAACCTGAAACAAAATAAATTTAATAATTAGTTTTTTCTACTAGATTTGTATTAAAACATTATATTAATTTTAAAACTACTTACTTGGTTAGTAGTAAATGCATCGGTACAGTCAAATATTTCTTCATGGACACTTTTCGATTCTCCGCTATACACTATCCTTTTATCATTCTGCAAATATTAAACAAATTCATTAATTATAATTATTATAATAAATAATATATTAAAAAAATTAAGATTGAATTTTAGTACAAGAGCGCACAAAAAGACAGATCTGTGCAAGTAGGCATGTTCCGCGCAAGCTGACACTTGCGTGAAACATGAAGTTCCGCGCAAGCTGACTTGCACGGAATTCTTGCGCAATCTCTACTTGCGTGGGATTTCCACGCAAGTGGATTTTGCGCGGGATTTCCGCGCAAGCTCCACTTGCTCGGAAATACCGCGCAAGATCCACTTGCGCGGATATCACGCGCAAGCTCCACTTGCGCGGAAATCCCGCGCAAGAGCCACTTGCGCGGAAATCCCGCGCAAGCATGGCTTGCGCTGAGATATGGAGCAATTTCTCCGAATTTCAATTTGCAGAAGATAAATTTTAACCTGTTCTCCTTTTTCGTCGGCTTCTACACTTTCAACAAAACTTTCGTACTCTTCGTAACTATCATAATAGCTATCATCAGGAAGATTTTCCATTTTTTTTAAGAAAATGAAATGTAAACTGGGAAGGGCGGGCTTGTGAGAAAGAAAAAAATGGTAGAAGAGAAAACGCATGAACAGAACAAAAAGAGAGAAAAAGTAGAACGAGAAGAAAAAGACGCAGAAGAGCAATATTTTTTACAACAGTTACACTTTTAACAACAAACGCCTAATATTTCTTAACCACAAAACACATTTTAGATAAATCTAGCGCAAGTGAAATGTCGCGCAGGTGAAGCTTGCACTATATTGTTGCGCAAATTTAACTTGCGCGACATTTGTGCACAAGTGAAACTTACGTGACTAGTTCGCGCAAGAAAAACTTGCGCTACATTTTCGCGCAAGTTTCACTTGCTCGAATTTCCGACGTTCGCGTAAGTGAAACTTGCGCGTGTTGGTCGCGCAAGTAAGACTTGCGCATCATACCAGATTATCTGATGGGGCGAATTTTGTCATTTTATCCGTTTTTTTACTGTTGAAAAAATGGATTGGGGTAGGAATAGTAAAACGTGGGGTAGGAATAGAATTTCTCCTTCATTGCTTGCATTCCCCTCTCTGTAAATGACATGTGGGTAGCTGATTTTGTCCCTTTATTACAGAAGTGCCACCATCATCCCCCAGTTGGACCTACAGGAACGTGGGTTCGCCATCTCCCTTCCCTGCTTAGGGTCTTGGTTCATGTATTTCATTTTTTCAAAAATATTTTTTATATTTTTCAGTGTTTGGTACGTGTAAAATATTTTTGGTAAATGAAAAATAAAATTCAGTCAATGAAAAATAAAATTTAGTCAATGAAAAATCTTTAAAGATTTTGAGAAATTGTCTTCCCATTTGCAAAAAGAGAAGAGAAATTCCAAACCTATGCCACTTTTAAGAAAAAAGCTCCCACTAAAACTCAACCTAATCTATATTGGATTAAAACAACAAACAACAGAAAATATTTTTTAACATATCAACCAAACAACATAAAATATTAGTTTTTTCAGAAAATCAAATTTTCAAAAATCATTTTTTGAAAGTCATTTTACGCGAACCAAACAGAGCCTTAGTTTTAATAGGGTTTGTCATCTGTGATGTGTTGTGGGAATTTGAGTTTGGTTTTGTGGTTGTGATCTGATGTTACTAAGATGGGAGGTTGGCCTGACGCAAAGAGCATATTTTTCTTTATGATAGAGACAAGGATGTACATGTACGTTGGGTGAATGGGATCCAAGCATGAGATTTGGTTTAGTTTTTTCGGACAACATTGATCTGGCAGTAGCATATTAGTAGGGAAATACATTATATTATATTAAGATGATTTTAAAAATAAATTTTTTAGTCAGCAATAACAGGTTGTCACATCATATTTTTTAAATCTTTACAATATTTATTTTGCATATTCCCTCATCAAATCAACACATTAACTAAATAACTTGACTCTAATTAACTTGATTAAAGTAATTAATTTTATTAAATTAAAACTAGTAATCGGTAGCCTAATTAGCCTTTAATAAGCCTAAATAAACAAGAATTCTTGAACATTGAAGAGAAAAAAAAAATCCTAAACTTAATTTTTGCCTAGGGTTTGATTTTCAAATTCTTCACTTCTAATTGGGTAAAGCCTTCTTGTTTTAAACGACTTTTTCTTAAGAATTTCTCTTTTTAAGAGCATTAATCTAACCATCGATATGATTCTATATTGTATTGATTTTTTTTATATTGATTTTATTTTGATTATAGATATCTGATAAAATTATGGGAAACAATTTGGGTTTGTTGACTTCATCCATGAGGGCGTATAAATAACTATTGATGCTAAAGGATTAGTTTCTGGATCAAAGCTCCAAGAGTTTTTGAAGTTTGTGGCATCCCTTGATTTTCTTTTGACTAATAAGGTGTCAAATCTCTTTAGTAGATGTGAGATCCACATTCCTTATTACTGTTCATACACCATCTATTAAGTTAGGAGTATAAGATATCTCATATCTATTTAAATGTTATTTACTTTATAGGAATGAAAGTGAACTGGATGATAGACCCCACTTGACTTCTGGTATTCCGATGGAGGTGAAACTTGACGGATACATTTTTAGAGCCAAATATAATGGTAGTAAGAATATACACCTTAAACTCATTCATTTATGCATGCTTTGAAAAGAGTGCAAGCAAATTAGAAAATAACGGTTAAGTCTATAGGCCAATAGAACTTTCGTGAATAACAGTCAAATAAAGTTGATTTTTGACCAACTGTCAATTATAGAAAATTTCCTACGTAATAAAGTTTTAGACCATGTGGACTGATGGAATAAATCAAGTGTAAAAGTAGAAAATTACACGACTCAACGGTTAGAGATATTTTGGTAATTTCACCCAAATGATCAGTTGAACCTCAACAAAAGCTAAACCAATTATTAGAGCATATTAAATAGAGGTGTTTTATGATTGAATCAAATATTTTGAAGTTCGGACCGATTGTTTAAACCGATGTCAAATTGTGAAAGGCAAAATTGGAAGATTACTTAAGTGTAAGGGCATTTTGGTAATTTGCACTATAAAATATCATTTTTATAGAATTTTCCAGTCTTCTTCCTCATTAATTTAGGCAGCCACCATTGTCTTCTCACACCTCCATACCCAAAGTTTAGTGAAGAGAGAGGAAGCCTTGAAAACTATATTAAAAACACTCCAAAACTTGAAACATCTTCACCAAACTTGTACAAAACTCAGTGCTCTATCTCCTAGTACCAAAATCAAGTCCCAAAGTAGCCAAAATCAAGGTGTAAGCCCTCCCTCCATTTTCTGCCAAGGTGCTAAGTGAGAGAAAACTTGTGTTTTTCATGGTTTCATGATTCTACCTATGTGTTTAAAATGTTTAAACATGTATTTAAGCTGAAATTGAATTAAAAACATGAAATTCATTCACCTAGGGTTTCGGCCAAGCTTCCCTATACATGAATATGTTGTAGCTTGATGAGGATATGATGTAGAAATGATGTAGAGCTAGTGTAGAATAAGAATTTAAGCTTGAATTGAAGAAAACACAAGTGTAGGAAGCTTAGTCAATTTCGGCCAAGAGAAGGGGAGGTAGAATCCATGCTTAATTTGATATGTTTTGGGTCCTAGGATAATGTACAAATCAATACAAGACTGTAGGTGAAATTGGAATTGCAAACAGAGGTGTTTTGATTGTAGTTGCAGTATTAGCACTGGTGTGAAAAAGATTGGAATGAAAGTTACTATAGGCAATGTAATAGGTTATGAAGAGTTAATTATTCTTTATAATTGAAGTATGATGATTTGATAGTGTTTGCACGATGTTTTACAACTTGGAAGTCGGAAAACGATACTAGTGCTGATGAGTATCAATGCAGTAAATGAGTGGTAAGGGATAAGTATAAAAGATGTAGGGATACTGTAGAGCATGTTTTGATAAAAGTGCCTTTATGAGTTTGAAATGTTGAGATTTGAATTGGAAATGAGAACTGGAATTGCATTTATAAACTGTATTTTCGTGCAGGAAGGTTAAGGTAGACTATATCGTTATGTTGCCGAAATTTCGAAAAATGAATTTAAAATCTTCCCGATCACCATTTATTATTATATTTATACTTAGAATAATATGAAATTATAATTTTGATGGTTGGAGATCAAAAGTTCATAAACGTGAATAAATTTTTGTAACTCTATTTTCCGTACTGATTTTAGTGATTTTCATGTTATTAGTGCTATATCTATGTTCTTACACTACCGCTATGTGAAAAGAAAATATTTTGAATAATTATTTTTGAATTAAGAATATTTAGTGAATTTTTATTCTTCAATTGTATTGATTTACTAATTTAAATGCTTTACGCACTGACTAAAGATATATGTTCTTGAACTTGTCTCCGTAAACTACTATGAATTGTTTTATGAACTGTTTTAGGACTGTTGGTCCCATAGCTGCTTGCGAGCACATGCACCCTACTGCTACTACTACAGTAGCTGAGTGATCCTGATCCCATCATTTAGTGTCCCAAATGACACCTGGCCCGTGTACATCTGTAGACAACCTTTTGACTATGGCTATATGTTGTTATGCATGAGTCTATTGGGTAATACCTTATCTCCACTGTTTTATCTGGGGTGACAAATTCCTGGATATCCCACATACTCCCAAACTTTGATTATGTATTTCTAATTTTTGATTATTCATTAAATATGCTTTATGAATACTGTTACTACTTACAAAGACTGATTATTGTACTGTTTACGGAGAAATTATTAAATTGTTTAGCAGAATGACAAATGTACTGTTAATTGTTATTTATGAACATTTATTGAACTGTGTACATTTATTGAACTATGCACTTTCAATAGAAATTCCTATAGTCGGATTTAAAAGCCAGGACAAGTGAGGTGCTTCAAAGCATCCTTCTGTACTTGGCCTGGCTATCTAACTAATTATAGTATATTTTCCGACATTGTGCCTAATTTATGATTTTGATATCTGCATATAGATATGCATAGTATCAGCTCTTTTTTGAATTTCTTACTAGGCATAAGCTTACCCCTTATTCTCTTTCTAGAATATTTTCAGTAGTTTCTCGGCCTCAATTCAAGAGGAATTTTACTTTTGGGTATCCCTCAGGTGGATTCTGGACTTTCATAGAGGTATACGGATTTACATTTATATGTTCAGACTTATGTGTATGGTACTATTTGTATATATTTTCATACTTAGGATGTAAATCGAAACAAGAATACTATTATAAAAGTTTGAGATTTTATATGTTTTTGTATATTATAAATTGAACAGTATAGTTCATGAGTTAATTGTGTAAATAATCGTTTAATATAAATTATGAAGTGAGTACACTACAGACAGCCCAACGATAAGTAAGTAATGCGTAAGAAAATGGTATTATGAACTGTATATCAGTACATGACAGTTAAGTTGGTATCAGAGTAAGATTGGTCTGATATATGTCAGTATCATTAAGATTAGAAATGATTTACATCTTTCGTAGTACTATACTTGTTTGAATATATAATTGCTATTAGATTGAAAAATGTTTTCATGTTTATTTTGGGATAGAATGAGTGAAGGGCGAATTGGTGCCAGACGGGGACGAGGGCGCCCTAAACGTGCCCACCACTCCTTAGAGTCATCTCCGGAGCCTGCTCTTCCTCCACAACCCAAGAGTCCAAATACTTGCATCTTTAGATTAAGCATATAATCGTAGATTTTATAGCTAGTCAAACAAGAGCACCAGTATCCAAGTAAGCACAGCCTCCTCAACCTCAAACTAATGTCCCACCAGAACCCCAGCCACAGCTAGTACCACCTCCACAACAGCCTTACTTTCAGATTCTAGCCCAACTTAGGCCGAATCTAATTATTGGGTGTGATATTAATACTCTCCGGCAGTTTAATAAGATGAATCTTTCTAAGTTTAAAGGTGATAAAGATCCCTTAGCGACAGAAAATTAGGTGAATGCTGTGGAGAAATTATTCAGATACATGAGATGCATGAAGGCAAAAAAAGTCAGACTGGCTATTTTTTACTAATTAATGATGTAGAACATTGGTAGAAGTCCATCGAGACAGTATTAGTGGCAAGTCACCCAGTGGTGACCTAGGATATTTTCTTTGAGGCTTTCCATAAGTAATACATTTCTCGAACAACACAGAGGAGACTGAAGTCAGAGTTCCTACATTTGTATCAGGGGAATATAACTGTGGACCAATACAAGTCCAAATTCATTGCACTGAACCACTTCGACTCGGAGATAGCGAGAAATGAAGAGCATAAGATCAAGCAGTTCATGGTCGGTTTGAAGCCTTCTATTCGAAGTAGGTTCGCTCCACTTGATATCACTACTTATGATCAAGCTATCTGCCGAGTTCAGTTATGTGAGCAAGATTTTGAGTTTCAGTAGGTGGAGTTCGGACTTCGAGCTAAGGGTAAAGGTAAAGAGAAGCTGAAACAAGGTTTCGAGGATCGATCATATAAGAAACAGGGTAAGAAATCTAAGGGTGTTGTCATTGGGAGTAATTTAGCTGGAGACAGATCTGCTAAGCCCATTAGTACCAATAGCTCCACTACTCGAAAGGGTAATGCTGCCAGGTGTGGTATATGTGGTAGGTCGCATGGTGATGGGCTTTATGTAACATCCCAAATCTATAGTAAATCACATATTTTACTCTTATTAACACTCATTTTTACTGGTTGGACTGTCTGTGATGCTTAACATTCTATGAACCCTTTAGAAATAAATGGTACTTTCATTTCAGTACCAAAATAGAAATATGAATACCTTATAAATTTTGAGATCACCTACATTCCTTTTTACTCAAAGTAGTACTATACAATTTTACTGAATATATAAAAGAATATAATGTACTTTAATATCGTATATCTGCTGACTCTAGCAGCCGATAACTCTGGAAGGTAAACCTTTTAATCCAAGTCAATAACCTGTGGAGTGGAAATAAGGGGGTGAGCGACAACGTGCTCAGTAAAGGAGTTGTATGCTGCTTTATAAAACCAAAACTATATACCACAAAATATTTATTTTCCTTAACAACATACCCTGTAGGAAAATAGTGGATATTAGTGAACAGTCTTTAATTTCAAATCACTGGCTAAACAGTTTACGATATAGTATAGTAAACAGTAAACAGGATTTAGTAAATCCTTTCAGTAAACAGAAATCAGTAAGTTGAGACTAGGCATCACCCTACAATTAAATCATGCTATCATCGTTCCCGAAGGAACCTAGTAATCGTTCCCACTGGGACACAGCTAGATCTATGGCCATAATCTATAGATGGTCCTCGGGTACACTTACCAGGTGACCTCGAGACTTCTGGTGACTTGGCGGGTCAATCAGCCATGTGAATAGTAGCACATGAAACTCGGGGCCTAAAGTCTCAAAAATCAAGTTATATCTCATAAAGAACCTTTAAGGAATATTTCACATATTTCATCATTTTTTTAAAATGATTGTTTTCCAAAAATGTATTATGTTTTCTGTTTACAAAACATAGTAAAAATGGCTAGTTATTTCACCATTTTTCGTGTGAGAAAAACACAAGTTAAACCGGCTCGCCCATTACGACTTGCCCATGGTCAGCTCGCCCATTATGGCTTACCTATGGTCAGCTCGCCCATTACGGTGAACTAATGTTCGCCCACTAACATTCGCATTTGAGCTTGACTAGTGCTCGCTTGCTATATTGGATTACACGACAGAGCTGACTAGGGAATCGCCCATAAAAATATTCGCACGAAGGCTGAAATATAGCTCAATGGTTCGGGGTCACCCATAAGATTATTAGGGATTGCCTATAAACACTAGTCTTTCAAAACCAAGGGGTTGCCCACTTTTGGCTCACCCGAAATATCACAAAGGGGTCGCCTATCCTTGGCTCGCCCGGATTTTATTAAAACAGGGGTTGCCTTTCTTTGGCTCGCCCAGAAAACAACATAGGGGTCGGCTTTATAGCTCGCCCGAATCATGGTCTGTAAAAACAGTTTATCAAACCAATGCATGTTTCAAACCAAATCATTTTCTCAATATTTCCATAAAATTTAACTCCACAGAATATGCATTCACTTCACACACATCTCCTTACCTGGTCTTACGAAGCCTAGCTTCTCAATCGCCTTTACTGAGTCCTCAATTCCCGGCTGCAAAATAAATTATCAAGACCATCAACATATATTCTGTTCGAATGTTTCTAACACTTTGGCGAAACTTGAGACTAATCCACTAGCTCGCCCAATATAACTCACCATTCATAGATTGACTTATACGTGGGAGCTCGCCCCTAAATCAGCTCGCCATACATATGCATGAGAGTTTGCCATACATAGCTTTTAATTCAGAGGTGGGTTCGCCTATGAATTAAACTAGTACATGGCGACCTCGCCCACTATACCACGCTCGATATAATTTAGCTCACCCATAATAGTTGAGCTCGCCTATAAAAGCTGAGCTCGCCTATAAAAGCTAAGCTCGCCTGTCATAGCTCATTTAATTCTCACCTTAATAAAATTAGAGCATAAATATGCCCGCCCATAATAGCTCACCCAAAATGGCAAAATAGGGTTTGCCTATACGAAATAGTAAAGTTTTAAAAGTACTCGACTTTTTGGGCGAGGTAAGTTTAGCAAAACGTGGGCATCAACTTTACAATATAGAGATCGGCTTATCAATCACAACTTTGCATGTTTTCAAATCAAATCATGCTTCCGATATTTTCACAGAATTTAACTCAAGAAACATGCAATTCATTATATCCCAACAACTCACACACTCCCCCTTTACTTTAACTTGACCGAATCAATACTACTTCCAAAACAGAATACATTTTGTTTCATGTCTACTCTCCCTTTCCTTAGTTCTTAGGTGTTCTTTAGGTAAAGGAAAGGTTTATGAAGAAAGTTTGAATGATTAGTTAGCAAGAGGATAAAATTTTGCTAAGAAATCATGGGAGGAACGAGAGCAAGACAACAAAATGAGCAACTGAGTATAATCGGTGAAGAAGAAGAGGTTCGGCTGAAGTTGTTTCACTTTAGTTCATATTTTTATCCCGTTATCAATTCCACTTAGCTTCCTATCACTTTCCTCATCAATTTCCTTGTCTGATATCTCATTAAATGGTGAAGAAAATCGTAGCCAAACGAAAAGGGCGAGGAGCAATTTTTCTACACCCATTAAATGATGAAGAAATTTGCAGCCAAAAGAACAGCGTGCAGAAATTCTTCTGCCTGTTCCTTGCCTTTATTTTCCTTTTTGTTTATTCTTCAACCAACAACACTTTATCTCATGTTGACTTTAACTTTTGTATACACAAAGTAGCAAAACGGCGTGCATCACAATGGTAGCAGAAATTTAAGTGGCGTGCAGTAGAAATTTCTGTTATCCGCACGATTTTACTTATGTTCTACCTCTTTTAATATATGCCAACCAATCAAAATTTAGTTACATGTATAATTAATCCATTTCTTCATGCTTTCCTGGTCTTTTTGTGCATTAAACTTCATTTAAAGGGTGAAGAAAAACTGCAGCTCAAGGTGGCGTGGAAGTCTCCATTTTACACGTCCGTTACTTCTTTTATTGCCTTTGTTTTATACTTCAACAATTAAGACTCTAGCCATGTCAAACTTCAATTAATTCCATGTCCTTTTATACTATATTTCCTTAATATTTTTGCTTATAAAGTCAAGTTTCGGCAGCTTTTAAAAAGGCTAGGCAGAAACGTCTCAAACAGCAAGTTGGCGTGAACCTTTCTTGCCCGATCTATGTGGCTTTGTTTCCTCTTCTTTTCCTTGATTTATTTCAGCCTATCAATTTTATTATATAATATGTTTGAAAGCTTTATCTTTAGATACCATTTTCCACTTATTTTATACTATAAAGCTCATGTTTTTATCAGACTTTTAAGGCTGAACCGATCAGTACAAAGGAGAAGCAAAGTGGCGCTGAATTCCACTTTGTAGCCTCCTTTCTTGACTCTTCTTCACACTTCTCTTTTCAAAGCCTTAACCAATGAGCTTTTAGTCTTTATGTTATGTTTAATTTAGTGTTTATTATATATTATTTTATCCATAAACTGAATTTCTTTTCCTAGAATTTGTTCAGCCGAACACACTAAGCTAACAAACTTGTGTTGGCGTGAATGGCATGCATATTTTGACTTTTCTTTGTTCTTCTTTTGCATAATTTTCAGCCATAAAATTCCACTATGTAACTCTTTTTATATTATATTTTATGCTTTAAATTTATGGCTGATTTTCTTTATAATTTTTTTTTCAAGTTTGAGCAGCAAAACTATAGCAAGGTGACGTGAATGCTGTCCAATTTCTGCCCAACTTGTTAATTCTTCTAACTTACTTCTTTAATATATATCTCCTTCTTATACACTATACAATATTAAATTTCCAAAAATTCCATAATGTAACGTGGAATTTCATCTTCAATATTTATTTAATTCCATAAATTTATTTATTTCGGTTATCAATTGTGTGCAATATGATGTACAATATATAAGAAAAATCAGGTCTTACACTTTGTTTATGGGCTACCGGAGCATGCTTTAGATGTGAGCAGAAGGGATATTTGGTCCGAGATTTCCCTCAGGAGAAATTGAAGTTATTAGTGCCAGCAGCAGCACTAGAGGTGAAGGAACTATACAAGGTTGTACCATCTGCATTCAGGAGAGTCATAGCTGTAGAGAAAGGACAAAAGGTTGTGACTCAAGGCGGAGTGTATGCTCTTGACAAGGAATCTACTAATGCTTCTTTTGATGTTATTAAGGGTAAGATTTCTATTTGTGGTATACATGCTTTGGTATTAATTGATCCTGGTTCTACTCACTCGTTTGTATCTCCATTATTTGCCACAAAAAACTAGTAGAGCCTGAACCATTAGGGTATGTGTTATAGATAAATACACCCTTTAGGGAATCTCAAATGACTGATATAGTGTATCGTAACTATAAGTTGAAGATAGGAGAAAAGAAACAGTAGCTAACCTAATTGTATTGAGCATGTATGATTTTGATGTTATCCTAGGAATGGATTAGTTAACTACAAATCATGTTAGTTTAGACTGTTACACTAAGTATGTAACCTTTTCTTCTCCTTAAAAGTATACTGTAAAACTTTCTGTTTAGTAATGAATATGAATTGTTTTGCTGAAATTGCGTCGAAACTAAACTTTTGGAATGTTGTAATTAAAGGGTTCATTGCTTATGTGGAGGATGTAGAATAGAAATGTTCGGAGTTACATGAGATTCTATGGTTAGGGATTTTCTATACGTGTTTCCAGATGAATTACTTGGCCTTCCTCCAGATCGTGAGATCGAATTTACCATTGACTTGTTGCCCAGCATTGAACCTATCTCCAAACCCCCTTATCAAATGGCACTAGTGGAGCTTGATGAGCTCAAGAAGCAGCTTCAGGAGTTACTAGACAAGGGTTTTATTCAACCCACTATTTCTCATGGGGTGCACCAGTTTTATTTGTCAGAAAGAAGGATGGTAGCTTGCGACTTTTTATTGATTATCAATTACTTAATAAGGCTACTATTAAGAATAATATCCTCCATTCAGAATAGATGATCTATTTGATTGGCTCATGGGTGTTCAGGTGTTCTCTAAGATTGATCTAAGGTCAGGATATCATCAGTTGAAGATCTGGGAGAAGAATGTCCCAAAGATCCCTTTTAGGACATGATATGGTCATTATGAATTTCTAGTCATGCCATTTGAGCTCACTAATGCCCCTGCAACTTTCATGAATCTGATGAATGAAGTATTCAAGCCTTTTCTGGATAAGTTTATCATCTGTTCATTGATGACATTCTTGTATATTCTAAATCTAAGGAAAAACATGCACAACATCTTTACATTGTTCTATAGACCCTCAGAGACAAGAAGCTATATGCTTAATTGAGCAAATGTGAACTTCGGCTAGATCAGATTATTTTTCTAGGATATGTGGTCTCTAAAGACAAGGTATCAGTTGATCCATCTAAGATTGAAATAATTGTGCAATGGGAGAGACTGAAAACAGTGACAGAGATTTGGAGTTTCTTTGGTCTAGCCGGGTATTATCATCGGTTTGTTAAGGGTTTCTCGAGATTAGCTACTCTTCTAACGCATCTCACAGGCAAGGATGTTAAGTTTGAATGGACTGATGCTTGTGAGCGCAGTTTTCAAGAACTGACATAGAGGTTGACTACAGCATCAATTCTCACTATTCCTAGTGGTTTATGGGGGTTTTCAGTGTACAGTGACGCCTCCTCACTTTGTTTGGGTTGTGTGCTGATGCAAAATGGGAAAGTGGCCGCTTATTGTTCTTGTCAGTTAAAGGATCATAAGAAGAATTATCCTACCCATGACCTGGAACTTGCTGCCATAGTGTTTGCTTTGAAGATATAGCGGCATTATTGTATTGTGAGAAATTCCAAGTATATACTGACCACAAAAGTCTCTAGTATATGTTATCACAGTGTGAATTCAATATGAGGCAGCATAGATAGATGAAGCTGCTAAAAGACTATCATTTCGAGATACTATGCCACCGAGCGAAAGCAAATGTGGTGGCGGATGCTTTGAGTAGAAAACACCTAGTATGGTCTTTTATATGTTGGTTTGAGAGTACGATATGTTAGAACAGTTTGTGAGCCTCAAGCTGAATGTGATTCCTTTTGAAAGACATGGTTGGATGGCTAGTCTTTGGATTAAGCTATATTTGATGGAGATCAGAAAAATTTAGAGGATGGATGTTTTTGTGTCAATGTTGCCAGTCAGATTTAGTTGGGTATACAATTAGATTATGAGATTGGTACAGATGGCATTCAGAGGTTCAGAGGTCGGATTTGTATTCTTGAGGATAAACAATTGAGAGGGTTGATTTTGACAAAGACACATACCTCAAGGTATAGTTTACATCTAAGGAGTAATAAAATGTACCATAATCTCTGTAAGGTATATTGGTGGCCCAAGATAAAATGAGATATCGTTGAGTTTGTTGCAAGATGTCTCTCTTGCCAGCAAGTAAAGGTAGAACATTAAAAACCTGCAGGATTGCTTCAGCCTTTACCGATACCGATGTGGAAATAGGAGCATATCACTTGGATTTCATCATGGGTTTGTCGAAGACCAAAAGGAATCATTATGCTATCTAGGTGATTGTTGACAGATTGACAAAATCTGCCCACTTTCTAGCTATTAAATCTACAGATTCTCTAAGTGTTTTAGCCAATCTCTATGTTAGGGAGATTGTCAGGTTACATGGAGTTCCACTGAGCATTACTTTCGATAAAGATTCTCGATTCACCTCTTATTTTTGGAAGCGATTTCAAGATGCTATAAGATCTCGATTGAATTTCAACACATCTTTCCATTCGCAGATTGATGGGCAGTCGAGTGCACTATTTAGACGCTTGAGGATATGTTGAGAGCTTGTGCACTAGACTTTAAAGGCTCTTGGGACAATCATCTATCATTGGCAGAATTCGCTTATAACAATAGTTATCATTCCAGTATCGGCATGGCACCTTATGAAATGTTGTAGGGCAAAAGACGTCGTTCTCTTGTTGCTTGGTAGGAAGTGGGCAACAGAAAGATTTTAGCTCCTAATTTAGTTGAACAGGCTTCTAAGGATATTCAGCTTATTTGTGATAGATTGAAGACTGCTTAGAGTTGACAAAAAAGTTATACAAATGTCAGATGCCAACATTTGTAATTTTCAGTGGGAGATTTGATTTTCTTAAAAATTTCACTATCCAAGGGCATTATGAGATTCAAGATGAAGGGAAAGTTAAGTCCTCGATTTATCGAACCTTTTCAAATCTTAGATAGAGTGGGAGATGTGGCTTATCGGTTAGTACTACCACCCGAGTAGTCCAGTGTCCATAATTCTTTTCATGTATCTATGTTGAGGAAGTATCATCCAGATCCATTTATGCATGTTTTGAAAAGCATGCAAACAAATTAGAAAATGACGATTAAGTTAATAGGCTAATAGAACTTTCGTGAATAACGGTCAAATCGAGTTGACTTTTGACCAACTATCAGTTATAGAAAATTTCCTATGTAATAAAGTCAGACCATGTGGATTGATGGAATAAATCAAGCGTAAAAGTAGAAAATTATGCAATTCAACAGTTAAGGTATTTTGGTAATTTCACTCAAATGATCAGTTGAACTTCAACAAAAGCTCAACCAATGATTAAAGCATGTTATATAGAGGTGTTTTATGATTGAATAAATATTTTGAAGCTTAGACTGATTGTTTAAATCGAAGTCAAATTGTGAAGGGTAAAATTGGAAGATTACTTAAGTGTAAGGGCCTTTTGGTAATTTGCACTATAAAATATCATTTTTACAGAATTTTCCAGCCTTCTTCCTCACTAATTTCGGCAGCCACCTTTGTCTTCTCACTCCTCCATAGACAAAGCTTAGTAAAAGGAGAGAAAGTCTTGAAAACTATACTGAAAACACACTGAAACTTGAAACAGTCTTCACCAAACTTGTACAGAACTCAATGCTCTATCTCCTAGCACCAAAATCAAGTGCCAAAGTGGCCAAAATCAAGGCGTAAGCCCTCCCTCAATTTTCATCGAAGGTGGTGAGTGAGAAAACTTGTGTTTTTCATGGTTTCATGATTCTACACTATGTGTTTAAGATGTTTAAGCATGTATTTAAGCTAAAATTGAATTAAAAATATGAAATTCATTCACCTAGGGTTTCAACCAAGCTTCCCTATACATGAATATGTTGTAGCTTGATGAGGAAATGATGTAGAGCTAGTGTAGAATAAGAATTTAAGCTTGAATTGAAGAAAACACAAGTGTAGGAAGCTTAGTCAATTTGGCCAAGAGAAGGGGAGGTAGAATCCATGCTTAATTTGATGTGTTTTGGGTCCTAGGATAATGTATAAATTAATACAAACCTGTAGGCGAATCGGACTGAAAATGGAAGTGTTTTAATGGTAGTTGCAGTATTAGCACCGGTGCGAAAAAAACTGAAATGAAAGTTACTGTAGGCAATATAATATGTTATAAAGAGTTAATTATTCTTTATAATTGAAGTATGATGATTTGATAGTGTTTGCACAGTGTTTTGCTACTCGAAAGTCGGAAAACGATATTAATACTGAAGAGTATCACTACAGCAAATTGAGTGGTAAGGGATAAGTATAAAAGACGTAGGGATACTGTGGTGCATGTTTTGCTAAAAGTGCCTTTATTAGTTTTAAATGTTGAGATTTAAATTGGAAATGAGAATTGGAATTGGGTTTATAAGCTATGTTTTCGTGTAGGGAGGTTAAGGTAAACTATATCGTTATGCTGTTGAAATTTCGAAAAACAAATTTAAAATCTTCCTAATCACCATTTATTATTATTTTATACTTAGAATAATATGAAATTATAAGTTTGAGGGTTAGAGATCAAAAGTTCATAAACGTACATAAATGTTTGTAACTCCATTTTCCGTAGTGATTTTAGTGATTTTCATGCTATTAGTGCTATATCTATGTTCTTATACTATTGCTATATGAAAAGAAAATATTTTGAATAATTATTTTTGAATTAAGAATATTTAGTGAATTTTTATTTTTCAATTGTATTGATTTACTGATTTAAATGCTTTATGCACTGACTAAAGATATATGTTATTGAACTTATCTTCGTAAACTTCTATGAATTGTTTTATGAACTGTTTTGAGACTGTTGGTCTCATAGCTGCTTGCAAGCGCACGCACCCCTACTGTTACTGTTACTGTAGCTGAGTGATCCTGGTCCCATCATTTAGTGTCCCAAATTACACCTAGCTCGAGTACATCTGTGGACAACTTTTTGAATATAGCCATATGTCGTTATGCATGAGTCTATTGGATAATGCCTTATCTCTACTGTTTTATCTGGGGTGACAAATTCCTAGATATCCTAAATACACCCAAACTTTTATTATGTATTTCTTATTTTAGATTATTCATTAAATATGCTTTCTGAATACTATTACTGCTTACGAAGACGGATTACTGTACTGTTTACGGAGAAATTATTAAATTGTTTATCAGAATGACAAATGTATTGCTAACTGTTTTTTATGAACATTTATTGAATTGTGTACGTTTATTAAACTATGCATTTTTAATAGAAATTCCTATAGTCGAATTTAGAAGCCGAGACAAGTGAGGTGCTTCAAAGTATTCTTCTGTACTCAACTTGGCTATCTACCCGATTATAGTATCTTTTCCAACATTGTGCCTAATTTATGATTTTGATACCAGCATATAGATATGCATAATATTAGCTTTTTTATACGAATTTCTTATTGGGCATAAGCTTACCCCTTTATTCTCTTTCCAGATTATTTTTAGTAGTTTCTCGGCCTCTATTCAATAGGAATTTTACTTTTGGGTATCCCTTAGGAGGATTTTGGACTTCTGTAGAGGTATACGAACTTATAGTTATATGTTCGGACTTATATGTACGATACTATTTGTATGTATTTTCATACTTAAGATGTAAATCAAAACAAGAATACTGTTATAAAAGTTTGAGATTTTATATGTTTTTGTATATTATAAATTTAACAGTATAGTTCTTGTGTTAATTGTGTAAATCAATAGTTGTTTAATATAAATTATGAAGTGAAGACATTATAGACAGTCCAACCGTAAGTAAGTAATGCGTAAGAAAGTGGTATTATGAACAATATATTTGTACGTGACAGTAGAGTCAAAACACTTACAACCCAATTTCCCATCCCTAGCATATGATTGATCATTTAGGAACATGATAGAAATCCAACACTAGTTTCAGGGTTTGTATTTGAATGTATTAATAGATTTAAGAAAAATTTGAAGTGTTGTTGAGATCTAGTGTCGAAATATATCAGTTTCTTATTTCAAAATTAAGTTTAGGATTTTGTTTTCAAGAGTTATTTTTTATTCAAGCTTACTAGAGGCTAATCAGGTTACTGATTACCAATTTTAATTTAATAAAATTAATTATTTTGCTCAAGTTAACTAGAGTCAAGTTATTTAGTTAACGTGTTGATTTGATGAGGGAGTGTGCAAAATAAGCATTATAAAAGTTTTAAAAAATATGATGTGGCAATCTATTATTGGTGCCTAAAAAGTGAGCTTTTAGGATTATCTTAATATAATGTATTCCCTATTAGTAGATACTAATTAATAAGTGGTTGGAAAAAATAGAAGTAGATATTTTTAGGCATTTTAACATAATTTGAATTCTGGAATTATTATTATTGAAAGAGGTTTACTACTTATCACTTTTACTTAAATAGAATAAGTCTCAGACCTCAATACGAATAAAAATATCTGTATTTAAAAAAATGACAAATTAGTAGATGACAAGAAGGAGAGAAATTGGTTTAATTGTCATCAGAAACTGGTTGTGGCTAGCTCATTTAAAGGTTTTTTTTTTTTAAGAACTTGGTTCCTAAAAATTATCACAAACTCTCCATTGAAAAAAAAAAGAAAAACAAAGTCTTAATGTAATTTTATTACATTAACATAAATTTTATAGTTACAATTAAATCACATTAAATTTTTTTACAACTCTCACTAAATTAAAATACGTGAAATTAGGACTAGCACTAGGGGTGTAATCGAGCCGAGCCGAGCCGATATAGTGAGGTGCTCGAGCTCGAGCTCGACTCGGAAACTCGACACTCGGTACTCGGCTCGAGCTCGGTCGAGTCCTATTTTTTTAGCTTGAGCTCGACTCGAGATTAAAAACGAGCTACTCGAGCTCGCTCGATTAGGCTCGACTGTTCAAGCTCGACAATGAAGCTTGACTGTTCAAGCTGTTTATCTTAATCGTATATTCATCACACATAATCGTATATTCATCACACAGCAAATATATACATCAAAGATTATGGCTGTTTTCTACTGTCCTGAATGCTCAAACAAGTAAATGAAACGACCCTGACATCAAACAAGCAAATGAAATGATCCAGATCCCCCTTGAAATCATCTAATGAGTAGAATATATATACCAAACAGAACAAAGAACAAAGATAAAACTTCAAACTTTCTTATTTTCATTTTAAATATTCTTCTCTTTACTAAGCTCTCTCGATTTCATCTTCAACCAAAGCAAAATAAAGAAATTATATCAGCTGAATAATGTCAGTTACCAAAGGAAGAGGGTTTTCACTAGCGAAGTGGCTTGGGTCGTCGGATCTGGTCAGGGTCGTGAGGTGTGGTTGGTCTTGAGTCGTGAAAGAGAGAGGTTGCCGGAGTGAAGGCAGATCTGGTATGGGTCGCGCATGCCGTGAGATGCTCTGAGACGTTGAGTGATGCCGCTGGAGAATCAGATAGAGGGTGGTCTGGCTCGTGAGATGTTGGTCTAAGTCGTGAGAGAGAGGGGTCATCGGAGAGTCACGTCGGAGAGTGAAGGCAGATCTGGTCTCTGGTCTGGGTTGCCGGTTAAGTGCGCCGTGAGATGTGGTCTTCTGACTCTGAGGCGAGCAGCATGCCACCGGAGAGTTAGAGAGAGGGTGATGTGGGTTGCGGTCACGCCGGTCGCCGGAAGGGTCTGGTCAAGGATGGCTTAAGGATGAGGCGTGCGATGGCTTTGGGAGAATTGAAAGGAAAGAAGCTTTTGTTTGAAAATGAAAAACCTAAAAAAATAAGCTGCCTGAGCCTTTAGGGTTTTGAAATAGATAATTTTTAAATTTTTTAAAAATATAAATAAATAATAATATAAATAAAATAAAAAATATTAAAATATTAAAAAGCTCGATTAGGCTCGCGAGCTACTCGAGTCAAGTATTTTACTGCTCGAACTCGGCTCGTTCGATAGCTCGAGTAGCTCGAGCTTTAGCTCGGCTCGACAAAAATCAAGTCGAATTCGAGTTTTGTTCGAGCCGAGCCCGAGTAGCTTGCGAGCACCAGTGTATCGTTTACACCCCTAACTAGCACCCTACTAGACCCCCTCACCGAACAAACAATGCCTAATTGCCGAGACAGAAAAAGAATTTGGTTCATTTAACCTCTCAACTATTTTAATGTCACTCTTGATTATATGCTAAATTTGATTAATGAATTAAATTTATTTGTTTAAGATATAATATACAATAATATATATTTTTACATTATATTTTGTAGTTAAGTAATTAAATTTAATATATAGTAATAAAGATATTAAGATTTGTTAGCACATAAAATTATAGATAGGACAGTATAATATTATGAATAAAATTAGATTGTCAACAACCTCTTTAGAATTGTAACATATTATAAGGCTTAATTTTTTTTAAAAAAAATTCAAGCAACCTTACTAGATTTGCTTAAGGGTCGGGTTACCTGACCAAGCCCGAAGGCCACCCTGATATTTGGTCGGGCTTGAACAAAAATATATGATAAATTACCGGGTTTGGGCAAAATTTTTAGGCCCGTTTAAAAATCGGGCCGAGCCCCTGCTTGACCTGTCAAAGCCCAATAAACAATTTAATTGTTTCTCCATAAACAGTATAGTAATCAGTTTCAGTGAGTAGTAACAAAACTTAGAAAGCATATTAATAAACATAAACAGCTTTAAAATCAAATATGTAATACATAAATACATTCTGGGAGTGCCTGGGATGTCCAGAAATTTGCCACCCTAGATAAAATGGTGGAGACAGGGCAACACCTAATAGACTTATGCATAACGACATACTACCATAATCAAAAGGTCGTCCACAGATGTACACGGGACAGGTGTCATCTGGGACACTGAATGATGGGATTAGGATTACTCAGCTACAGTAACAGTAACAGTAGGAGTGCATGTGATAACAAGCAGCTATGGGATCAACAGTCTCAAAACAGTTTATAAAAAATTTATAATAGTTTACGGAAATAAATTCTACAGCATGTTTCTTCAAAATCCATAAAGCATTTGAATTGGCAAAATAATATAGTTGAAGAATAAAAAATTATCAAATATTCTCAATTCAAAATTGATTGTTTAAAATATTTTATTTATACCTAATAGTAGCATAAAAAGATGGATATAGTATTTACAGCATGAAAAGCATTAAAATCACTACGAAAAATAGAGGTATAAAAATCTATGCACCTGTATGAACCTTTTTGAACTATTCCAAAACATTTTTTTTTGTTTTAAGTAGAATTACACTACTAGATAGTGATTGGAAAGGTTTTATTTCGTTTTACGAAATTTCGACAGTATAACGATATGGTTTTACCCTAACCTTCCTGCACGAAAACGTAGTTTATAATCTCAATAGTAGTTCTCATTTCTACATCAAAACTCAACATTTCAAATTCATGAAAGGCACATTTTATTAAAAACATGCACCATAGTATCCTTACATCTTGTATACTCATCCCTTACTTTTAATTTGCTGTAATTATACTCATCAGCACCAGTGTCGTTTCCCGACTTCTGAGCTACAAAACACCATACAGCTTGGTCAATTCATCATACTTCAATTATAAAGAATAATTAACTCCTCATAATCTAAATAAAACTGACATTAACTTCCATTTCAATCTTTCTCTACACCGGTGATATATAACACTGCAACTATCGTCAAAACACATTCGATTTCAGTTCTGATTTCGCCTACAGTCTTGTATTAATTTATACATTATTCTAGACCTAAAACACATTAAATTGAGCATGAATTCTACCTCTTCTTCACCTTGGCCGAATGTGTTCAAGCTCCCTACACTAGTCATTTCTTCAATTTAAGCTTAAATTCATGTCCTACACTAATTCTACATTATTTAAGAAATCAAGAGAATGAGGGAGGTGCTGGATGTAGGAATGGACAATGCAATGAGAGGGAGAGATGAGTGTACTGTGTAAGGGATCGGGGGAGAGGATGAAACCATGGAAGAGGTGTATGTGTGAAGGAAATTAAGGGAAAGTATAGGGTTTTGAGTGCTCTGCCACTAACCCTTTTTTATGTTATTTTTTATTTTTTATATATTTATATATATTTCTAGTTATTTTAATTAATTTTCCTAATTATATTTATTCAATTAAATTATTATATTTTAAATTTTATTTCATTTTTTTCAAACTTTATATATCTATATATTTACATTTCATCAACTATGTAGATTTTTTTTCGCACATACATATATTTACTTATGAATATATCTATATTTATATGTATATATATATATATTTATATATACATATGTGTGTGTGTATATATCTATATTTATATGCATTTTACACTACTGTATAAAATTTATACAGAGATGTGTATAAATTTTTTAATTTCCTTTAGTCCATGTGAGCAAGTCCATATATATATATATATATACGTATATCCTTGTACAAAAGTATTATTTATACATGTTCATTATATTGCTTTTATTCCACTTGATTATTCGTATATATCTAGACACGTACGTATACATGCATACACGATTGCATGCACTAGTTAGTGCATATGTTAACATTCATATCAACTTACGTGCTTCCTATGTATAATTTAGTGTTTATCATATATATGGCATACGTGCACATTTCACTTGCATTCACATCTTACAATATATATCCAAAAATTCACTCTCATAATTTCAGACTAAGATAAGTATATTTAAAATTTTGAAATCGCTTAATCACACTTAGTACATATAAAATTTACACTTGGGTACAAAATTAGGATAGGAAATTTATGGTTAAATTTATGGTTATCACAAAGCCAGCGTATACTCTTCCTCTACATGGTATGCCTTCACTAGAACTTTGCCATAAGTTGGTTCAGTTGGTTACATAATGATCTAGGCATAAGAAAGCAACTCATTGTGTCACTGGTATAGCTTGGACTACTGATTTTATGGGCACTTCTCACCCTCCTTATGATAATAGCTCGACTTGCTATCCATTCATCCTTGTCACCATTTTGACTTTCAATTCACTGAAAGCTTAAATCGGTCTCTTTCAATCATGATCAATAGTCCAAGGTATTTCTCCATACTTGTGTTGGCCTCTACCCTAAAATGTCTTGTATTTCTTTTTCCTCATCCTTATCTATGTTACTACTAAAAAACAAGGCTAACTTGTCATAGTTGATTATTTGGCCTGCGTAATGTTTATACAACTGTAGGGCGCTGCACTTGTCTGCACTCATCCATGTTTGCTTTGGCAAATAGTAAGCTATCATATGTAAAAAACAAGTGGCTTACTTAAGGCCCTATCCTGCTTGCTTTGACTCCATGTAATATCCCTCTCCTCTGATATTTAGATAATAGCACTAACAATCCTTCTAAACATAATAAAAATAAATAATACGGGACCTTTTTGTCGAAGGCCTCTCTCTGGATGGAAATTGTCAGTAATACATCCATTTATAATAATAGAATAAGAGAAGGATGTAACACAACTCATTATCAACGAAACCCATTTTGCATGAAATCCCATCTTTAACATTATAGCTTCTAGAAAATTCCACTCAACCCTAGTATACTTTACTCATATATAATTTTAAAGCAAAAAAAACCCTTTTTTTCCATTTTTTTTCCTTTTCAAGATATGTAAAAGCTCATACGCAACGAGTACACGATCAGTGATGAGTCTAACAGGGATGAATGCACTTTACGACTCACAATACACCTAGGGAGGATGGTTTTTAATCTATTAACCAACACTTTAGATATGATCTTAATGAGCACATTGAAGAGACTAATGGGTTGAAACTATGTAATTTTCCTAGGATCATTTGTTTTTGGGATAAGAACAATATGGGTTTGATTTATTTTTGCTAGACTCTCTTATCCATTAAGACAAGATAGGTAGAAATTTATAACATCACTACCAACTATTTGTCAAAATTTATGATAAAAGAGGGCTAGCATACCGTCCAAACCTAGAGATTTTGTGGGATGGATTTGTTTGATAGCTTGGGGAATCTCTTTAGCTGTGAATTCCGCAAGTAAAAGTACATTCATCTCACTCGAAACCCAAGGTTCAACTAACTCAAATATTTCATCGAAGTTAGAATTATGTTAAGATTGGAAAAGATTAAAGAAGGAGTCAATAGTAATATTCTATTATGTTTTTCTCTTTCCCTTTAATTCCCCACCTTATCTTCAAGACCTCTGATATAATTTATCTTCCTTCTAGATGATGCCTAAGCATGAAAAACCTTGTGTTTCAATCACCATCTCGAAGCCAATTCACTCTTGTAAGATCCGATTTTACTGTACTGTACATGTATGAACATGTAAATTTTAATTAATAAATAAATTATTTTCTACATTTTTACAAATATTAAATAAAAGGCTATGTGGGCCTCACTTAGATTTCAGTGTTCAGACGATGATATGAGTGAGAAAATATATTTTGGAGGTTGAATTAAGGATTGTAAATTGTGATGATAAAAATATCATGAGGCTTGAATGACCAATTGATAATGTTTTCATTATAATTTTGATCGGAGTACCCAAATGATAAACCGTAAAATTCTTTGGAAAGCTAACTTAATTATCTTTCCAAACATATAGGCCTCTTGTTCTAGTTCCTTATGGATCAATACCAGAAATTTTGTAAAATTACCTCATGAGTAGTAGATTCTACCAGCCGACCAATCTGTAAAGATTTACCATAACGGCTGGTAGGAAACTCCGATTAAGGTGATTCAAAATCCATTAGAAAGCTAACTTAAATATCTATTTATCCATGCAAGGCTCATATTTTAATTCTTTATAGATTAACAACAAGAAATTCCTACATTCACGTCACATGTAGGGAATTTACAATTGAGCAATCAGTAAAGAGTCGGACATAATTTTTGATAGGGAACTCCAATTGAGGTGATTCAAATTGTGTTGGAAAGTTAACTCGAAGACCTTTCCGGCCATGTATGGTTCATATTTTTATATGTTTTGGATTGATCTCGGTGAATTTTTAATTTGGTTATAAGTGCAGTAAAGCAATTAGAAAAATGAAACTAATGTTTTAAAAATGATATATATATATATATATATGAAATATAATATATGCCAATGACATATTTATACATATAAAATTGTAAATATATATATTTATAAATATATATTTATATAAAAAAAAGAAAGAAAGAAGGAAAGAAAATATGCTGCACGTGGGAGTGGGCTGCGGAAAGAAACAGAAACAGAAAAAGAGAGAAAAAGAGGAAATTGATTACTAGGCCAAGTGGCAAAATTATATTGGTTGTAGCATAAATAAAATATGACCAAATGAAACAAATGCTCAGGCATTTTGTATATACCATCACCGACTTAGTTCTCTGTTTTGTTTCTAGTGCTATCACGCCTCGGAAGCCGGGATTTTTGGGTTAACTTTTTCCTTTACTTATTGTGTTTGTCACTCACTCAGTGTAGCTAAAACCTAACGAGTAGAATCCTACTCTTATAGTTGTTTAAGATTAGTTGTCTAAGGTCTGATTAAAGTCTCCTCGTAAGGCGTGCTAAAAACGACACTGAAAAATTCCGCCCCTATTTTGGGCTATTGTCCATCCCCATACTAAGTACATCATCATATCAACTTGTAGAAATTTCCAATCTCAAAATAACATCTGACATACTTGATGTCTATTGATTCTGTTAGCTTTAAATTGCAATATATATTTTGAAATGACAAAAACTTAAGTAAGCTTTAATGTTTTAATTCATATTATAAATTTGCCTTATCACACATGATTTTCTCAATCCATTATATCAAACATTAAGACATGATTTAATGACATACTCTTATGGTCTTAATACTTTATAAAATGGTTTTCAATATTAAGTAATTTTCTCAAGAATTATTGAACATAAGTTTAGAAAATTACTTACAAGTTTTTGGACAATACTTTCATTTGAAAAAGTCAAGAAAAACTCCCTTAAAGCTTATAAATGTTTTGGGTTGAACTAAAATCAAAAGCCATATCATTTCTAACCCAAAAGTGCAGGAAAATGCTCTCTGGAAGAAAAGATCGATCCCATAGGAAAAAGGATCGATCCCTTTTTGGCAGAATGCCCTGGAAGCCCAAAATGAAGAAAAGGATCGATCCCTTTATGCCAGAAAGTCCCCAACGGCTAGCTTCTGTGAGATACAACGGCTAGCTTCTGTTTTGGCTCCAACCAAAGTCCACAAACCATCCAAGGGACTATAAATAGAGGCTTAGAAGCCAAAGGAAGGAAGAGGAACTACTCAACAACTCCAAAACACATATTCCTCAAATCCTCAAGCCTCAACAACAAATCAAGAGCTACAAAGTCTTCATCATCTATCATTCTCTTATTCCTTGTAGTGCTTAGCACAAAATCTTGTATAGGTTTTCCATTGTGCTTAATTTCTGTAATCATTTGCCTACTTAGAGGCTTCTTTGATTGCACCATTTGTAAACACATTCATTCCTTGTAAAAAGAGAGGGTTTCTCTTTAGCCTTAGAAAAAGAGGGAGGTTTCTCTTTAGCCTAGAAAAAGAGGGAGAAGAGGTTTCTCTTGAGCCTAGAAAAAGAGAGAGGTTTCTCTTGAGCCTTGAAAAGAGGGAGTGTAACACAAATTCAAGTTAGTGAATTTGGGGAAATCCTTGGGAGCGTCTCAAGGTAGAGGACGTAGGCAAGGTTGCCGAACCTCTATAAATCACTTGCGTACATTTCTCTTTCCCTACTCTCTTTAATTACTTGCAATTATATTTGTGCTTAGTGTATTGAATTTGAATTGCATGCTTGCCTAGCTTAGAGAACTTAGAAAATATTCAAATAAGCTAGAGAATTTACAAGAATCGAAAAACGGGCTTAAGGTTAGCGAAGAACCAATTCACCCCCTCTCGGTATTGCCTATAAGAGCCAACAATTGGTATCAGAGCTTGGGCTCGAGATTGATTTAGACTAACCTCTATCGAGCAAAACAATCTTAAATGGCTCACTTTAATGTGGCACACCCCTAGGAGAAAAGGGACACTCATTAGTTAGACCTCCTCTTCAATGGTGAGAATTACTCCTATTGGAAATTTAGGATGAAAGAAAATGAGTCCATTAGCGAAATGTTCACTAGGTTTAATGATATAATTAATGGACTTAAGGCTCTAAGCAAGGCTTATTCCAATGTTGAACTGGTAAAGAAAATTTTGAATAGCTTGCCTAAGCCAGGGGAGGCAAAGGTAACCTCAATAGAAGAGTCTAAGGATCCAAATACCTTGTCTCTAGATGAGCTTATGGGCTTCCTACTTACATATGAAATGAAAATGAAAAGAAATGAAGTGCCTTCAAAGAAAGTAGGGGTAGCAGTTAAGTCTTCCACTCATGAGGTCCTTGAAGATGATAGTGATGAGAGTGGAAATGAGGAAGAGAAGGAAATGACAATGTTTGCCAAAAGATTTAATAGGTTCATGAGAATGAAAGAAAAAGAAAATAATAGGAGACATCAAAGAAGGGAGTCAAGTAGAAGAGAAAAGGACCCTTAGTGTTATGAGTATAATGAACCGGGTCATACTAAGTTAGATTGCCCCTTACTTAGAAAAGAAAAGGATAGGAAACCTAGGAAGAAAGAATTTGTGGCTGCATGGAGTGATAGTAATAGCTCCGATGAGGAAAACATAGATAATGAGGTAGCCTACTCATGCTTTATGGCCATTAGTGATGATGAGGCTAGTAGTAGCTCTAGTGAAAATAATGACTTTACATTTGATGAGTTACAAAATGCCTTTAATGAATTAGCAAATGAATTTCAATGCATGAACTCCAAATATAAGAAAATCATCGCTAAATTGAAAATAGAAAATGAAATGCTATTAAATGCCAAACTTGAATTTGAGAAGAAATTAGAAGAAGCAAATCTAGAAATAGATGAAGTAAATAAAAAGAATTTAAATTTGCATAATTCATTTTCTAGATTTTATATGAGTCAACAAAAGCTAGACCATATGTTAGAGACCAAAAGAGCTTTCTTTGATAAAGATGGGTTAGGTTATAATGCAATACAAAAAGAAACTCATCTAAAGAATTTCCTAGTGAGCAAAAATACTATGCATGATTTATCTCTTACATGCTCACTATGTAATAGAATAGGACACTCTTCACAAGCATGCACATATAGGAAAACCACATTTAGAGGAAGAGTAGTTAGGAAAATATGGGTGCCAAAGCATGCTGTAAATAATGTTGAATTGTGCTTGAAATGGATCCCTAAAGGATCAAAAATTGTTAGCACTAACTCTCATGGACCCAAGAAAATTTGGGTACCAAAGCATGCTTGAATTTGTTTGTTGTAGGAGTGTTAGATCATGGGAATACAATGAAACAATGGAGTTCAATTGCTCTACACACCTCTATGGAGTTTGCTTGTGCCAATGAGAGAGAGAAAGAGCTTGAGGATCCACCCTTGGCAAGGTCACAAAAATTCTTCAAAGGATAGCTCAAAGTGGACTCAACACATCAAGGCAAAGCACTCTCAAGCAAAGGAGTTTTGTAAGCTTATATTCTATCTTCTCAAAACTCATATATATTAAAATTATTTGTTTGATTTAATGAGGCACTTAGTTGATGATTATTGGTGCATTGTGAGTTGAATGAATAAAGAAAAGGCATGTTGAATGATTGTTGATTGGTTAATGGTTAGTTCTTGATGCATTGGATGATTGAATGAAAGGCTTGATTTGTGATTTTGAAATGATTATTGAATTTCTATAGTTTGAGCAAGTTTGACATGTTTAGATAATATATTTAGTTGCTCAAAAGCTGATAAATGTGTCATACATGCAAAATACCATGTCATGAGCTTTAATGAAGAATATGTATGTTGGAAATCATGGCATGTTTTTTCACAAGATGTATGCTTTGATGATATATGTGCTTAAAACCTATGTGAACAAGTTTGTTTTGACATATTTATGAAATTCAATGCATTGGTTTTGCCAAAACAAGCATAACTCTCAAAATGACCTCTTTTGAGGCCAAAAATGCATTTATTGGTAAAAATCCTTCCAAAATTGCAAAATCTATTGATAAATGGTTTTTCATTCATGTTTTTCATTCATACAAGTCCAAAATCATGTTTTACAAATGTTTAAACCCTTACTTGGACTTAAAATACTCAAAAACGAAGTTTTGGCACCTCACAAGTTGGATTTTCTGTCAAAAATCTGCAGAACCAGGACGAGGGATCGATCCCTCTACATACAGGATCGATCCCTTTGGAAAAAATGCAGGAAACTTGATTCTGGAGTTTAGGGATCGATCCCTTTGCTTATTGGATCGATCCCTCTAGGCAATTTATGCCTTTTTCTGCATTTTTAAGCCTTAGTTGAGAAGTTTTCTTAATTCTCTTGATATCTTCTTTCTTTTCAACTAAAAATTCATTGTTTTAACTTCTTTTTGATGATCTTTAAACTATGAAAATTCATTTTTCATTGATATCATGCCTCAACTCCATCAATTTGTATCATTTCCAACAAATGGTATCACTTTCAACAATCAATATCATTCTTCATTGATCTCACAAGTGCAAAACGAGTTTTCTCATTAAAGATGGTCATGAATTACATAAATCTTGAAATAATCTTGAAATATATTTTCAATGAATGCTTAAACATAATTTTGAGATTTATTTCAATGATTTATGAATATATGTGAGAATTTGATGAACTTGTGCATAATGACTATTGATCATATCTTTTGTTCATCTTAGTCAAGCATGCTTATAGGATTATGTCTCTTAGCTTGACTTATCTATTCCACACTAGGTTTCATGATAATTATACATCTAGTGGATTGATTTCAAATATAAATTCAACAATTGGTAATGGTCATTGGCCTATAATTTGTGATGGTAAATAAACCCTAAATGTTCAAATGCATGAAACTTTATCATCCTTGTACTTAAAGAACTAGGGCTTTAATGACAACACCAACATTCAAAGATAAATGCAAACTTGAACAAACTTGATATCCATGCATTTATTATTTGAATCTTTCCTTGCTCTTAATTGGTTAAGGACTTGAATTGGAAAATGAGCGTAGGATTTTTGTGCTTAAAACCATGGAAGAAAATGTGTTTGCTTGAATACCTTTATTTTTTTAATCTTCCATATGGTATAACTTTGTGAATATGAATATGGATTAATACTTTATGATAATGTGCTAAAGTTTATTTGATCCATATGCATATTTGATGATGTGTTGTGTTCTTGCATATTTAGAATGATTTTTTTTCTCTTGACATGAACACACTACACAAATATTGGATTCATGCAAAATATCAAAGTCAACTATTAGTAACAATTGGTATTTAGATTGAAATAACAATTAGTATCATTGGCAACCATATTTTCAACAATTAGTAAGCCAAAGCTAAATTGCTGATTGGTATGAGCTTTAAATTGACAATTCTTCTCATGCTCCTTAGATTAAAATGACAAATAGGGAAGAATCCATATAAGACACTTTTTCATGAAACACTTTTGTGCAAGAATTTGTGATTAATTGATGTATGATTTAATTCTAGACACAATATTTCTTGAGAATGATTTATGAGCACGTGCATATAATATGTTATATAATTTCAGCTCATAATCATGATGTATTACAATGCACCTTAGTTGGACTTTAGAAAGAACAATTGATATACTTAGGTGCTTAATAGGATTGAAATGAGCAAGTCATATACCTTAGTAGATATTTATACACAACTTGCTTCATTATTTACCAGTTGGGAACTTCTTGCAAAATTATTTAAAAACAATTGGTATAGGATCATAAGTCATATTCTTTGCATGAATATTTCTTACTCTTTGTGTATATTGACTTATTTATTTGTGCTATGAGTCCCATGTACTAACATGTTTCTTATTGGATGGAGCATATTTATCTCTTCTCACATAGCCATAATTTTAGGGGGCGCATATTTTTTCTTATTTTTCCTTCTTTTTGCTATGACAAAAAAGGGGAGAGATAGTTATTAAAAGGGAGAGATATTAAGGGGGAGAGATAATGGGAGAGAAATAGTTTGAAAATTCATTTTCAAAACTCATGCTTATATTAAGGGGGAGCTTTATAAAATCCTGCTTTATTTGAGTGGGAGTATTTTATGAAAAGAATTTTCAAAGCAAATTTACATTAAGTTTTGTCATATCAAAAAGGGGGAGATTGTTAGCTTTAAATTGCCATATATATTTTGAAATGACAAAAACTTAAGTAAGCTTTAATGTTTTAATTCATATTGTAAATTTGCCTTATCACACATGATTTTCTCAATCCATTATATCAAACATTAAGACCATGATTTAATGATATACTCTTATGGGTCTTAATACTTTATAAAATGGTTTTCAATATTAAGTAATTTTCTCAAGAATTCTTGAACATAAGTTTAGAAAATTACTTATAAGTTTTTGGACAATACTTTCATTTGAGAAAGTCAAGAAAAACTGCCTTAAAGCTTATAAATGTTTTGGGTTGAATTAAAATCAAAAGCCATATCATTTCTAACCTAAAAGTGCAGGAAAAATGCTCTCTGGAAGAAAAGGATCGATCCCATAGGAAAAAGGATCGATCCCTTTTTGGCAGAATGCCCTGGAAGCCCAAAATGAAGAAAAGGATCGATCCCTTTGGTAAAAGGATCGATCCCTTTATGCCAGAAAGTCCCCAACGGCTAGCTTCTGTGAGATACAACGGCTAGCTTCTGTTTTGGCTCCAACCAACGTCCACAAACCATCCAAGGGACTATAAATAGAGGCTTAGAAGCTAAAGGAAGGAAGAGGAACTACTCAACAACTCCAAAACACATATTCCTCAAATCCTCAAGCCTCAACAACAAATCAAGAGCTACAAAGTCTTCATCATCTATCATTCTCTTATTCCTTGTAGTGCTTAGCACAAAATCTTGTATAGGTTTTCCATTGTGCTTAATTTCTGTAATCATTTGCCTACTTAGAGGCCTTCTTTGATTGCACCATTTGTAAACACATTCATTCCTTGTAAAAAGAGGAGGTTTCTCTTTAGCCTTAGAAAAAGAGGGAGGTTTCTCTTTAGCCTAGAAAAAGAGGGAGAAGAGGTTTCTCTTGAGCCTAGAAAAAGAGAGAGGTTTCTCTTGAGCCTTGAAAAGAGGGAGTGTAACACAAATTCAAGTTAGTGAATTTGGGGAAAATCCTTGGGAGCGTCTCAAGGTAGAGGACGTAGGCAAGGTTGCCGAACCTCTATAAATCACTTGTGTACATTTCTCTTTCCCTACTCTCTTTAATTACTTGCAATTATATTTGTGCTTATTGTATTGAATTTGAATTGCATGCTTGCCTAGCTTAGAGAACTTAGAAAATATTCAAATAAGCTAGAGAATTTACAAGAATCGAAAAACGGGCTTAAGGCTAGCGAAGAACCGATTCACCCCCCTCTCGGTATTGCCTATAAGAGCCAACATATTCAATATATATATATATATATATATATCGAGATTACAACTAAACTACATAACACAGTATGTTTACATACTCGATATTCCCTAGTACTTACATCCGAAAACCATACACTGTGTACATAAAAGAATTTAGTCTGGGATATAAACAAAAGAACAAAAATTATACCTTGGCCAAAATACAACCTTTTGTAGCTCAACAAAATGACAATCGATGCACCACACTCGTGCCTAGTCTACCTGAAATAATCTTTGAGGTGGAGGGAGGAGGGGTGAGCTAATGCCTAGTAAGAAAATATACGCTAAATGATGTTAGGTTTCTACTATGTTTAATGCATGTGTATACGTGAATGAATGTGCCAAAACTCATGCTTAAATATGTTTTATCGAAAATAATACCAAATTGATAAGCCATAGTTTATAAGCTATAAAATGTTATGCCAAGTAATTTCCAAATAGATTAGTACTCAAGCATTCACAAAATCAAGATATAGTAGAAATAGAAATGATACATTCGTTCATCTTGATAATAGTATCGTGATATACATTAAAAAAAATATTTTCATGAGACAGGCATATATTTATGAGACTTGGTAACGTAACCTGGATCTTTGGAAATATAACCAAGAAGCTTTTTATGAAAGCATCCACTGTAGCTAGTAGTGGTCAAAGTCCCATACCAGAGCTCTATCCATGATCATGAATCATCCCAGCACCATTGATCATCTAGTAGCTGAGGTATAAGTCACGACTAGTTGTCGGACAATTATACGTAAGTACTGCTACCCATTTGCCACACAGGCGGGATCCATGAATCAATTACGTATATGGCGCCTCAATGCCACACAAGCTTACCAAATGCCATACAGGCATAATTAAATGCCACACAGGTGAGTGCCACACAGGCAAGTTAAGTGCCACACAGGCATTTCCAAGTGCCACACAGGCATTATACATCATCACGTGTCTCATGAGTCAAAACTCGTTTAGAAATAGATCTTACAATATAGGTTGAGTACTAAAAGCATAAATCGTTTCACATACTTATAGTTTTGAAAATCTAATCGTACGAAGTCAGGCTTAAAAACCATTATCTCGATAACAAGTAACAATGATTAATATGCATGAGGTTTTAAAGGCATTTTATAAATCTAATTTAATATCAAGAAACTTATTTAGACAATTTCTAACGAAATTTAGGCATTATAACGGCATAGGTAGAACACTACCCAGCGTCATAACCACAATCTAATACCTGTAGAAAACTCAATCAAGCAATATATCTTTACTACACCAATTTCCAATACAAATCCAAATCCAAATCCAAATCTCAAACATTATGCATTTTAAACTCAATCCAACATATTTGGAAATTTAACCAAAAATGCATTTAAATCCATAAATATTAAACAACATTAATTTAAACATGCATAAGCATAGCAGACTGACAAGCATTTATCGTATATTCCCTTACCTAATGTGTACCACACAAATGTTGGTGTTGCACCCTTGTACACCTTGAACTTTCTAATACTTCTTTGATTTTCTTTACTTTAGCCTTTAGTTTAGGGTATTGAACATCATATATCTCATAAAATTTCCTCCTATTAAAGCACACAAAAATATAAAAATTTATGTTATTTATTCACTTAGGAAATTTTATAGTCAAATTCTTTCATAAGAACATTACCTTGAAACTTCTTCTTTGCTGTCAAAATATTTTCTTTAACCTCCTTGAATTTTATCTTCACTCAAACCTACATCAACAACATTTTTAGCCTCCTACTATCTCTTATAACCAACAATTTAAAGACTAATAAGGTAGCCATGCCTTTACCCTTTCAAGCTTTGGACTGGCCGAAAGCCACCTCAACCACATCCTCTGTTTTCGTCCGAGAAAAGGGTTGGTAAGCAGCCACTACTGCTTCTGTGCTAGCCAAATAAGAGAGGCTCTTATGCCTCTTTTCTTCTCACTTGGTGTCTAATGTACAGCCTTTATTTTTAATGACTTGTGTTTCTTGCCCAGATACATCACCGAGGTACACATCCACGTTTTCTTGCTGCTACCAGGTTCTATTTCAGTTTTTCTTAACCTTTTTTTGCCACACACCTATTTTCAAATATTCCTCGTTGATCTCCAACCTATTTCCATTCTTCAAGCCACAATCGAAAGCCCCTGTTCACAGCCCCTTATCTAGCAAAAACGAAGTATGATAGACGCACTTGTGAATGCCAAAAACAGCCTGCACTAAATGCCAAATGCTGCTGCCAACGTCTGCTTCCTGGCTTGCCCTTGTATCTCTGCTTGTCTTGTTCGTTTTGCTGTGACTGATGCAGCTTTTCCTTCTAAATTTCCTTCAGTCGATAGATGAGAATGTTAGTGGAGGTAGGTGAAAATTTAGCTTCTCTGAGAAGCCACTAACCATTCCCATTATTTTATGTTTTAGTCATTTCCTATATATATTTTTATATTCTATACGGTTGCTGCACTTCTCCTATCAATCTAACAAATATTATTTTATTTTATGTTGACTTTTCTTTGCCAACTCTAAAATAACAGCCTAATTCATTTGTTAGTTTTTTTTATATATATTTAAGTGTTCATAGTATAGTTAAGTTATAACATAATGCTATTCCAAAAATATTTATTTTTTATCTATTATTTTGAATATTAAAAGTACACAACTAATGTAAGATTAGAGAAAATTTTCAGTTATTACAACTGCACCGCCTCAATTATGCTATTTTTCCTACTCATGACTTTTCCTCTCGTTTGTTAGAATTCTTCACGTTTTTGGCTTGTAAAACACCATCAGCTCTTCTCTAATTTACCTAAATCTCTTCACAAGAAATAATCCCCCTCAAGGGCTCTCAAACCTTCTAAATAACTCGACCTAAATCAACCAAACCAAGCTGTCTTGCGGCTAGACAGAATAGATACTTCACAAGTAAATGTCAGCCACGGTTGTATGCATTTGTGTTTTGTGGGTATGTTTGTATTTGATGAGTAAATGATATATATGATATGGTTTGGAACAAAAACATGTAGAAAATTTAGAATGGCTGAATTGCTTGATGATGGGTGTCGTTAAGGGCTGAACAAGGAATTTTGTTGCTGTGTGCGTGTGTGGTGTCAATGGCATGAAACAAAGGCTGACATAAAAGAAATTAATTTTATATACATATATGAAGCCATGCTGTTACGGTAGCCATGAGGGTTTCAAAGAGGTATAAACATGGTATTTTGATAGTGTGAAAACAGAAAAGAGGGGTTGAAAAACCGAATGGAAAAGAGAGGCTGAAATTATTGTTGTTGACTAATGGTGATGAGGAGTGATATGAAAGTCAAGAAGTGGGGGCTGTTGTGGCGTGGAAAGAGGGAGAATAAAAGTTGAAATTGTGAGGAATGGTCAAGTGTTAAAGGTCAAAATGAGGGCTGGTAATGAAGAAAATATAACTACAAAATATAATTAGAATATTGGTATAGTTAAGGTATGTGTGGGCTATCGATTATAGAGAAATTGGAAAAAGGAAATATTGCCTTTTATTTCTTAAATGGTGGAAAAATACAAGTAAAAAGGCAACTCATCTATTTAGTACATTGACTAAAAATGAAACAATAAATTTAATTATCTAAAGGCCATTCAGCCATAATAGAAAAGGGAGAAAAATGGCATGAAGAGTAGCCATTTTTAGCTATGAGACCTTGTTTACATTTATATTTTATAAATCATAGCTTGAAAATAAAGAATAAATAAGCTAATGATTTTTGGTGAAATCAAATTGCAGTCGGGAAATTCAACGTTTGTGTGGTGTACACGAGTGCGTGATCTTAATAAACAGGTAAGAGATGCGTGTGTGAATTTGTAGAAATATCCGAATGCATGGTTTTCATGCTATGAATTTTATAAGATTTATTGGATATTGAATTGCCTTGAAATGTTACGAAATTGTGGTTTATGGCTATTGAGACTGTGTTTGAAAGTGCAGGTAGGTTAGGACTCTAGCAGTCGTTATGCTGTCGAAATTTACTAAAGATATTTCCAAAAATATTATTAAATTTTTTTAGTACATCATTGGTGTTTATCCTAGTCTCAAAAGCGATAAATTATTTATTTTTCATAAATGGTGGAATTACCGAAAAGTAGTGATTAAATATTCATGATACTAATTTCGGTAAAGGTTTCACTACTAAAATTCATCCCACGTGTTTTATAGTGAAAGGTGTGATTGGTGAAGTGAAATGGTGAATAGTGAATATTTTATAATTATTTTCAGTATGATATTCACTATTTTATTTATGATTTTCCTTTATGGACAAAATAAATTCTATCATGTGTAATGACTTCCATAAAGGCTTTATCACTGTGTAAATATTATTTTGAGACCAAAATGTCTCTACATGTGTTCCATAATGAGAAATGTGTTTGGTGGAATTATTATTAATTTTGGAAAAATAAATATTTCTATTTTTCCATAAAATATGAAACTACCGAAAATGTTTTCCAGTATCTTGAATCTAAAGTTTTGAAAGGAAAGCATGGAAATATGAGTATATGTGTTTACGGTGAAATGAAGTGTTTATGAGAGTTCCTACTACAATGTAATTATTTTATAACACTGTTTTCACCGTACAAGATACTGTGATTTATACCTTTATGGATTTTCTGAAAGATGTTATTGATTTTACTTAATTCCATAAAGGTAATGAGATTTCACATATACTGTTTTGAGACTGATAGGCCCCATATCATACTGATATGTGACATGTAATATGTGATATGTTATATGTGAAGCTGTTGAAACGGATCTTGTCTTTAGCATCCCGGTTGACACCTGATCAGTGTACGACCGAGGACACCTATAGACTATGGCCATAGATCTCATGTGTTTATTATACTGTCCCTACAGGGATCTCACGTGTACCCTATCCCCTACGGGACTTATAGCATGATATCATTTGGGTGTTGCCTTAGTCTCCACTATTTTGATGACATGAAAAGTGATAATTTTACATGAATGATGACATGAAAAGATGAACGGTTATTATATGTTTTAAATGAAATGAATGGTGATTTTTCTAAACAGTTTACGGTACTAAATTCAGTCCAATACTGTTTATGAGATTTCAATGATATATGTGACACGTGACATATTTTCAAAAAGGAAATGGATTTTTGTAAATCTAATATTCTTTTGTGAATTATTAGGAATATTAAATTATTTGGATTAAATGCTTTACTATATGAAAGCATAGCTTTGAAAATTATTTTCAAAATGATGTGGAAAAGTGTTTTATATAGAAAAATAAACACTTACTCCCTATAGTCACTCTGGGTTTCCGGGACAAGACAGGTATTCCAAAATACTTTTCATACTCTATCTGGATTTCCTTGCCGACTATAGTATCCTTTCCTTTTAGTGTGCCCAACATACCGCTAGCAAACTAAATGGTTTTACTGCATATAGTCTTCGAGATATCAAAATTTGCATACAATTCTTTTATTGAGCCGTGGTTTGCTCACTCCTTTACTTTCATCATCGCAGATTTGATATAAAGAATAGCCGAAGTACTAAACCATGGCTTAACTACGCTTGAGAAGCTCGAAGCGTCATATATTGGATTCCAGAGGTATCGTGTTTACATTTGTATATTCAGACATATTCATACAGTACTGCTTGTTGTAAAATTTAAATTCAGGGGATGTAAACTAACTTTTATAGCTGTGAATATTAATTTCCAATAAATATATATTGTCTAATGTGTTTACTGTGGTAAATGAACAATGTATAAAGACATCACAAACAGCCCAACCAAATCATGCGTGTAAAAATGTGTAAAAAAGTGTAAAATACTGTGTACTTGGACTGTGACAACTCTTGATCTTTGCATCTAAAATGTTTCCTCCTCTAGCCACCTGTCAAGCTCAGCCTTTATTGCTTGCTCATGTTTTAAATTATCCTTTATTGGCATGTTGGTTTTCACTTGCTTTAACTCCTCTTTAAGTAAAACAATCCTTTCTCTAAAATCACCGAACCTCTCCCTTCCCCATCTATTTAGTCACTAGCCCATGGCCTTTAGTTTGTCACAAATGTCAATTAGGATTTCCCGTTGCCAACACCCACGCATTACATCTTCGTAATCAGTTTCATTTGTCCATACCACTTCAAACCTTGGCCTTAACTATCTCCTCTTACTTTTCTTACTTGTCCCTGTCTTGTCTGTCCATATTAAAATTGGGCTATGATCCAAAATTGACATTGCTGCATGCTAGATTTCATAATTAGGAAATTTCTTTATCTAACCTCATTTGCGCACTTCCCTATCTAATCTTTCCCTGATATTGTTTGAAGCACTTTGTCCCCTTTCCTATGTGTACCAATGTCCCACATATTCCAAGTCTTCTAATCCAACATCTTTTAAAGCTTCTCTAAAAGCTATCATTTGTTCCTCCCTTCTTGTTGCCCACCTACTTTTTTATTCTGCCAAAGTATCTTATTAAAATCCTCGAGGCACACTGAAGGAAAATTACTTTGGCTTGCTAAATCTTGCACCAACTTCCATGTCTTATACCTTAGATTAACATATGGTTCACCACTTAAGCTCCAAATGTCTTCCCTTTGTCCCTATCTGACCTCCACATCTACATGATTTCAGATAAGCTTTTCCATGTGAGGCTAACTTCTTCCTTCCAAAGCATTACTAAACCTCCCTACTTTCCTTCGCGTCAACCCCTACATATCCATGAAAGCCACACCTCCTATCCTATCCATCTTTTTAACATGTAGTTTTGTTTCACTGAGGAAAACTACATGGAGATCTTTACTGCTTACCAAATTGTAAAGAGTTTGAACTACGCATGGGTTGCTAAGCCCAGATAGTTCCACGCTAAACACCTCATGGCTCTCGATGGGACTAGTTTCTAGTCGTCGCCGTTATGTTCAAAATGACTGCATTGTCTCCCTTTGTTTCCTTGTAGTTCTTTATCTGAGGGTCAATCTTTATTAAATCTTCGAGTTGTCCTTAAAATTTTTTCTTTGCTAACTCTGTACTATTGCTTGAGGCTTCTGCCACCGTACCCTTGGCCCTTTTCTTCCACATGTGTTTAACCCCCATTTTCTTAACTTCTGTGTCAGCCTGGTTTACCTTTTTTTTTATTAGTAGCTTGCTACGGGTCCTCACGTTGTTTCATGATACTCTTCTGCATGGCTTGTACATCACCTTGCACGAAATTAGCATTTCCATTTAAGATCCCTTATAAACAATAATGTGCAAGTCAACTCTTTTTAAAGCTTCATTATTCCCTTCTGGATCAATAGCTGATTTCTCATGTGATTTCCTTGAATTGAGCACCAGCTGGTCGTCTTTAATTTAATTGATGCCTTTTGCATGATCATTAGCAAAATCTTCACCCTTATTTTTGCCTTATCACACTG
This sequence comes from Heritiera littoralis, assembly GCA_031772115.1. NCBI lineage: Eukaryota > Viridiplantae > Streptophyta > Magnoliopsida > Malvales > Malvaceae > Heritiera > Heritiera littoralis. The sequence continues at coordinate 7,128,464 of JAPDPK010000025.1, read as the reverse complement.
TTTTTCCTTCATTTGCTCAGTCACTTTCCATTATTTTCTTTATGGTCAATTTTTCTTGTAGGCTACCGTTATCTACCTTTATTTTCAATGTTCTTCCCACTGATACACTAGCTAATATCCTTTGGCTTTGATTCGTTCTCATCCCATCATCATATCCTAATGGGTTTTCGACCTGCTAAAGTCTCCCCATGTACTTTTTCACTAGAGTTGCCCTTAACCAATCCCTATATTGATTTTCTTCTTCCTCTTCTGGTTCATTTGAATCCTTACACTTTATCTTTGTGTGATCCATCTTTCCACATTTGTAACCAAAATTTGGTAATCTTTCACATTTTATCTTTACACACACCTCATTCCCTCCATTGTTATCCCCAAGAAAACTAAATCTCCAAAGGGTTTTTGTAATATTGATCTCCACTCTTATCTGTAAACATGCTCCCCAAGCAATATTTGAACTAGTCATGTCGACTCCTATTACCTTTCCCACCTTTGCTCTTATTTATCTGCCTCATTCCGCTTTAGCATTTTCAAAGGCAGTCCATATATCTAGATCCAAAAGAATACTTAATTAAAGACATAATGTTCTGGCCTTAGATTACCATCATAATCCTTGAAGACTATTAACCTCTTGTTAAAAGACCATGGTGAGCCTTGCATAATCCTTCTTTTGTCATTCCTGCTTGCAAACTTAAACAAGAAAAGATTGTCATCCTACATCGTAATCACTATCTCCTTTGATAGTTTCCATATCACTTTCAAGGTCTCCATCATCACATCCTTGTTGAAAGGTCATGTCATCAAGAGTTTTCTAACGACCTTTGATTCTTCCTTTCGGGCATTGATAAGTATCTAAAATATATAATTTTTAGAGTATGTTATTGCAAGAAATTTAATTAAATTTTGGAATTTTAATGTAATTTTCTTTTCACTTTAATTAAATTATTTTTGTGTGTAGTTAATTTGAGAATAATGAAAAAATTGAGAAAATGACAAGGAAGTCAAGACAAGATGTTCAGATTTGGTGCTTAAATCCGAACCCTAACCCTAGCCCTAAAATCCCTAAACTTATCTATTTTCCAAACCTTTAATCCATACTCCACCATAACCCACTTAAAACCTACCTCATTTTTCCATGAAAGTCCACTTTAAATCCTAAAGTCCATAAGCCTAAAACAACCCAAATCCAACCTCAAGTTTGGGCCATTCTCTCAATTTACTTGATTTGTGCAAGGACATGGCAAAGAGTCTGGCCCAAGAGAAATGTGCCGCCAACTCCCTTGAAGTGCCCTTTTTTTTTTTTTGAACAGGGAAGGAACACAGCACCTCAACAAAACCGTGGTGATTTTGTGAGGCCTGGAGCTCCTTATAAACCTCAAGAAACTCACACACACAGCCGATGTGGGATCCGAAGACAACCCACTATCGAGGTTGCCCACAGACACGCGAGAACGCACCCACACCAACACACACGCATACGCTACTTTCTTTTTGGACAGGGAAGAAACACAGCACCTCAACAAAACCATGGTGATTTTGTGAGGCCTGGAGCTCCTTATAAACCTCAAGAAACTCACACACACAGCCGATGTGGGATCCGAAGACAACCCACTATCGGGGTTGCCCACAGACACGCGAGAACGCACCCACACCAACGCACACGCATACGCTACTTTCTTTTTGGACAGGGAAGGAACACAGCACCTCAACAAAGAAGTGCCCTAATATATACAAAAACGTATGAAGAATGGTGGGAGTAGGGGCTAGTGACAAGAGCCTATTCTCATCATCGTTTTCTGCCATTTTTTCTCTTCTTTGCTGTTTTCATTATGGATTAGGAGCAGTTTTCTTTCGTTAGTTGCTGTATTGGTGCAACAAGGGTGATGCGAGAGTACGCGGCTAGTGACAGTGGCCAAAGCTTCTCCAACGTTCTTGCCGTGTTCTCTTTTTCATTCTGTAGTTTTGGTTTTATCATATTGTTTTTTTTTTTTTATTTAGTTTCAGTTTAAGCAGTCAAATTTTACATTAAACTACAAATTGTTTTAAATTTAGATTCAATGAAATTAGAGTTTCTCTTCTTGTTCTTTCGATGCTCTGTTTCGTTTAATTACTTCAATGCGTATATGTTTTATTAATTTCTGTTTTAGTTTCTTTGTATTGTTAAAAATTCATGTTTTGATTTAAATTTTTTTTTCACTCCATTATTTCTTTCTTTTTCTGCCTTCAAGGTTTACAACCTGTTTGATTAATTTTCTGTTTCGAAGCTTAAGTTCTTTACTTCTCTGTGCTGCTTCTGATATCGTGACTTAGCTGCTGTTAAATGTACTGCAGTTGCTGCTCGTGTGTTGGCTACTGTGTTCCAGGGACAAGGTTGCTGCTGCTCGGGTCCTGGCTGTTGCTTGCTGGCATGAAGAGCTGGATTCAACAAAGAAAGGCTGCCGGAAATGGAAGTGGCAGAGGCCGAGCTGCTGGTGCGCGCTGAAGCAGGGGAAGGTGCGGGCTGAACGAATCGATGAACTGGTGCGAGAGTGCTGTGCTGGCTCGAGCGCTGTGGCGGTTCGGTTGCTGCATTGTTGCGTGGAGTGCCGTGGAGGACGTGTTGACTGTTCAGTGAACTCGGCAAGGCATGTGCGTGCATGAACTGGTGCAGAATCGGTGCTGTGTTGTTAGACGCAAGAGATTTGACAATTGAAAGCAGCTGTGTGGCTGGCTGTTCACCGTTTAGGAAGCATGTGCTGGCTTATGGCAAGGCATAACAATGCTGGGCAGCAGTATTTATGTGCATGGCAATTCATTTATAGATATTTTATACTTTTCTTTATTAAGTTTTAATATTAATGGTTGATTATTTATTTTCTATTATTGTTAATTGTTAGATAACAGAATTAGTAGTTAAAGTATGTTTTAAATTCAAATTGCATTTTAGATTCATCTAATTGGTCTTTAGCTTAAAATTTAATTTTTAGTTTTTAGGTAATTTACTTTTAGTTTAATAATTTGGCTGTCGTAACGATTTTTGTACGAGGACTTGATCGTTAGACGTTAAAGTTATGGAGTCGTCACCAATCAATTTTAACTTAGGTGTGATTGGCCACCTATTCAAAACTAAGAATAAGTACACTGATCTATGTTCCAAAATTTGGATTCGGGAGTACGCTTACATGTGAAGAAGGTATTAGCACCCCCACAATGCCTGTCCAATGGACGGTACCAATTAATCATGTTTTATCTTTAGCAATCTTAATTTAAATGGTATTTTATGCTTAATTAAAATTTTCTTTTTATTATTTATATTGTCATTTTTCTTAGGATATTCTCCAACACTTTGATCGAATTCCCAAGGAAATTTTGTTACCTCAAGAGTATTCACAGGACACACTCGTCTTCGTGAAGAGGCTCCGTCGTCGGATTAATATATTATGTTTTTAATTCTTTTGTGAAATTCATCAAAATTATAATTTTATTTACTCTTGAACTTGGAATGAAAATTAAAATTATTTTCCCTAAATCTTCCAACACTTTGGTCAAATTTAGAAGAAATATCTTCTCACCTAAGAATTTTCTAAATATCGCACACTCACGAAATTCTAAAATTTCATCATCGTTTAAGTTTTCATTTACTACTATTATCTAAAAAATATACATTTTGATTAAAAGATTATTCATTATTATCATTTTCTTTAAAAAATAATTTATTTATTTTTCAATTAGACAAATTCCTTTTATAAGTTTTTGTGAAAAATTTCCCTACATCCTTCAACACTTTGATCGAATGTAGAGAATTGAAGTTATTAATTTTGTTCCAAATTTTCCAACACTTTGGTAGAATTTGAAAACTTATTTTTAATTAAAGATTTATTTTTAATCCGCTAATTCACCCAGAACAGCTCGCCATGCACGAGATGTCGCCCTTTTCTAACTTGTCACGCCTCAACGTACTGGCAAGAGCTCGCCCTTTTATAGCTCGCCAAACACAAATAATTTTGTACATAAATTTATTTTAAATCCACTAACTTGCCCAGAAATACTCGCCATGCATGAGATGTTGCCATTTTCTAAATCGCCAACTTGTGCAAGAGAGCTAACCAACAGAACAGCTCGCCAACTTATGCACTAGAGCTCGCTCACGGAACAGCTCGCCAACTTGTGCACGAGAGCTCGCTCACGGAACAACTCGCCACACACGAGTTATTTGAGGTGAGAAATCGGTTGCGAAAGTGAAGCGCACACAAGAGCTCGCCATTCAAGTGAACTAGAGCATAGCGAGCTCGCCCGCCCATTATAACTAGCACATAAAAGTGAACTAGCTCCTAACAATATCGCCTAACCACTATAGATCGCCCATACAAGTGGACTGGCACGTAGCGAGCTCACCCATACCATTGAACTAAAGTAGCGAGCTCAGCGAATAGTGTCTTTTAGTTATTTCGGCGTGGTAAGTTTAGCAAAACACGGGGTTTATTTAGAATTTCTTAAATGAAGAAGGCAAAGTATACTTACAGTGTTCGACTCGTGTAAGTTTTATGGAGCTTGCCTTTCGATTTTGTTTGCTCAGGCTCGCCCACTACAGCTCATATGCTCCTAATGTTGGTTTAGTTCGCCATACCTTTTTGCAGTCTCGAGCTCGCCTACTCCTTTACTGTCTTGGTTTGTTGGCCTTTATGACTCGCCTGCTCCTAATGTTGGTTTGGCTCGCCATACCCTTTTTCAATCTCGAGCTCGCTTGCTTTTGTTTTGGCTCGAGCTCGCCTACTCCTTTACTGTCTTGGCTTCCTGGCCTTTATGACTCGCCTGCTTCTAATGTTGGTTTAGCTCTCCATACCCTTTTTCAATCTCGAGCTAGCCTGCTTTTGTTTTGGCTCGAGCTCGCCTACTCCTTTACTGTCTTGGCTTGCTGGCCTTTATGACTCGCCTGCTCCAAGTAACAGAAGAAAAAAAGCCTCGTAATTCTCTTTGGATTTCTCTCTTTCTTCTGCGTATATTTTTTTCTTTCCTTCCCCAATTTCCTTCAAGCTATTTATAGACATTTTTAGATAGGAAAACCGGATGAAATCGTTGAATCCAGAGATTGTAATCTATGGTTCTGCTGGTTTTCTCTGACATTTCTTAAATGCTTGTTTGAAAATCTTGGCTTTTCCATGTGGGTGTAGAGCTGTAGAGGATCTTGGAACTAATCTCCTTTCTTCTTCATCTTTTCTGAGCAACTTTTAGTCAATAAAATCGGAGCAAATTAATTTTTAGAAGACTTTCACTCCAAATGAGGTTTGCCTAGAGGTCGGCGAAGATGGCAGAGCTAAGCTTAGGGTGGCTGTCTGACAGCCTTCACGCCGGTGTTGTTGACATTGTTCTTTCTTTCTTTTTTTCTTTTCCTCGAGCAGCTTTTATGTATTCTTTAGTCAACAAAAGCAGATCAAATCTCTAAGATGAAGAGATTATGATTACTTTGCACAATCGATTTTAAATGCAGGCAGCATTTGTCAGTGAAGTTGGTGAGGCGGCAGGGCTCCGGCGACCTCAAGGCTGGCGAACACCAATCGACTACCTCAATTTTTATTTATTAATTATTTTTTAATTGATTTTTTTGTAACCTTTTTTTTATTTTTTATTATTATTATTTTTTTAAATATTGATTTTCTTTTCCTTTTTTTTTTTTTACAAATTCAAACATATGATTAAATCAAATTTATTACTAAGATTGAAACAAGACTCAATCTAAATAAATTTATTGTTCCGGACAAAATTAGGTGTCTACAGTGGCATTAGGACGTAAGTAAATTTAGTTAATTTAAATTAAGGCATTTTAAGTTTATATTATTTAATTTGCAAATTTATTTTATGTTTAATTTTCATTGTTTTAATTTACACATATATATATATGTATATATATTTGCTCATTTGCTTGAATAAATTTAGGGTGATAAATTTTAATATTTAGCTAGGTGACTTAACTAATATTTGTGAGACAATAAATCTTGACTCAAATTCTATATTACTTGATGTTAGTTTTAAATTGACAAGTATTTTGAAATGACAAAGACTTAAGTAATGCTAAATGTCTTACTCTATATTGTAAATTTGCTTATCAAAATTTAGACGAACACAATGATAGAAAATTACTTAACAAGGTTTTGGACTAAGCTTTCAATTGAGAAAGTCAAGAAATATTCTTATAAAATTGAAAGAATGTTTTTAAACTGAATTGAAATCACAAAACACATCATTTCTATCCCAAAACAACTCACAAAAGTGCAAGAAAGACTTGAGGGGTCAATCCACCATGTTGAGGGATCGATCCTGTATTGGCATAATGGTTCCAGAAGCAAAAAATCAAATGAGAGGATCGATCCCTATTTGGCATAATGTATTCAAAGTGATTCTAGAGCTTTGGGATCGATCCCCATTTGGCATAATGTGTTCAAAGTGATTCTAGAGCTTTGGGATCAATCCCCTATCACAAGAACAGTGTCAAACGGCTAGTTTTTGAGGGTTTCAATGGGAAGAATTGCATTAAATGCTTCAACAATCGTATTTAGCTCTTGGTGGACTATCAATACAAGCATTTATGAAGATTAAAGGCAGAACAAGCACTAAGCATCTTCTCTAAGCCTCAAGAAAGAATTCAAAGCTCAAAAACCATTCTTTGTACTTAATTTGTGAAATTCTACCTTGTACACAACCCACTTATATTAATCTCTGTGATTCAAAGGGGAGTGTAAGCCTTGTAAGGTTATCTTGTAAGAGTGTGAGTAGTTTTGCAAGTGGATAAGTTAAGAAGGTTATTCCTAATCCTACAAAAGGAAGTGTAAGAGGTCTCTCCACACCTTGAAGTGGCTTGTACTGATTCACAAAGAAGAGTGAAATCAATCCCTGGACAAGAGGATCAAGGAGAGAGGACGTAGGCAAGAGATTGGCTGAACCTCTATAAATATTGTGTTTGCTTCTTCTCCCTTATCTTTATTTACTGCTTTTGTTATATTATTGCATAAATTATTTTATTTGTTAGCTAAGTTCTTAAAAACTCGAATTTAGTAGTTAAACTGATTTACCCCCCTCTCAGTAGAGCCAACACTTGAAAAGCATGTGCACTTGCACATAGATACCATATAGGTTCAATAGGCATCCACATAATCCCTTTCATCATTAAAGGCAATGAAGTCATTTTTCTCATCCGATAACTTAATTCTTCCGACTGCCCCTACTAACTCATCCCTCATCTTGAGAGATACAACACCTTCCTCTTGCTTTGCCACTGACTACTTTCAATAAGACTTTTCCAACCTTCCAACTATATGAAAAAATCTTAAGGTTGAAACTCTTGTAATGAACAAGACTACCACACCTCTCAAAGAAACCTAACTCTGAAGAGACTCGAAAATGTTTTTTATTGATAATTTTAAAATTATGATTGACCTCTCAAAATTCAAAAGCCAAGATTCGTTACTAATTGCATAAAGGTTATATAATCCAAAAATCATATGCCATGTTTGGTTTGGCTTGGTTGTAGTAGCCATGGAATTCTATTCAAGGTGCAATTCATGCCGAAGGGGGGAGGATTCCACCTTTCTGTTCACTATTAAACAATGAATAGCCATTCCACCAAATCGTATATTCCTTGAAATCACTGAAGAGTAGAGGTGGCAAACGGGCCTATTCGGGCGGATTCGGTCTGGGTTATCTTTGGGTTCGAGTTATTTCGGGTTCGGGCCATTTCAAGTTCAGGTTTTTCCAGGTTAAGGTTTTTTCGGATTTGAATTTTTTTTTGTTTTGGGTTTTTTCAGTTTCGGGCATTTTTGGGTTCGGTTATTTTAGGATTCGGTTCGGTTATGAATTAGGTCCGGTTCTTACTGGGCGAGTTTAGCGGGCTTAGTCAAATTTTGAATATAATAATTAATTTAATTTTTTTATATAGTTAAATAAAAATATAATAGAAATGCTAAAGTAAAGTTAAAATTTAATAAATATTCATATAAATATAAATGTTTACATTTTAATGATTTTATTACTTGATAATGATTATTTAGTTTTTTTTTTAATTTCCTACGATATTCACATTTATCTGTCACTATTAAAATCAAATTAGTGTGTAATTAATAGGTGACGATATAAAAACATTTAAATTTGTTAGAAGAGAAATTTATTTTTAATTAAATAAAAATTAATAAAATAAAAAATAATAATTTAAAGAGAAAATTATTGGTGACATATTTGATGTGTCACAAAAATTATCATATCACAAAATATTAATTATGTATATTTAATACATCAAATATATATTTTTGTTTATAATACTATTATTGTAATATGTAAAACAATTTATTTTACCTTTTCAATGATGAAAGATAGATAAGAAAAATAATAATATCATTTGTTTGATTATAATTTTGTATACTTGTCTTTTATTATTTACACTACTAAAAGTAGGCTTTTAGCAATCATAAATTGCAAAAGCTCACGATATTGTTGTAAATTTTCATTACATCTGCAACTATTTTTCATAGCTACTTATTGGATTTGTTTTTTAATTTTATGCAATTATATTCTTTGTTGTTGTGAATTCCTACCAATTTAGCAATAAGAAAAAAAAAAGAATTACAATATTTTATTATTTTTACAACGACATTTTATTGTCGTTGTCTAATTAGAATTTTAAATATTATATACAATGATACTTTTTATTGTTGCAAAATCCTATCAAATTGAAAAAAATAAAATAAAAGGGCATTATCTTATTGTGTCTGCAACAACTTTTTATTGTCGTTGCGTAATTAACTTTTAAAATATTTTATACAACGAAAAAAAAATTTGTTATGATATCTGTAAACACCTAATTCTGTCAAGACTATTAGATGCCTAATTTTGAAAAAAATAAAATGACTCGATTTTATTAAAATGCTCAATTTAGAATTTTGAGTTGTGGATCGAAATCCACTCTAAATATTGAATCATGTTGCAAGAGATCATTTGTTAGAATTTCATTTTTATTGGGCTAATTTTGTTTTGTTTTTTCATATGGGTTTGAAAGTCCATTTAAAAGTCCAATTGGGACTATCTTTTAGAAAGCCCAAGTTTTGGCTTTGGGCTTAGCTCCTGTTGGGCTTATTATTATTATTGCTTTATTTTATTATTTTCTTCTTTTTAGTAAAAATAAATAAAATAAAATAAATAAAATAAGAAAAAACAAAATATTCTAAAATGTAGTATGTTGGTGCCGTGCACGGCACAAGCCTAGGGTGGCTGACAGCCACCTACCTCCCTCGAGATTGCTGCTGAAAAATTGCTAATCAATCCAAGTGATTTGATCACTGTGACCCAAAAAAAATGAATGAAAAATTGAGATTAAAAACCACTAAAAGCAAACTGAAACAAGAGGGGCTGATGACCATTTTCGGCCACCATTCACAACCCCAGCACACACGTAGAGTAGCCACCCGAAAACTACCACTGCCATCCCAAATCAGCCCCACTCTAAACCAGAAAACCTCAGCCAAGCCACCATCGTGACAGCCCCATTCGACCAACAGCCACCTCACCAGCAACCACCGAGCACTTCGATCCCACCACCGCAGCCACCTTCTCTTCACTGCCTTTGAACCTAAACAGAATCCAAACACACCACCAAAGGCTACCTCAAGCCCGAAACCACCATTGCCATTATCACCAAACCATTATCTATCATCACCGAACCACCCTGATCACTAGCCCTTTTCCAAGCTCTCTCAACCACAACACACCACCAAAAAAATCCACTACTACTCACCAAAACCCTGCAACCCGATTTGTCCATCACTTCTAACAACCGAACCACAAGTTTAGGGACCCTAATCCCCTCCATTTCGGCCCCTGCTGATGAACCCAACTCAATCCCTTTACCCCATAGATAGCCTCTTCAATCCCACACAGAACCCGAAACCCAAAACAGCTTAGATCTAAACACACACGCATGCACAAGTAGCAACCAAAACAAAAGAATCAAAACCCATAGTCTAGGAGAAGCAAAGGCAACCCAAAAAAAAAAAAGAAGGAAAAGCTGAGATTTCAATTCGGGCTCTTCAAGGCTTTTAGGGTTCTAGATCTAAAGGAAAAGAGAGCTTAGGAAGAGGGGAAGGGCGTTTTTTTTTAAAAAGAAAAGAATGCTTGGACAGTGGCAGAAGGTGGCATTTTAGGGTTGAGAGTTGCGACTTCAAGAGCAGATCTAGGACTTTTGAGGCCTTTCCAGCGAAAACTAGGCGCGAAATCGAAAAGAGGAGGTGAAGAGCTTTTAGAAAGTCGAAAGCTTTTCGTGATTTGGCCTTCGGCAACGGCGGCAGGCGGTGGCGGACGGCGGTCCGAAGGTGGTCGGTAATCACTGGGCAGAGAGTCTTTCAAGGCTCTAAATTTTTTTAAAAAAGAATTTAAAAAAATGAAGAAATAAAAAAAGGGATATTTTATAGTGTTGAAAAAAAAAGAGGGGGAGGGCAAATCAGCGCGTGGACTTGGATCCGACTCGGGATCCGCACGCCCGACTCGTAGAAGGCTAGTTGACCCGCGCTCCTCAAGACGAGCCGACCCGGTCCACCTGCTTTGGGCCACACTTGGAAAGTTGCTGGACTTGCTCATTTGGGCCCTTTAACTTGGGTCGTGCTTGCAAGGGTTTCTTTGGGTTTTAAAACCCAATCATTTTGGTACATTCTAGTCTTTTTTTTTTATTTACTTAAATCATTTGCTTTGTGTTTTTATAATCTTTATATTTCCATGTTAATACATATACATATACAAAAATTTCCAGTTAGGATTTACAATTTAATTAACCAAATTTCATGATTTCAATTTTAAAATGAAAAAACCCTTTTTGTACTAATTATCATGTTGGCAAAGTATGTATTAGAAAATGTTAATTGCATAAATAAGTCCGCTGATGGGGTTTCTTAGAATTCACAAGTAGTGATTCTTCGATAATCCCTAGGATCGAATTAAATTTCTTAAATATTACCAATGTATTAGAATATCTAAGTAATTTTAGTTCGATGTTAAAATTTTTTTATATAGTTGATTTTATGAAAAATATTAATACTTTTGGGAAAATAAAAAAATAAGTAACCAATAAAATTTAAATTTAAGTAAATATTTATCCGATGATGGGACGTAACGAAATTCACAAGTAGTGATTTCTTAACTAATCCCTAGGTGAGAAATATTCGCTAAATATTATCAGCGTATTGGAATTTTTATTGCAATTTTTCAATAATTTAAATTTTCATTAAAAAATGAATGTTTTTTTGAATCTAAACAAATAAAAGTTAATGATAAAGCTTTAATAATTAAATATTTCCGATGATGGGATGTTACGGAAGTCACAAGTAGTGATTCCTAACTAATCCCTAAGGGAAAGAAGTCTATTAAACCAGCGTATTGGAATACTTAGTGTGATTTTTCAATAATTTAAATTTGTTTTAAAAATGAAAATAAAATAAGTTCTTTTAAAAAATTTAATAATAAAATTTAAATTTAAGTGAACAATTGTAAATTTAAATTTAATTAAACATTATGCCCAATGATGGGATGTTATGAAATTCACAAGTAGTGATTTCCCAACTGATCCTTAGGTGAAAAGAGTCTACTAAATATTACCAGAGTATTGAAATATTTAGTGTAATTTTTTTCAATATTATATTTTTTGTTAAAAATAAAATTAAGTTTTTTAAGGAAAAATGATGAAATTTTAATTCATTCTCATCATGCATTATTTACTACACCATATGCATTTATTTAATTCGAAAAAATGTGAATCTTTCAAGGATGAGATTCTATAGAAATCGCAAATAGCGATTCTTAAGAAATCTCTGGGTGAAATTATTATTTCAAATATTACCAAAAGTATTGGAGTATTTGATTTAATTTTTCAATACAAAATGTTCAAATTCAGTTTCTAAAAAAATAATAATAAATAAATAAAATCTAATCAATACAAAATGTTCAAATTCAGTTTCTAAAAAAAATAATAATAAATAAATAAAATCTAACTTTTTTAGAATAAAAATGATTTGATAAATGATAAATATGCTTTAAAAAATGCAATAAAAATAGAAATTATTTTTAAATATTGAATTAAGACCATTTCATTAAAACCAAAGGATAACACATGATTAAGATGATACTGTTTTTTAAGGGCGATATCAATTTTAAGGTCTTGTTAAAATGACAAATTTTTTAGGTGGCCAATCACACCCAGTAAAAAAGATTGGTGGCAACTCCCTGTTTTTCATGTTTTCAAAATCGTCGAGCGATCGAGTTTTCGGACGAAATCGTTACGACAATATCTATATCATATTTGTAGATACATAATTTTGTCTGGGTTCAATAAAAAGTTTTATCTAGAATAATAAAGTTTATTTTGTATTTGGATCACATAAGTTTTTAAGAGGCTTGTCACCAAGGCCCAAAGTGAGGTTTGGATTGTGAATTTTGATTGGGCTATGAGTCTAAAGCCCAATTTCTTTTTTTATTCATTTATTTATTTATTTTTATTTGCAAATTGATTCAAACAATTAAAAAGAAAAAAAATTCAATAAAAGACAAAATTTGAAAAAAAAAAAAAAAGAAAAAATTGAAAAAAAAAAAGAAAAAAAACCAAAAATAGAAATAGTTGGTGCCTTTCACGGCAGCGACTTCTATTGCCCTCTCAGAGCTCTTCTCCCTAAACTAACTTTCTCTTCACCCCAAACTCTGACTTTCTCTTTTCTCCATATTACTTTTCCGTGTTTCATTCCCCAAGACTCTCCATCTATCAACTCTATAACAAGAAGCAAAATTTAGAGGAAGGGGAACACGGCTCGACCTCACAGAAACCCACTTTCAACACTCAACCACCACCCTCCACTCCACCATTCGAGTTATCTTCTCTAACTCCAAATTAACCTTCGGTTGGTCTGAAATCCCAAAGCCGAAACACCCCCAGGAGCACGCCCATAATCGAGACACAAGCGGTGACTGTTGTGCTGCCATCATTTTCATTTTTGCTACACATCGCTGCACTTTGTCATCATCTCCTTCTACTTCTTTTCTACACCAACACAGCACACACAAGCGTAAGGCACTTGAAAAATACAAGAAAATGACAAGAATCAGAACCAGGAAAAGTGACGTGGTGTGCTGTGAGGCAGAGTCGATGAGAAGCAATTCAAACTGTGAAGTCATTGCTAAAATGGTGCTGTAACGTGAAACCGAGAAGCAGAATAAAATTGAAGCTGGAAGAAATAGTAGCATGTAGAGCAACTCCGTTCCCCTTGCTGTACTGCTATTTCATATGGCACTTTTGTGAAAAGCTCCTTTGTCCAAAGTCATCGTTGGAGGAGGTGTATCAAGAGGAAGCCTGTGTTTAGCTCTTGAGTCATGGCAGCAACTGTGAGTGGAAAACTAAAGACGAAGTCGTCATTAGAGAAAGAAATAGCTGGTTGCAATTGAAAGCCTGAAACAAGGGCCACAGTTTTTGCTGGGTAAAGAAAAAGGGAAAGGAAATATTGGTATGGACTTGCTTTTCTCCTATTTACTCATTACATAGATTATTTTGATTGGTTACTGTTGTTGCATAAAACAACAATAAAGGTGTGCTGACGTGCTGTTCGTACTCTGTCTCCACGTGTCTCCAAAAAGCTTTTGTAAAACAAGAAAAGTCAGAGGGACGCAGGGGTGGTTCTTTGCGTAGGCACTCCGATGCTTAAGTCAGCAAAAAGTTCTTTAGTATTGGGAAGCGTAAAAGCCAGTAGTCAAAAATTAGAGAATAAGATTGTACCTGGGGCCTATTTATAGGTGAATATTTTAGGGTAATTACCTGAGGGTGATCACGTCCTTTTACTAGGTGTTTGCTTCCAAGTAAAACACAAATTTCGTAAATCCCGAAAATAGTAGTAGCCTGTCGCCGGTGAGAGACTCAGAAAGTGTGGCATGTTATCCATGGTAGGAGTCTGTCGCTCACGGAAGCCGGGGAAGCGCCACGTGTCAGAAGATGGGCAACAGGTGATTGAAGCGGGAGTCTATCGCCTGCGATAGATGTTCTATCGCAGTCGTGCCCTCTATTGCTGAAGGCCACGTGGCCCAATGATCCCTTGCCACGTGGTGAGTTCTGACAATTTTGGGCCTGGCCCAATGTAAATAGACTTTGCCATATCAATTGCTCCCTACTCTCTTGTTGGATTTCTCCAACCAAGAGAGTATAAATATGTGTTTTTGGGCCCTAGCCTAATGTGAATAGTTTTTTGATTATTGTGATTTTCTCTGATATTTTTTGTAGGTGAAAAAGCTCTACTCTACGCGAGACGTGGTCAGGCACGACGTTTGGCATTCCCTGTCGCGGTTATATAAACGGCTGGGGTTCAACGAAAGAGCATACGAAAACCTCTGAGCAGCAGTCTGTCACCCGTATTTTCATCTCTCTCACCATAAGAGTCTGTCGCCAAAAGAGTCTTTCGTTTTCACACAAGGAGTCTCTCGCTTATCGTAGTGACAGTAAGTATACACCTGTCGCTTTACTTATCACCTCTCGCAACTATTTTTAGGTCTCTCGCAGGTGTCTTAGTCTCTCGCGTAGAGTTTAGGTCTCCCACGTACTAGGTCTCTCGCCCAGTAGGTCTCTCGCCCAGCAGATCTATCGTCTACTAGGTCTCTTGCCCAGCAGATCTGTCGCCACCTTTTGGTTTTTATTTGTTTTTTAATCATGTCCTCGCAACGGCCGGGTAAATCACTTAGAAGGGATGGTGTTGAATGTACATTGACAAATGCAGATTTAGAGGATTTCAACACTCGTTTTTCCCTTCCTTCCAGTTACCGTTATAGACTCCCAGTCACTGGGGAAGTTACACCTGACCTAGTTAAAAACGGCGTAGCTGTGCATAAAGCGTCTTTACTCTTCGGCTTTCGTTTTTCGCTGCTAGAGTTTGGTCTAGCGTTTCTTAGGTACAAAGATATAGTTCCTTGTCAACTTCATCCTCATGCTTGGGCTCAAATAGTAGGATTTTCGGTGGTATGTCATAGTTTAGGTATCGTTCCTACTATCCCCATCTTGAGTGCCTTTTTTAGAGTCCGTGGTTTGAAAGGATTGATAACGTTTTCTCTCCAGAGGTTAAAGGTCGACGAGTTTCCCAATAACAAAATTTTTTCGGACCTTCCTAACAAATTGCGTGGTTTTGAGAGCGAGTGGATTGTTGTCAAGATTCCAAGTGATTTGCGAATTCGCACTATATGGAATCGTGATACTGGCGACCACTCGAAGCACTCGGAAGGATTTAGAGTAGAATCCTTAAGAGACCACTTTAGTGAGCCTATACGGTGAATTTGTTCTACTGGGGAACGTAATTTATTTTCCCTTTTAACCCCAGAGAATATTACAGCAGCCAGTTGGGGAGTAAGCCAAGCCATTCCCGGGACTTTTGCTACCGCTCCTCTGTCCAACCTTCCTACAACCTCGTCGGTTCTTGGTTCTAATTCCAGTCGCCCATCTTCAGTTCCCGTAGTTGAATCAGCTATTCTCGTCGATCGTCTTGTAGATGAACCTTTTCCTCTCCAAGGAAATGAGGCATTTGGGGCAGCGGGTGCCGATGATCCATCTGATGAAGAACTTGAATGGGACCAAGACAACACCTTTGGGAGTCCTTTTCACGACTTTCCTTTGGATGTGAACTTAGATACCTTAGAGGATTTTGGTGATATTATAGGTTTTAAATTTTTTACTTCATATATCCATGTGCATGGCGTTTTTGGATTTTGGTTTGATAATTTCTTCTCCTTGTATTATGCAGATATGGACTTTCACAGAGCTATGCATAGAAGGCAGGCCAATGCTTCTGCCAAAGTGGCTCCTCCTTTTCAACGATAGCCGCAGGTCAGAGCCTCCGCTTCCAGACATCCTTGTGCTCCTATTCCCCCTCCTCCAGCTACCAGAGGGCCTAGCTGTCTTGCGCAAGAGGTCGAGAGAAACAAGCGAAAGAGGCCCTTATCCGTGATCGTAGCTCAGACGAACAAGAAAGCTCTGGGTCGTAGAGGAGTGAGTCAACCCGCCGAGAAGGTGGTTCCCGTGCTGCCGAGGATAGGTCGGCTCCTCGCCAGCCTAGGCATAAATATAGGAAGAAGTTGATCATTGAAGCCTCAATGCCTACGAGACCAATCTTGCCTAAGGTAGCCAATCCTACCGTGAAGCGCTATGTAGTTGATAGTGGGGTCGTCGTAGATGGAGAAGACTTCCAGACCTATCTTGGAGTGAATGACAGTGATAGCATTGAGGAGACCGGGATAGCGTCTCGTTTGGCCTGAAGCACCATCCTTCCCCGTGACGAGGTGTGACTTTTCACAAACCTTGCAGAAGTTGAGGATAATTCTGACTATCTCGTGATGAAGGTAGGAGAGTCATACTTATTTGGTAATTATATTCCCTTTGTTAACCTCTTTCGTTAGGTTTTTGAGTTACTTCTGTTCTTTATTTTGTCAGTCGGCTCAACAAACGGCGGCCGTTAATGCACGGCATAGAGCTCTTAGAGAGCAAGTGAGAAAGAAATTCGTGAGCTCCAAGAGACAAGAATAGCACTTCAGAATGAGGTTGTTCAGCTTCATCCATATGCTGGCAGGGTCAAGGAATTGATGAAGAAGAATGAGGATCTTGAGTAGAGGTTGAAAGAAGAACAGGCGAAGGTAGCCTCCCTTCACGGATACGAAGAGGCTTATAATAAGGCAACCAATGATCGGGATGCCATGAGGAGGCAGCGGGATGAGGCCATCGATGAGCTGTAGAGCGTGTTAAACCGACAAAGGGACGTCTGAGCCGAGGCCGTCTGCAAATACTGCCTGTCTCAACATTGCTATGAGAAGAAAGAAGAGCTTGCGGCGGGATTCATCAAGTACGACTTCTACTTAGCTCGTGCTTGGTTGGAGAAACATTGACCTGACGAGTCTTTTCCTGAGCTGCTTTTCACTGAAGAGGCCCAGTACTATGAAGCTCGTTCCTGGACCAAATATGAACCTGACTCGCTAAGTCCGGACGACTATACTAAGGTAGGAGCCACAGACGATTTGGACAACCTTGAAGGTCTGTGGCCTCCTCGACAGCCATGTAACCGGCCTGAGCCTATTGAGGTACGTGACCAATCCAGGCCTGCAGTGGTGCGTAATGAGCCTGAACCTACCGAGGCGGGCGATCAACCCGAGTCTATCGAGGCATTGTTGGGCTAGATGGTGATGAGCTTCAATTTTCTGACTCTGCTGTCGCTGACCCTGTGCCAGACTTCGCGGCTGTGGCTGGGCCTTCAACCGATGCTCCCTCTTCCGAGATGGCTTCTTTAGCTCCTCAGGATCCTGATCATCCGGCAACTTCTTCAGCTCCCCAAGATCTTGATCCTCCAGCTCCTCAAGACCTTAGTGTTGATGTAGCATCTTCTCAGCCGGCTGACTTATCCTCACCATAGATTAGGATATTTTTGTATTTCCATTTCACGTTATTTGTTAATTCATGATGTACAAATTCATTTTCAAATGAAAAGTACAATCTCTATTTTTGTAGCTTTTTCTTCTTTAGTGGTTTGAATTCAAATGAATATTTCATATCCATAGCAGTTACATCACAAAGTTCTAAAAAACAGCGTTAAATGCGTCTATATTTTCACAGCATTAGAAATATCAAATAATTCTATTTTTTGCGACATAAAGCGTACCTTTACACCATATTGACCGGCCTGAGCCTACTGAGGTACGTGACCAATCCAGGCATGCCTATTAGCTTAACGGTAAGATACAGAGGAGATTCTTAACTGAATGCTTAGGCCTTTACAGAATGTTCAGAATGCGTCACAATCGAACTGTTTCCCATGATCGGCATTAAGCACACGAGGTATCCCGAAACGGCAAATGACATCCCTCTAAACCATTGCTTCCACCTTTTTTTTCAGAAATTATAGCCAAAGGCTCTGCCTCTATCCACTTTGTGAAGTAGCCTGTGGCTACGAGCAAATATTTCCTCTGTACTGTGCCCAAGGAAAAAGGTCCTAGGATGTCTAACCCCCACTGCGTGAATGGCATTGGTTGAGAAGTGCTCTGAAGGGCTGAGACTGGCGCAGTGACTATAGGAGCGAACTTTTGGCATTTTTCGCACTTTCTCACCTTTTCAGTGGCATCGTTCTTCAGTGTATGCCAATAAAACCCGTACGCAATACTTTCGTGGTTAGGGCTCGAACTCCTAAGTTTTCGCCACATATCCCCTCATGGACTTTGGGTAGGGTGTACTCAGCTTGCTGAGGCCCTAGACACTTTAGCAAGAGCATTGTGAATCCACGCTTATAGAGTTCTCCATTCACTATGGTAAACCTGGCACTTTTCAATTTTAGCCTTCGGGCTTCATCTCTGTCAATTGGAAGTGTGCCTCCCAATATATAGTCTTTGATCGGGCTTCTCCAATCACTTCCGATCTCAACATTGCAGACATCTTCTTCTTTGATACTCGACTTAGCGAGGGATTCCACTTTGACCATACCACCTTTGACTCCTCTAGAAGAAGCTAACTTTGAGAAGGCATTCGCATGACTGTTCTCAAACCGGTTTATCTGAGTCAATTGAAAGTTCTTAATGATTGTGCTAATAATTGCACTTTCTACAGATAGGGGACTAAAGCTGGTTCTCGTGCTTCATATTCACCCGAGAACTGATTTACCACTAATTGTGAATCGCTATGGGCCATTAAGTTGCTAACTTCTAGTTTCTCCACAAGTTTCATCTCGGCTATTATGGCCTCGTACTCAGCTTTATTGTTTGAACTTGGGAAATCGAAACGCAGGGAATACTCATAGGTTTCCCCTTTAGGCGAAGTTAGTACAATTCCAGCTCCAGTACCATCCATGTTACGAGCCTCATCCACAAATAATTTCCACCACACTAACTCTGTCTCTTCTAGAACCTCCCGGCCAGTACGTTCTAAAATGAAATCTGCCAGCGCTTGCCCTTTTATTGCTTGGTGAGGCTGGAAGTGGACGTCATTCGGAGTGCTCTGGTTTCTACAGTATTTGCCTTAAAGGTTGGTCTGTTAAGACAGTCACCGAGTGAGCCTGGAAGTAACGTCGTAATTTTCGAGTTGCCATAACCAAGGATAGAACTATTCTTTCAACTAGGGGGTACCTCGTTTCGGCATCTAGCAGGACCTTGATTAAATAATAGATTGGACAGTCCCTGTCTCCTTCTTTCCTTAGTAGGATTGCACTTACAACTTTCTTTCCTACACCGAGATACATGAGGAGGTGGTCTCCGAGTTGTGATCGAGATAATAGAGGCAACTCTTTTAGGTAGTCTTTTAACTTCTCAAAAGCGTCATTGCACTCTTTTGTCCATTTGAAGTTCTTTCTCGCCTTTATCGCCTTAAAGAATGGTAGACTCCTCTCAGCTGATTTGGACAAGAAGCGATTCAAAGCTGCTATCCTTCCTGTTAGCCTTTGAACTTCTTTAATAGTATTGGGTGGCCTCATGTCCAAAATAGCTTGAACTTTTTCGGGGTTAGCTTTTATCCCCCGATTACTGATCATGAATCCTAAAAACTTTCCAGGCCTCACCCCGAATGAGCATTTATTAGGGTTCAACTTCATCTCATACTATCGTAATACCTGAAATACCTTCATCATCTTCTCAGCATGTGACTCATCCTTTCGGCTTTTAATGATCATATCATCCACATAAGCCTCCATGGTGTTGCCCAACAAGTCCTTGAATACCTTGTTCACCATGCGCTGGTAGGTTGCCCCTGTGTTTTTCAAACCGAATGGCATTACTCGATAGCAATATGTTCCACTATCGGTAATGAACGAGGTTTTCTCTTCATCCTCCAAATGCATCATGATTTGGTGGTACCCCGAAAAAGTATCTAAGAAGCTAAGCAGCTCGTATCCACAAGTTTCATCTACCAACTTGTCAATTCGAGGAAGCAGATATGAATCCTTAGGACAGGCCTTGTTCAAATCTGTGAAGTCTACGCACATCCTCCATTTTCCGTTGGCTTTCTTCACCATCACAACATTAGCCAACCATTCTAGGTAATTCACTTCTCTAATAAATCTTGCCTGTAATAACTTCGATATTTCTTTGTTTATAACCTACCGCTTTTCTGAAGCAAAATTTCTCTTCTTTTGCTTGATCGGTTTTTCTCCATCAACTACATTCAACCGATGACAAGCAACTTTGGGGTTAATACCGGGCATATCGGCTGAGGTCCATGCGAATACATCAACATTTTCCTTCAAACATTGGATTATTTCCTCTTTTGCTCCCTCAAGCAACTGGCTTCCCACATATACCACCTTCTTTTCATCTTCTTCATCTAATTGAACTACCTCCATCTCCTCATCAGGTTTTGGCTTAGGTGATTCTTCGATCATAAGGTTTTCCTTCCTTTAAATCCCCTTACACGTGGTGGATGCGATATTACACGTCCTAGCCTTCCTTTGGTCTCCTCTCACTTGTCCGACACCGTGGGGAGTTTGGAATTTCATTAGCAGAAAACAGGGATGTACCACCGCTCTCATATCATTCAACAACGGCCGCCCGAAGATCATGTTATACGCCACTGACGTTGACTTCACCACCATAAATAACACTTGACGAATGACACACTTCGGGCTCTCTCCCAATGTCACAGGTAGCTGAACTGCACCCTTCACCTTCACCTTTTCTCCCAAGAAGCCATACAGTGGTGTGGGTACTGGCTTCAGTCTATCTTTCGAGATGTTCATCTTCTCAAAGCAATTCCAGGATATCAAGTTCACCGAACTCCCATTGTCGACTAGGATACAACTCACTGGATGCTTTGCTATCTGTGCTGAAATCACCATTGGGTCATAATGAGGGATCATTACATCTCCTCTATCAGCTGGCGTAAAAGTAATGGGCTCTTCATCCTGCCTTTCCTCCATTACTGAGTTAATTTGTTGAGCTTGCCGGGCATAAGACTTTCGAGACAAGGAAGATGTACCAGCTAACGATTCACCTCTGGATATCACATTAATAGCTGGCCCTATGGGTTCATTATCTTCCTCTTTATTCCTTCTATCTGTCCTCCTGTCATTATCCCTCTTGTCACCTTCATTTCGCATTACAGTTCCCCTATTTTCTCCTCTTCTGTCTCTAAAGTAGTTTCCTCTGTTTCGCGCGGGATAGTTACTTCTGTCATTTCTCCACACAAATCGGTTTATTTTCCCATCTCGCGCTAGCTTTCTAACTGATTCATTAACTCCCTACACTTTTTTGTCGAGTGCCCATATGCCGAGTGGTAGTCACAATATGACCTTAAGTCACGACCCAGATTTCCTGATGCCTACTTTGGAGGCTGTATAAGACCTGACCCCTCGATAGCTGCCAACACCGAAGCTTGAGATTCAGTAAGTGGAGTATAGGAGGAGAATTGCAATGTAAGGGCTTTATCGAATTTCCTTAGTTGACTAGAGGACGTCTCAGTGGCTTCTCTTCCTCGTTTTCTTCTCTCCTTAGGCTCCCCATTTGCCACCATTTTCATCACCTCTTCTTGAGTAATGTATTTATTCGCTCGAGAAAATAGATCTAAGATTGTGGTGGGCTGATCCAGCGATAGGGACTCTTGTAACTTCTTCGACCTTGTTCCTTGTAACATGGCCGCCACGGCTATGCCAACTTGCAGATCTCTTACCTCCAGTGTGGCGTCTCTAAACCGATCCACATAACTCTTAAGTGACTCCTTAACTCCTTGTTTAAGAGTGAGCAAGTAAGTCGGTTCTTTCTTCCTCTAACTATTCACCACAAACGCCTATAGGAATTCATTCTGCAGCTGGTCAAAAGAGACAATAGACCCCTCGGGCAAATTGTTAAACCACTTCATCGCGTGGCCGGTCAGAGAGTGAAAAGGCTCTGCAGATTATCTCATCCTCTTATTCATGTAACAACATTAACGCCTCATAATTCTGCATATGATCATAGGGGTTCGTCTTTCCTGTGTACGCAGTCATCTGTGGCATTTTGAACCTTGGAGGCAGTGGTTTCTGTATGATGGCTGTGCTAAACGGTACTCTTCTACTCTGGCTCTCTTCTGCAGATACCAACTTCTTTTCTTCTAGCACTTGTTCTATTATCTTTGTCATATCTGCAGAGGGAGCTAATTGATTTCTATCCCTTTCAGCATAGGATGAATCTAGCAAGTTCTCCACTATTAATTCTTTGCCTTTTCCCTGATGCGCATCTCCTCGTGTCATTTGTGTGTTCCAAGTAGGGTCAAACTTCGACCCGACTCCCCAAGTGCTTTTGTTATCGATCCCATTCTTTCCAGCACCTTCAACACCATGTTCTAAGTTAGTAGCAGCAAAATTCGATAATTCATGGTGATGGGCGGAAGACCCTGCCGCATGTTTAGTATCCTGCCGCCCAGATGCCTGTCGCCCAACACCAAACACCATATTGCTCCCCAAGTTCTACTTTGAGACAGAGTTGTTAATCCTATTCAAAGATGAACTTTTCTCGAGCATTGTGCCTATCTCGCGCTTTTTTCGCTTAAGGACTCGTTAAATTTTATAAGCCAACACAAAATGTAATATATCGCAGCACATATATATTGTAACGTACCTCGTAACATGCTTCACAGTCTACATTCTGTGTGCTACTTGGGTACCGTATTTGTCCGTATTCGCTTTAAGGATTATAAGATTGCCCGTCTCGTGCATTTTTCACTTAGGGACTTTTTGTTTGCCCGTCTCACACCCTTTTTGTGCTTAGGGACTTTATATTTGCCCGTCTCACGAATTTTTCGCTTAGGGACTTTTTGTTTTGCCCGTCTCACGCATTTTTCGCTTAGGGACTTTTGATTTGCCCGTCTCGCCCCTTTTTCGCTTAGGGACTTTTGATTTGCCCGTCTTGTGCATTTTTTGCTTAGGGACTTTTGATTTTCCTATCTCACGCATTTTTCGCTTAGGGACTTTTTATTTTGCCCGTCTCGCGCATTTTTCGCTTTGGGACTTTTGATTTGCTCGTCTCGCGCATTTTTCGCTTAGGGACTTTTGATTTGCCTGTCTCACGCATTTTTCGCTTAGGGACTTTTTATTTTGCCTGTCTCGCGCATTTTTCGCTTAGGGACTTTTTATTTTGCCTGTCTCGCGCATTTTTCGCTTAGGGGCTTTTGATTTGTTTGTCTCGCGCATTTTTCGCTTAGGGACTTTTGATTTGCCTGTCTCACGCATTTTTCGCTCAGGGACTTTCAAGTGGCCAGCTTTTGCCTCATTTCAATTCCTTTAACACATAATCTGTCTAACATATTGCATTAGGGAATATATAAAGTGAATAGCTGGCCTTTATTCATGAATCAGATAATCACAAAACAATAATATCTGTAAAGTAACAAAATAATAGATGGAAAAATAAAGACAGAAATGATAATAATCATAAAAGAGTACAATGTTTCACTGCCAATACAGCTTGAGATGGTTGGCGTTCCAAGTCTTCGAGATCTTCTTTCCTTGCAAGGTTTCTAAGGTGCATGTGCTAGGTCAGATCATCCTTCTAATTCTATAAGGTCCTTCCTAATTAGCCCGAAGCTTTCCTTCCTCCCTATAGGCGTTTGTAATTGCCGTCTTTCTCAGTATCAGGTCTCCTTCTTGCAATTCTCTGTTCTTAGCTTGCGCATTGTAATAAGTGGCTACCCTTTGTTGGTAGGTAGCCAATTTTACTTTTGCCGTGTCCCTCAACTCATCTATCAGGTCCAAATTCTCCCTTAGTCCCTGAGAATTAAGTTCTTCAATGTAAGGGATTAATCTAGGTGAATCAGCCCCTATTTCAACCGGGATGAGGGCCTCAGTCCCATACACCAAATTGAACGGTGTTTCCCTTGTCGACACCTTACTTGTTGTTTTGTAGGCCCATAAGACACTCGGGAGCTCATCTACCCATGCTTCCTTTGCCTTGTCCAGTATGGTCTTCAAACCATGCAATATAGTTCGGTTGCTCACCCAATGTCACAAGTAGCTAAACTGCACCCTCTACCTTCACCTTTTCTCCCAAGAAGCCATACAGTGGTGTGGGGTACTGGCTTCAGCCTATCATTCGAGATGTTCATCTTCTTAAAGCAACTCCAGTATATCAAGTTCACCGAACTCCCATTGTCGACTAGGATACGACTCATTGGATGCTTTGCTATCACTGCTGAAATCATCATTGGGTCATCATGAGGGATCATTACATCTCTTCTGTCAGCTGGCATAAAAGTAATGGGCTCTTCATCCTGCCTTTCCTCCATTACTGAGTTAATTTGGTGAGCTTACCGGGCGTAAGACTTCCAGACGAGAAAGATGTACCAGCTAACGATTCACCTCCGGATATCACATTAATAGCTGGCCCTGTGGGTTCATTATCTTCCTCTCTATTCCTTCTATTTGCCCTCCTGTCATTATCCCTCCTGTCACCTTCATTTTGCCTTACAGTTCCCCTGTTTTCTCCTCTTCTATCTCTAAAGTAGTTTCCTCTGTTTCGTGCGGGATAGTTACTTCTATCATTTCTCCACATAAATCGGTTTATTTTCCCATCTCGCGCTAGCTTTTCTAACTGATTCATTAACTCCCTACACTTTTCTATCGAGTGCCCATATGCCGTGTGGTAGTCATAATATGACCTTAAGTCACGGCCCAGATTTTCTGACGCCTTCTTTGGAGGCTATATAAGACCTGACCCCTCAATAGCTGCCAACACTGAAGCTCGAGATTCAGTAAGTAGAGTATAGGAGGAGAATTTCAATGTAGGGGCTTTATCGAATTTCCTTAGTTGACTAGAGGATGCCTCAGTAGCTTTTCTTCCTCATTTTCTTCCCTTCTTGGGCTCCCCATTTGCCACCATTTTCATCACCTCTTCTTAAGTAATGTACTTATTCGCTCGAGAAAACAGATATGAGATTGTGGCGGGTTGATCCAGCGATAGGGACTCCTGTAACTTCTCCGACCTTGTTCCCTGTAACATGGCCACCACGGCTATGCCAACTTGCAAATCTCTTACCTCCAGTGTGGCATCTCTAAACCGATCCACGTAACTCTTAAGTGACTCCTTAACTCCTTGTTTAAGAGTGAGCAAGTAAGTCGGTTCTTTCTTCCTCTGACTATTCATCGCAAACGCCTTTAGGAATTCATTCTGCAGCTGGTCAAAAGAGACAATAGACCCCTCGGGCAAATTGTTGAACCATTTTATCGCGTGGCCAATCAGAGTGAGTGAAAAGGCTCTGCACATTATCTCATCCTCCCATCTATGTAACAACATTAACGCCTCATAATTCTGCATATGATCATAGGGGTCCGTCTTTCCTGTATACGCAGTCGTCTGTGGCATTTTGAACTTTGGAGGCAGTGGTTTCTGTATGATGGCTGTGCTAAATGTTACTCTTCTCCTCTGGCTCTCTTTTGCGGATACAAACTTCTTTTCTTCTAGCACCTGTTCTATTATCTTTTTCATATCCGCAGAGGGAGCTAATTGATTTCTATCCCTTTCAGCATGGGATGAATCTAGCAAGTTCTCCACTATTACTTCTTTGCCTTTTCCTTGATGTGCATCTCCTCGCGTCATCTGTGTGTTCTAAGTAGGGTCAAACTCCGACCCGACTCCCTAAGTGCTTTTGTTATCGATCCCATTCTTTCCAACACCTCCAACACCATGTTCTAAGTTAGTAGCAACAAAATTCGACAATTCACGGTGAAAGGTGGAAGACCCTGCTGCACATTCAGTATCCTACCACCCAAATGCCTGTCGCCCAACACCAGACACCTGTCGCCTGAACCTTTCCGCATGTCCCTGATCTGCCGCCTTCCCAGTCTCTTGTTGGGTCCCTGTGACAGGCCTCCTGCTCCCCAGTCCTGTCGCCTCTTACTGAATGTCGTCCTCCTCTACAGGGGGAGCCTCTTGCTGCCTAGAGGGGTCTGCCGCTGCCATATTATCTTGTCGCCCGAATGCTTGCAGCAGAACCCCTTGGCTCGTTTCTCCCACCAAATTCTGTACAGCTTGCGACAGACTCAGAGTCGGGAGGACTTCTTTGAACAGATCCACCATGGCTTTCAGCGCCTGAGTAGTTTCTTCGCACTGTCGCCTCAGAGCCTCGAATTCTGCCGCAGATACAGTGATTCTTTCTTCTTCCCTATTTGCCTGGTTCCTCTGATAAATCGGTTGTTCAGGGGAACTCACAGAGTTCTCATCACTTCCTGTTCTAACATTCGTCGATCTCGTTCTCACCATCTTAAAAGTTTTGATTGGCTTTTTATACGTTTCTTATAGACGGCGCCAATTGTTGTTGCACAAAACAACAATAAAGGTGTGCTAACGTGCTATTCGTACTCTATCTCCACGTGTCTCCAAAAAGCTTCTATAAAACAAGAAAAGTCAGAGGGACGCAGGGGTGGTTCCTTGCGTAGGCACTCGGATGCTTAAGTCAGCAAAAAGTTCTTCAATGTAAGGGATTAATATAGGTGATTCAGCCCCTATTTCAACCGGGATGAGGGCCTCAGTCCCATACACCAAATTGAACGGTGTTTCCCCTGTCAACACCTTACTTGTCGTTTTGTAGGCCCATAGGACACTCGGGAGCTCATCTACCCATGCTCCCTTTGCCTTGTCCAGTATGGTCTTCAAACCATGTAGTATAGTTCGGTTGCTCACCTCGACCTGCCCATTAGCTTGAGGGTAAGATATAGAGGAGATTCTTAACTGAATGCTTAGGCCTTTACAGAATGTTCGGAATGCGTCACAATCGAACTGTTTCCCATGATCGGCATTAAGCACACGAGGTATCCAAAACTGCAAATGACATCCCTCCAAACCATAGCTTCTACCTTTCTTTCGAAAATTGTAGCCAAATGCTCTGCCTCTATCCACTTTGTGAAGTAGTCTGTGGCTACGAGCAAATATTTCCTTTGTCTTGTGCCCAAGGGAAAAGGTCCCAGGATGTCTAACCCCCACTGTGCGAATGGCATTGGTTGAAAAGTGCTCTGAAGGGTCGAGACTGGCGCAGTGACTATAGGAGCGAACTTTTGGCATTTTTCGCACTTTCACACCTTTTCAGTGGCATCCTTCTTCAGTGTAGGCCAATAAAACCTCGTACGCAATATTTTCGTGGTTAGGGCTCGAGCTCCTAAGTGTTCGCCACATATCCCCTTATGGACTTCGGCTAGGGTGTACTTAGCTTGTTGAGGCCCTAGACACTTTAGCAAGGGCATTGTGAATCCACGCTTATAGAGTTCTCCATTCACTATGGTAAACATGGCACTTTTCAATTTTAGCCTTCGGGCTTCATCTCTGTCAATTGGGAGTATGCCTCCCAATATATAGTCTTTGATCAGGCTTCTCCAATCACTTTCGATCTCGACATTGTAGACATCTTCTTTTTCGATACTTGGCTTAGCGAGGGATTCCACTTTGACCATACCACCTTTGACTCCTCTAGAAGAAGCTAACTTTGAGAGGGCATCTGCATTACTGTTCTCAGACCGGTTTATCTGAGTCAATTGAAAGTTCTTAAACAATTGTGCCAATAATTTCACTTTCTGCAGATAGGGGACTAAAGCTGGTTCTCGTGCTTCATATTCACCCAAGAACTGATTTACCACTAATTGTGAATCGCTATGGGCCATTAAGTTGCTAACTTCTAGTTTCTCCGCAAGTTTCACCCCGACTATTAAGGCCTCGTACTCAGCTATATTGTTCGAACTTGGGAAATCGAAATGCAGGGAATACTCATAGGTTTCCCCTTCAGGCGAAGTTAGTACAATTCCAGCTCCACTAGCATCCATGTTACGAGCCCCATCCACAAATAATTTCCACCACACTAACTCTGTCTCTTCTGGAACCTCTCGGCCAATACATTCTACAATGAAATCTGCCAATGCTTGCCCTTTTATTGCTTGGCGAGGCTGGAAGTGGACGTCATATTCACTTAACTCGATAGCCCATTTGGTCAGACGTCCGAAGTGCTCTAGTTTCTACAGTATTTGCCTTAAAGGTTGGTCTGTTAAGACAGTCACCGAGTGAGCCTGGAAGTAAGGTCGTAATTTTCGAGTTGCCATCACCAAGGATAGAACTATTCTTTCAACTAGGGGGTACCTCGTTTCGGCATCTAGCAGGACCTTGCTTACATAATAGATCAGACAGTCCCTGTCTCCTTCTTTCCTTAGTAGGACTGCACTTATAGATTTCTCTCCTACACCGAGATACATGAGGAGGTGGTCTCCGAGTTGTGGTCGAGATAATAGAGACAACTCTTTCAGGTAGTCTTTTAACTTCTCAAAAGCGTCATTGCACTCTTCTGTCCATTTGAAGTTCTTTCCTGCCTTTATCGCCTTAAAGAATGGTAGACTCCTCTTAGCTGATTTGGAGAAGAAGCGATTCAAAGCTGCTATCCTTCCTGTTAGCCTTTGAACTTCTTTAACAGTATTGGGTGGCCTCATGTCTAGAATAGCTTAAACTTTTTCGGGGTTAGCTTTTATCCCCCGATTAGTGGCCTCATCTCATACTACCGTAATACCTGAAATACCTTCATCATCTTCTCAGCATGTGACTCATCCTTTCGGCTTTTAATGATCATATCATTCACATAAGCCTCCATGGTGTTGCCCAACAAGTCCTTGAATACCTTGTTCACCATGCGCTGGTAGGTTGCCCTTATGTTTTTCAAACCGACTAGCATTACTCGATAGCAATATGTTCCACTATCGGTAATGAACGAGGTTTTCTCTTCATCCTTCGAACGCATCATGATTTGGTGGTACCCCGAAAAATCATCTAAGAAGCTAAGCAGCTCGTATCCACAAGTTTCATCTACCAACTTGTCAATTCGAGGAAGCAGATATGAATCCTTAGGACAGGCCTTGTTCAAATCTGTGAAGTCTACGCACATCCTCCATTTTCTGTTGGCTTTCTTCACCATCACAACATTAGCCAAGCATTTTGGGTAATTCACTTCTTGATAAATCCTGTCTGTAATAACTTCGATATTTCTTCGTTTATAACCTGCTGCCTTTCTGGAGCAAAATTTCTCTTCTTTTGCTTGATCAGTTTTGCTCCATAAACTACATTCAACCGATGACAAGCAACTTCGGGGTCAATACTGGGCATATCGGCTGAGGTCCATGCGAATACATCAGCATTTTCCTTCAAACATCGGATTATTTCCTCTTTTACTCCCTCAAGCAACTGGCTTCCCACATATACCACCTTCTTTTCATCTTCTTCATCTAATTGAACTGAATGTTAGAACTGGAAGTGATGAGAACTCTGTGAGTTCCCCTGAACAACCGATTCGTCAAAGGAACCAAGCAAATAGGGAAGAAGAAAGAATCACTGTATCTGTGATAGAATTCGAGGCTTTGAGGCGACAAAGCAAAGAAACTACTCAGGCGCTGAAAGCCATGGTGGATTTGTTCAAAGGAGTCCTCCCGACTCTGAGTCTGCCGCAAGCTGTACAGAATTTGGTGGGAAAGACGAGTCTAGGGGTTCTGTCGCAGGTATTCGGGCGACAGGATGATGTGGCAGCTGCAGTCCCCTCTAGGCGGCAGGAGGCTCCCCCTGTGGAGGAGGACAACATTCAGCAAGAGGCAACAAGATTGGGGAGTAGAAGGCCTGTCCCATGGACCCAGCGAGAGACTGGGGAGGCGGCAGATCAGGGACATGCGGTAGGGTTCAGGTGACAGGTGTCAGAAGATGGGTGACAGGTGATTGACGCGGAAGTCTATCGCCTGTGACAAATGTTCTGTCGCAGCCGTGCCCTCTGTCGCTGAAGGGCACGTGACCTAATGATCCCTTGCCACGTGATGAGTTATGACAATTTTGGCCTGGCCCAATGTAGATAGACTTTGCCATATCAGTTACCATGCTTGTTTTGATTAGTCAACCATGTGAATATGTTCCCTTTTATATTTATATGTTCATTTGTTTATATAAAATCTTTTTGTTGACTATTCAACGATTGCTCACTAGTTTGAATACTTTTAGATAGGTACATGTTACAGGTTTTCATGCTATTATTTTTTGCAGATTCTAGGAATGTGTGTTTGATTGTTTCTCTTATTTTTTTTAGACAAGGTTGAGTAAATTTGGTTGGTAATTATTCGACCCACAAAACAATTTTATAAAATTAAAAATTATAAAACTGAATTGTATATTAAAATTTGTTTTTATGAATTAAACAACTATAAAATATTAATTTAAATTTAAGTAAATTGTCCAATGATGGGATGTTACGGAAGTCACAAGTAGTGATTCCTAACTGATCCCTAGGTGAGAGAAGTCCATTAAATATTACAAGAGTATTGGAATACTTAATGTGATTTTTCAATAATTTAAATTTTGTTAAAAAATGAAAATGAATAAGTTTTTTTTTAAAAAGAAAACTAAATAAATAAATAATGAAATTTAAATTTAAATTAAAAATACCATCCAATGATGAGATGTTATGGAAGTCATAAGTAGTGATTCCTAACTGATCCCTAGGTGAGAGAAGTTCACTAAATATTATCAGAGTATTGGAATACTTAGTGCAATTTTTCAATAATAAGAATTTTTATTTAAAATAAATAAATAAAGTATTTATATAAAAATTAAAAATTCATTTGCACCATATTTTATTTGTTTGCATCACATCCATTCATTTAATTTCCAAATAAACGTGAATCTACCGAGGATGAGAATAGAAGTCACAAGTAGTGATTCTTAAGAAATCTCTGGGTAAGAAAAATTATTTCAAATATTGCAAAAAGTATTGAATATTTGATTTAATTTTTCAATAAAAGGGGTTCATGCTTATTTTCAAAAATGAGATTTTTTTTAATATATATAATAATTTTTAATCAATTATACAAATAATGTGAGCCCTACCGATGATGAGATTCTATAGAAGTCACAAGTAGTGATTCTTAAGAAATATCTAGGGGAGGAAAATTATTTCAAATATTACCAAAAGTATTGGAGTATTTGATTTAATCTTTCAATACAAAAAGGTTCACATTCACTTTTGAAAAATAAAATTTAACTTTTTAAAATAAAACAAAATGATTTTTACAAATAAAAAATGACTTTGAATAAAAAGAATAAAATGGATTGTAATAAAGATAGAAATCATTTTTAAATATTAAATTAAGACCATTTTATTGAAACAAAAGAATAACACATGATTAAGATGGCAACGTTTTTTGACGGGCGACGTGGGGGTGCTAATCCTTCTCCACGCGTAACCGTACTCCCAGACGTGATTTTGTTTTCACAAACCAAAAATTGTCTTTTTAATAAAACTTAATTAATTTTGAGATTTTGTTTAAAAGATAAATATTTTTAGGTAACCAATCACATCTAATCAAAAAAGATTGGTAACGACTACCTGTTTTAAATGTTTTCAAAATTGTCGAGCGGTTGAGTTTTCAGACGAAATCGTTACGACAATATTCATGTCAGATTTATAACGAATTTTCATAGTCATTGTCAAATTAAAATTTTCTTAATATTGTGTATATAAAACGATCAAAATAATTGTTACAAAATATCATTGGCAATATTCATTATAATAAAATATAAATTCAAAAATAAAATTTGAGAATATAAAATAAAAATAATCATAAATGTAATTTTCTCTTAAACTTTATTATATTCACATGAAAATTTAATTTTTATCAATGTTATATCTTATAAAATCAATTTTTTTATCTATATTATTCGAAAACTTATTATTTTCATTATTTTCAAAATCTCATTGTTTGAAATTTATTGTACTTTTTCTTTATATATTTATTACTTACATATTGCTATGTTTAATGTATAGACAACACATTATATTATCTGGGCTTGTTTATTCTTGTTTTATATAATTATTTCAATTTTAAAAAATAAATAAAAAAACACAAAGTTATAGTTTGCTTGGATTAAAACACCTAGTTATTATTCAATTAAAACTCATATTGATTCTAGGATTAACTAATCCTTATAAAAATAAGCCTATGATCAATCATATATAGGAATATAATTAGAGAAATAGAAATCTAGAATAAAAAGATTAAGAATGTTGAAACGTTTTAATAATAAAAATTATAACATGTTAACATTATTAAAAATGAAGGAAAGAACGATTAAATATTATAATAATTGAATTGTTTTAACCTTTTTATACTTAATATTAGCTACCTATTTGTGTTTCAAAAGTTTAATACTATAAATCTATTTTCCATTTTTTTAAAATGCTAGTTGTTTATATGTTCAATTGGCCAGTTACTATTTGATAGATATTAAATTCTCTTACAAATTAAATTATTTATAAATTACTTTTTTAACAAAATTATTCATAAATTAATTGCATATGAAAATTTATCCAAATTTTCATTTAAAAAAACCATTTTAGTTAATTTAATTGATTTCCCTCTATCTAATTGATTTCTCTCTCAAATTTTTATATTTTCATTTCCCTCTTTTTAATTGATTTTCCTTTTAAATTTTCATTTAAAAAAAACCATTTTAGTTAATTTAATTGATTTCCCTCTCAAATTTTAATATTTTCATTTTCCTCTATTTAATTGATTTCACTCTCAAATTTTCATTTAAAAAAAACCATTTTAGCTAATTTAAAGGCACAAATGTGACCAAAGTTAAAGATCCAATGTCCTCTTTCTTCATTCTCCTCCATTTTTTCTCTTTCTCCACCGTTCTAATTCTCCTGCTTTAATTTAATTTTCTAGTTTTTGTTCCCCATCTAAGCAGTCATTTCCTTTCCTTATCACACAGCAAACCCAGCCACATTTGTTGTAGTGAATTAATTACTATAATGCTAATTATTTAAATATAATTAATCAAATATTAATAAAGTATAAATAACAAATTTTATTAAAATTACCGCTTACACAATAATACTATTATAGTATATTATTAAATTACACTTTAATTTACTATTAGAAATATTATTTTTATTTACACTTTAATTTTATATTTAATAGATAATAAATTAATTATTTTTAATAAATAATTAATTCTATCAGAATAATATTTACGCATTAAGAGATTACATAATTTATTCTTAAAAGATTGTTATAATAAAATAAAATATATAAATCATTGTTATAAGATACCAAATTAGAATCTTGTTAATATAACAAATAATTAATTACCAATAGCTTGATTTATTTATGTATTTTATTAAAATTACCGCTTACACAATAATACTATTATAGTATTTTTTAAATTACATTTTACTATTAGAAATAATTATTTTTATCCAAAATTTAATTTTAAAATTAAAAAGTGTATCAATTATTTATTTATTTTAAAATAATAATCATATAATTATAATTTGAGTTTTTTTCGGGTTATAAATTCGGGTTTTTATGGGTTTTGGATTGGATCGGTCTCGGTTTCGGATCGTATAGGGTTCGGGCTTTTTCGAGTTCGGATTTTTTTGGATTTGGGCTTTTTCGATTTTGAGTTTTTTCAGTTTCGAATCTTTGACTTTTTTGGTCAATTTAAGTTGGTACAAGTTCAATTTCGGACGAGTTTTCGTTCTTAGACCAACTTTTATCACCTCTACTGAAGAGTCATTCTTGGCTCCCACCCAAATTTGTGGGATAATGAAGAGAAGAAGGCATCGAGGCTCCGCCAAAATCGAGATCTCTCCACTAGACCTGCTCAAGGGTCGGGCTACCTGCCCAAGCCCGAGAGCCCGTTTTAAATTTGGTCGGGTTTGGACAAAAATATTTGATAAAAAAACGGGCTTGGGCAAAATTTTTAGGCCCTTTTTAAATACGGGTCGGGCCTCGGGCTTGCCTTTCAAATCCCGGGCCCGGCCCGAATTATGAATTTTTTTTATATATCTTTTTTAATATTAATTAAATTTTTATATATATTTACTAAATATAATATAATTATATGTATATAAAATACTATTGAATAATAAATATGATTATAAATATTTAATATGAAAATTGATATATAAATTTTGATAAATAATATTAAATTTTAAAGGGTATAAAATAATAAAAAACAAATAAATATAAATTTAAAATATAAAAAAAATATTTTCTGATCGGGCTTGGGCTTGTAGTATGAAAATGAAAACGGACTTGGACAGAAAAATCAGGCCCGAATGTCGGGCCGAGCCGAGCTTGAGCGTGTGAAAATTTCATTAATACCTGTCATGGGCCCGGCCCGGCCTGGCCCATGAGCAGGTCTACTCTCCACGCATCTTTTCATTTGTTTATTTTTTCCCTAGTTATTCAATAAACCTTTATTTGACTTTCCATTTGAATTATAAAGATAGAACAGTAAAATCCCAGGTCCTTATCTTTTGCTCTAACACAGTAACACCGCCACTCTTACTTGCCTTCGAAGAAGACTTATAGAGTTTAGGCTCCGGGTTTTATTTTATTAATTTGATTCCTGTGAAATTGAAAAAAGAGAAAATTACCGTTAAAGAAGAATAATTTTAGTAAAAAAAAGTAAAATATATAAAAAATGATAAAAGGTAAATATAACCTCTCAAAAATTTGTCTTTTATGATTGGATCTCACCAAATCCTTGATCCTTGATAAGACTAAATTGACACTTTAGCGACCAATGAGAGATGCCCGATTAGTTGTCTTTCGTCTTCGGATGATGGTGGAAGGAAAAAAAGGAAAGAGAG
This sequence comes from Heritiera littoralis, assembly GCA_031772115.1. Lineage (NCBI taxonomy): Eukaryota > Viridiplantae > Streptophyta > Magnoliopsida > Malvales > Malvaceae > Heritiera > Heritiera littoralis. The sequence goes on along the minus strand of JAPDPK010000025.1, from coordinate 7,093,843 downwards.
AAGAGAGAAAAATATTTTAAAAATAAAAATATAAAAAAGTTTTTTATTGGAAAACATTCAATAATTTAATTTTAAATTGAATTTTATTAAATTCATTATTAATTAATGAGTAGAATTATATTCATCAAAGAGTAAAATTTTATATTTTCATTTGTAACTTGCATATACTTAATTTTAGCAAACTAAATATTTAATAACTCTATTTATTTTATTTCATGAAGCAAATTATATAATACTTATTTCCTCTGTTCTATTCTTGCGAAATAACTATTCCATTCTTCTTTTATTAAAAAAATCAAACATGCTTTAGCATTTACAGTTAGAATTAAACCCTAAAACTTATAATCTACATTCTTTATTATTATTTAATATATATATAAATATTGATAAAATTCTCAACCCTTAAATTGGGAAAAAAAAACCCAAGTCCTTTATTCAGAAATAGCATCTAACTTAGATGGCAGTTGCACTACAATTCATAAAGCTCACTATAAAATAGTTAAACATGGTAGAAGATGAAAGTTATCTAACTTGGAAGTTCAGTATCTTGAGGCACAAGGCAAACATGAATGCAAAGAAGGTTGGAAAGCCAACCAAAACTCCAGCAACTATCCCCAAGAAATTAGTCATACCCAAAATGGTGTTTCAAGTACCATTTAATGGTGGGGTCAGGCTGGATGCCTGGTACTTTAATGGTGCGCTCATCATCTCCATACTGTGAGGCAATCAGTCCATAGATTGTCCATGCCATTGGGCAAATCCAATAATACCATATCCACCACCCTGGGATTCTCTGAAATTTCAAACAAAATGAATTTCCGTCACCATGCAATCTTGTTGGGATTATTCAAACACATATTTGCTTGTGAAACAAGTTTACATACCGGTCTTGGGATGAAGAAGCCAGAGAAAAGATTAAAGAGTGAATAGAAAGCTGATGCCAGGATTGCCGCTACATGGACGTTTGGTGTGATGGCAACAGTCATCATCCCATAGTATGTGAAGTAAAGGAAGGTGAAAAAGTTGACAAAAAGGAACCAGAAGAACTTTTTTGCCGTCCATTTGAACATAATCATAGCATACACAATAAGTGTATAATACGTAGATTGGGTTAACACATGGTATTTCTACCATTACCTGCATGCCACATTAAAATTAATCTATCAGATACTCTTACACCAAGTTTCATCCTGTTGAGTGCGACTGATTCTCAACTCCAAGTGATATTTATTACTACTGTCCTTGTTTGCTCCAGAGTCCAGAATCTAGATTTATTTGTGTCTTGTTATTAATATACCAGATATTATAGAGTAGGAACAAATAAAAAAGACTACTAAGTATTTTTAATTTGTCTCATGTCCCAGAATCAAGTACTTAAATACTAAATAAGAAGAAAATATAACCCATCACTTCCTCTCACCTGTGCAAGGGCATATGGTAGCGCAGAGTACATGCCGGCTGCTCTTTCTCGATAAAATATGGTTCTTTCAATGGCCACAACAGGCTGGGCAGTTTGGCAGTTGTTAGCTCCCAGAAACATGGCAGTTGTATACATGGCTCCCGTAATCATGGTAAGTTTAGTTGCGTCCTTCCTAGACCACAAAACAGTGAAAAAGAAAGTGTCATTTAGGGGAAATCTGGATTATTGTCACCAATATCATCAATGTGAGTTGATATTTGAATTGAAGATAGAGGCAGACATTTTTGTGCCTAAGTCCCAGAAAATTGATCCAATAATTGGAGCAGCAACCAAAGTGAAAGCCAATCTAACAAGATTATATTCAGGAGTTCTCCAGTAAGTTTTGAATTGCTTCCAAAGGCAACATTTGAACTGCCCCCACTTAGATTCAGAATATTGAGTGGTGAAATGAAGGTCTCTAGCTTCAGGTGGTGGTGTGCTTAGCTCATTCAGTAAAGCTTGGTTTTGCCTGCTCAAATACATATATGTTAGCTTAAAATCAACAAAAGCCTTAAAAAATTATCTTGTGAACATCAATAATAACTTACTGATACAAAGTTGATGACTTATAATGCTTAGCAAAGTCTATTCCAAGCTGTTCTTCAACTGCTACTGAGCTCACTTCTAGCATCCAGGTAGCTGGATTATATTTCTCCTTAATTTTGGGAATTCCAGGAATTGCCTATAATAAGTTGAGGTGAATTAAGAGGATTTGTGTCGGAGTTTCAACTTATGCAGTTAGCTCTTATTCATAAATTAGCATATTACCTCAAAATATTCAATAATCTTATGAGAATTTCGACCTAGTTGTCCAAAGTAGATTACTTGTCCCCCTCTTTTCATCAATAGCAATTCATTGAAGGCTTCAAATATATCGATGTTAGGTTGATGAATTGTGCAGACGACAGTTCTACCGGTATCCACAGTGTTTCGCACAGTCCTCATGACGATGGCTGCTGCCCTTGCATCAAGACCAGATGTAGGTTCGTCCATGAAAATAATTGAGGGATTAGCAACAAGCTCCACGGCAATTGTCAATCTTTTCCTCTGTTCTGTTGACAGTCCTGAAATTCCTGGTATTCCTACCAGTCCATCTTTGAGATTGTCCAACTCCACCAGTTTCATCAATTCATCCACAAAAGTCTAAAGAGAAAACCCAAGAAAAATATTGGTTTTGCACTTAATTTAATGTTACACGTTTTACTATTTAAGTCTTAATTATACAATTCATGTTCTTACCATTTTTTCTTCTTTATTAGTTTCTTTAGGAAGTCGAAGGAAAGCTGAATAAATCAAGGATTCCCAGACCGTGATTTGGGGTGAGTGTATATCAGTTTGCTCACAATATCCACTGACTCTGGCGAAAGTTTCTTGCTTTTTGGGGAACCCTGAGATTCTGACATCACCTTCAATGTATCCACCAGTTTTTCTTCCAGCCAAAACATCCATCAATGTTGTCTTTCCAGCTCCACTAACACCCATTAGAGCAGTCAAACTCCTGGCCTAAATGCACCTGTTACTTCTCGAAGTAATTGTAGCCTGTTCTCTGTGACTCCTTGCGCCTTCATTTCCTATTAAAATCAAAGAACCAAGTTACAAAGCAACTTTATATATGGGGACTGACACTCTGTAAATTATTTGATTTCCAATCCTTTCTCCACGGAGACATCATTCTCAAATAATTTTTTCAATTAGAGAAGAAAAAACAGAAGGATAGTTAAGTTGCATGATGACATTGAAAAAAGCAAAATGATGTCTTACAGAAGGCATGTCAACATAATAATTCACTTTGTCGAAAGTCATTGCTAGAGGAATGAAAGGAAGAACCATTCCCTTCTTGGCAGCTTCTCGGGTCGAATTAGCATTTCTATTTACACCATTGGAATTGGAACGATTGCTGGCTCCTTCGATTGCCATTTCTATGTTTCTTTCCTTCTTATCGGCTGAATCTTGTGGAAGTACTGCTAGTTTGCCTAACGGAGCTATTATGGTCCATATAGAGTATCACATATTAGTTAATCCTGGAAGGCAAAATGAAAAGAAGGAAAATGATGCTGATTCTTACGGTTCAGGTAAGTGAGTGTCAGGGTGAAGAGGACATTGAAAAGGATACAGAACCCCACAAGAGCTCCTACACCAATCCAATACCAATTTTTATTACGATAGACTCCAAGGTTTTCAAGCACTGCCACCCCTAATCTGGACACATTGTCAGAAGCCTGCATTGCAATCAAAATATACATGAATTTTCCACTTGCTTTATGCGTTTTAGTTAACTGTTTTAAGTATATATAAAAGATCATTGAGAATAATATACCAGTCTGTTCATCCACCTTGGGGCATGCATTTCGTTAACAACTAGGGAAGTGTAACTATATGTCAAAGGTGAAACCCAGTAACCCCACTTCCACCACTTATGAATTTGAGCTGTCGCCATGAAATCAAGCCTCAATCAATTCATTGAACCGATATAGCTTTGATGTTATGCATAAAATTGCACTAAAGCTTAGAACAACGGCACCTATATTTATATGTGTCGTCTTTGTATTGATTAATTTTTTAAGAGAGTAAAATTAAGGTTCTTTTGGTGCTTACTCCTAGGAAGGGTGAAACCTCCGAGCAACACCACAAACATTAGAGCAAGCATTCCACCAGTGTTGGAAACAACCATGGTCCTGCAGACCCCTGCTATGAGCCCAAACAATGAAGCAGCCTGTTGTTTGATCAGAAGTACCACTAGCATTTTTTTGAAAAACCTGGAAATGAACATGGAAAGCTTTATAGTTTAGTACCACAAGAAAAATGACAGATGAACTTGTTCTAAGTGCTAATATTTTACATACACCAATTCATAGAATCAGAGATATGGTTTGGTACCTGTCAGCCCCGGGTGCAAATCCTATGGGGTAATAGGTCATTGCCATCCAAGCAATAGTCTCAAAAATGGTCATAGGTATTTTTATTAGGATTAACGGAATGGTGAAAGCCCAAGCTGGATAGAGCAATAGGTCTCTTTGCCTGAAAAAAACTGGAAGCCTAGCGGTCATAAGTGTAACCTCAGGATAACCATTGAATGTGTTGGTAATAAGTGAAAAAAGAAGTGCACCATTGTAGAGCATTCCATCTTGTTCATTCCTATGATGCATTCTAGTCCTGAGAAACATGGTTGATGCAATGAAAGCCATAATAACAATCTGACTTGTCTTGAAGACATAAAAGAATGAGTTTCTCTTGATCAATAACACTTCTTTATCCCAGCAGGCCTTAAGAAGTTCTAGTTTTGGTACTGAATATCTTGTGAAGACTAAAGCTGCTTCGTGGCCTCTGGACTTATCAAAGGGCACCGACAGCTCGTTTGCCAACTGCACCCCAACATGGAATTTCTTGAACCTATTTGCAAACTCAGTAACTGGAACATAGCGGTATGGCTTGCTTCTATCTGCCCAATACTGCTGTTGATCCTTTTTTGAAGTAACCTGCAACAGAGACATTTGCCCCTTAGTTTTTAGTTTTAAATGAAGCTTCTTACGCTTATGATTTGAACCTAAGAACTTTCAGGGTCTCCATATTTTTTTTGGTGTAATCACAGGAATCTTCATCCATTTTACGATTTGAGACTAATTCTTTTCAAGCTGGGAGAGATAAACGGTAAAGCTTTTCCAACAGTGGTGACTCCAAAATTTGAACCATATCCAAATGTTTGGGAAAGAAATCCAATTCCATTTCTTCCAACCACTTATTGGTTCGTGTCTCCATATTTATTGTGTAAGGGCTGTATTTTGTTTACCTCTTGCAAGAAATCAGCAGTTCCTTTCCTCTCAGGACATTTGAATCCACAGCTTTCAAAGAATTCAACTACATGTTCTCGTGGGCCTTGATAGACAATTTGACCTTCTGATATGAGTACTACATCATCAAAGAGATCAAAAGTCTCAGTAGCTGGCTGAAGTAGGGATATAAAGATAGTTGCATCTGTTTGATGAGCAATCTGTTGCAAGCACTTGGCAATTTGGTATGTTGTAGAACTATCTAGTCCAGTTGATATCTCATCCATGAATAATGTTTTGGTTGGCCCAACGATCATCTCTCCTGCATTATTTAATTTGATTAAGTATGGAATTGGAATTTCTTATGTTGGAATGAAAGCACATAATTTATGATTAATTTGTTAATTGAACATAGCCAATTTAACCTGTCGTTACTCTTTTTTTATGTCCACCAGATACTCCTCGAATCATACCATCTCCAACAATTGTATCCTTGCATATGTCAAGCCCCAGCATCTAAACATTTCATTTTAGTACAAAATCAGTTTTCTTTTGAAATTTGCATTAAGTGGGATTAATAATCATATTTGGCTATAAATTTGTATTTACTCTTACTTTGAGAATGTAGTCAGTCGCCAGACTGCTTTCAGCTCCTTCAATTGCAGTTGCCTGGAATTGCCAAGTAGATTAATATTAATAACAAGTGCTGTTAAAAGAAGATATTGGTTAAAACTTAAAAGATCAGGCCAATGTGAGGGGTGCGGCCTTAAGATTGTCAAGTGAGGGATTAATCTCGAAGTGCATGTAAATTGATATGGAGACACCCTCTTCATATGAAAAAAGGAGCTATTTGTATAGCATAGTATAGTATAGTATAGTATAGTAACACGATTAGTAAAAAGAAAAATACTTTTTAAAAAGAAAAATGATTAAGACATATTGTTCAATGGAACCAAGGGAGTGCTAGTTGTATTTAATGTTGTTTTGAGTTCGGTACATTAAACATGGACAATCATAAATATTATATTACACTTAGGTCATGTTTGATACATAAGATGATAGATATGATAAGATGATAATTATCCTATCATATGTTTGGTGCACACATTAAGGGGAGGATTGAATTGCAAGAAAGATTAGTTATTCTCTTAGTATAGGATTTTCAATCCTCTCCAAAAGGTAAAGATTATTTCTAATCCCATGTGATTAGAAATAAATATTCATATTTTATTCATTTCATTCTTAAAATTTATATTTAAAAATTAACTTAAACATTTAATAAACTAATAAAGATAATTAATTAATTAATTAATTAATTAATCCAAAATTTTTCCTTCTTTCCATTTTTTACTTTTTTTTCTTTATTTTTGTTAGCTCTTATAGGCAATACCGAGAGGGGGGGTGAATCGGTTTTTAACTAACTATAAGCTCGTTTTTCGGTTCCTCTAAATTCTCTAGCTTGGATTGATATTTTCTAAGTTCTCTAAGCTACTTAAGCATGCAATATAGATTCAATTCAATAAGCACAATATAATTGCAAGTAAAGAGAGTAGGGAAAGAGAGATTTACACAAGCGATTTATAGAGGTTCGGCCACCTTGCCTACGTCCTCTACCTTGAGACGCTCCCAAGGATTTTCCCAAATTCACTATCTTTGAATTTGTCTTTACAATCCCTCTTTTCAAGGCTCAAGAGAAACCTCTCTCTTTTTCTAGGCTCAAGAGAAACCTCTTCTCCCTCTTTTTCTAAGGCTCAAGAGAAACCTCCCTCTTTTTCTAAGGCTAAAGAGAAACCTCCCCTTTTTACAAGGATTGAATTTGGATAACAAGTTGTGTAATCAAGGAAGACCTCTAAGTAGGCAAATGATTACAGAAATTGAGCACAATGAAAAGCCTATACAAAGTTTGTGCTAAGCAATACAAGAAATAGATGAATGATAGAAGATGAAGACTCTTTATCTCTTGAATTGATGTTGAGGCTTGAGGAAGATGAATAAGATGATGAAAGATGTTGCTTGGTTGTTCCTCTTCCTTCCTTTAGCTTCTAAGCCTCTATTTATAGTCCCTTGGATGTATTCTAGCCGTTGGGTGGAGCCAAGATTGAATATGACCGTTGTATCTCACAAAACTAGCCGTTATAGGCTATTTTCGAGCGAAGGGATCGATCCTGCTACAGTGGGGATCGATCCCTTTTGTCCAGATTCTTGATTCTGGGCTTCAGGGACCTTGGGAAGACTTTCTGCCAAAAGGGGATCGATCCTGCTACAGTGGGGATCGATCCTTTTCTTCCAGAGAGCATTTTTCCTGCACTTTTGGGTTAGAAATGATATGACCTTTGATCCTAATTCAACCCAAACCATTTATAAGTTTTAAGGGAGTTTTTCTTGACTTTCTCAAATGAAAATATTGTCCAAACATTCATCAAGTGATTTTCTAAAATATTCAAGACATTACAAAGTATTAAGACCAATAAGAGTATGTAATTAAATCATGGTCTTAAGTTTGATATGATCACTTGAAAATGAATTGAGAAAATCATGTGTGATGAGCAAATTTACAATGTGAATTAAGACATTAAAGTTTACTTAAGTTTTTGTCATTTCAAAATATATATTGCAATTTAAAGCTAACAATCTCCCCCTTTTTGATATGACAAAACTTAATGTAAATTTGCTTTGAAAATTCTTTGAAACGAATACTCCCCCTCAAATAAAGCAGGATTTTATAAAGCTCCCCCTTAATATAAGCATGGGTTTTGAAAATGAATTTTCCCTCATTATCTCTCCCCCTTAATATCTCTCCCTATATCTATCTCTCCCTTTATGTATCTCTCCCCCTTTTTGTCATAGCAAAAAGAAGGAAAAATAAGAAATATGCTCCCCCTAAAAGTATGACTATGTGAGAAAAAATATGAATATGCTCCATCCAACAAGAAACATGTTAGTACATGGGACTCATAGCACAAATTAATAAGTCAATATTCACAAAGAGTATGAAATATTCATGCAATGAATATGACTTATGATCCTATACCAATTGTTTATAAATAATTTTGATACCAATTGTTGATAAGTAATTTTGCAAGAAGATTCCAATTGGTAAGAAGTTAAGCAAGCACCTAAGTATATCAATTGTTCTCTAAGGTCCAACTAAGGTGCATGGTAATACATCATGATTATGAGCTAAAATTATATAACATATCATATGCATGTGCTCATAAATCATGTTCAAGTAAGAGTGTGCATAGAATTAAGACATATAGCAAGTAACTACAAGTTCTAGCACACAAGAGTTTCATGCAAAAATATCCTAAGAGAATTCTTCTCTATTTGTCATTTCAAACTAAAGAGCATGAGAACAGTTGTCAATTTAAAGCTCATTCCAATTGGCAATTTAGATTTGGCTTACCAATTATTGAAAATATGGTTCCCAATGATACTACTTGTTATTTCAAGCTAAATACCAATTGTTACTAATGGTTGGCTTAGGCATTTTGCATGAATCCAATATTTATGTGTAGTGTTCATGTCAAGAAAATAATCATTCTAAAAATGCAAGAACACAACACACATCATCAAATATGCATATGGATCAATTTATCATTAGCACACTATCATAAAGTATTAATCCATATTCATATTCACAAATTTATACCATATGGAAGATTTATAAAATCAAGGTATTCAAGCAAACACATTTTCTCCCATGGTTTCAAGCACACAAATCCTATGCTCATTTTCTAATTCAAGTCCTTAACCAATTATGAGCAAGGAAAGATTCAAATAATAAATGCATGGATATCAAGTTTGTTCAAGTTTGCATTTATCTTTGAGTGTTGGTGTTGTCATTAAGACCCTAGTTCTTTAAGTACAAGGATGATAAAGTTTTATGCATTTTAACTTTTAGGATCCATTTACCATCACAAATTATAGGCCAATGACTATTACCAATTGTTGAATTTACATTTGGAATCAATCCACTAGATGTAAAATTATCATGAAACCTAGTGTGGAATAGATAAGTCAAGCGAAGAGACATAATCCTATAAGCATGCTTGACTAAGATGAACAAAAAGAATGAGACATATTTATTATGTACAAGTTCATCAAATTCTCAAATATATCCATAAATTCTTGAAATAATTCTCAAAATTATGGTTAAGCATTCATTGAAAGTATATTTCAAGGTTATTTCAAGAGTTATGCAAATCATGAATGTTTACAACAAGAAAAATGATTTTGCACTTGTGAGCTCAAGAAAAATGATAATGATTATTGAGAGTGATACCATTTGTTGGAAATAATATTAATTGATGGAGTTGAGGCATGATATCAATGAAGAATGAGTTTTCATATATTACCGATCATCAAAAAGAAGTTAAAACAATGAATTTTAAGTTGAGAAGAGAGAAAATATCAAAACAATGAAAAGTTCTTCTCAATTTCGGTTGAAAACATGCAGGAGTGCCTTTTCTGGCCTGGGGGGATCGATCCTGCTACAGTGGGGATCGATCCCTCATATGTTCCTGCAGATTCTGCAGTTGTTTTGACAGAAAATTGGACTTGTGAGGTACCAAAACTTTGTTTTTGAGTGTTTTAAGTCCAAGTAAAGGTTTAAACATTTGTAAAACATGATTTTGGACTTGTATGAATGAAAAACATGAATCAAAAACCATTTTACAAAAGATTTTGCAATTTTGGAAAGATTTTCACAATAAAACACATTTTTGGCCTCAAAGGAGGTCATTTTGAGATTTAAACATATTTTGACCAAACCAATGCATTGAATTACACAAATATGTCAAAACAAACTTGTTCACATAGATTTTAAGCATATATATCATTAAAACATATATCTTGTGAACAACATGCCATGATTGTCAAAATACAAGTTCTTCATTAAGGCTCATGACAAGGCATTTTGCATATATGACATATTTGACAACTTTTGAGCAACTAAATATATTATCTAAACATATCAAACTTGCTCAAACTACAGAAATCCAATAATCATTTCAAAATCATAAATCATGCCTTTCATTCATCAAGAATAGTCCATCAAGCATTCAACAATCATTCATCATGCCTTTTTGTTCAATTATTCAACTCACAATGCATCATTAATCATCAACCAAATTTTCTCATCAAAGCATAACTAATCAAATAAAAAGTTTAAGGAGTAAAGAATTAATCTTACAAAACTCCTTTGCTTGAGTATGCTTTGCCTTGAATTGTTGAGTCCACCTTGAGCTATTCTTTGAAGAATTGTTGTGATGGATCCTCAAGCTTTTCCTTTTTCTCATTGGCACAAGCAAACTCCATAGAGGTGTGTAGAGCATTCAAACCCCATTGTTTCTTTGTAACTCCATGCTCTAACACTCCTACAACAAACAAATTCAAGCATGCTTTGGTACCCAAATTTTCTTGGGTCCATGAGAGTTAGTGCAAATAATTTTTGATCCTTTTGGGATCCATTTCAAGCACAATTCATCATTATTTACAGCATGCTTAGGCACCCACATTTTTCTAACCACTCTTCCTCTAAATGTGGTTTTTCTATTTGTGCATGCTTGTGAGGTGTGGCCTATTCTATTGCATAGTGAGCATGTAAGAGATAAATCATGCATAGTATTTTTGCTCACAAGGAAATTCTTTAGATGAGTTTCTTTTTGTATTGCATTATAGCCTAACCCATCTTTATCAAAGAAAGCTCTTTGGGTCTCTAACATGTGATCTAGCTTTTGTTGACCCATATAAAACCTAGAAAATGAGTTATGCAAATTTGTGTTCTTTTCATTTAACTCATTTATCTCTAAGTTGGCCTCTTCTAGCTTCTTTTCAAATTCTATCTTAGCACTTGTCAAGGCTTCATTTTCTATTTTTAATTTAGCAATGATTTTCTTATATTTAGAATTCATGCATTGAAATTCATTTGCTAAATCATTAAAGGCATTTTGTAGTTCACTAAATGTATAATCATTATCTTCACTAGAACTACAACTAGCCTCATCATCACTAATGGCCATAAAGCATGAGTAGGCTACCTCTTCATTTACATTTTCATCATCGGAGCTATCACTATCGCTCCATGCAGCCACAAATGCTTTCTTCCTAGGCTTCCTATCCTTTTCCTTCCTAAGTAAGGGGCAATCTAACTTAGTATGGCCCGGTTCATTGCACTCATAACATACTAAGGGGTCTTTTTCTCTTCTACTTGACTCTCCCCTTTGAAGTCTCCTATTACTCTCTCTTTCTTTCATTCTCATAAATCTATTAAATCTTTTGGCAAACATTGCCATTTCTTTTTCTTCCTCATTTCCACTCTCATCACTATCATCTTCAATGACCTCATGAGTGGAGGACTTAAGTGCTACCCCTACTTTCTTTGAAGGCACTTCATTTCTTTTCATTTTCATTTCATATGTAAGTAGGGAGCCCATAAGTTCATCTAGAGACAAGGTATTTGGATCTTTAGACTCTTCTATTGCGGTTACCTTTGCCTCCCAAGACTTAGGCAAGCTATTCAAGATTTTCTTAACCATTTCTAGATTGGAATAGCTCTTGCCTAATGCCTTAAGTCCATTAATTATATCATTAAACCTAGTGAACATTTCGCTAATGGACTCATTTTCTTTCATTCTAAATAGCTCATAATCATGTGTGAGCATACCTACTTTGGTTTCTTTCACTTGATTGGTCCCTTCATGTGTGATGGCCAATTTGTCCCATATTTGCTTAGCATTTTCACATAGCGACACTCTATTATACTCATTGGGACCTAATGCACAAAAGAGAGTGTGCATGGCCTTGGCATTCAATTGTGCCACTCTCATGTCATTTGTGTCCCACTCATCCTCACTCTTAGGGACATCCTTTCCATCTACTTTCTTCATAGGAATTCTAGGACCATTCACTATAATTCTCCACACTTCATAATCGTTAGATTGTACAAATAACATCATTCTAGTTTTCCAATATGAGTAATTCTCTCCATTGAAGAGTGGAGGTCTAACTAATGATTGTCCCTCTTCTCCTAGGGGTGTGCCTATATTCAAGTGAGCCATTTGTGATCGTTTTGCTCGATAGATGTTAGTCTAATTCAATCTCGAGCCCAAGCTCTGATACCAATTGTTAGCTCTTATAGGCAATACCGAGAGGGGGGGTGAATCGGTTTTTAACTAACTATAAGCTCGTTTTTCGGTTCCTCTAAATTCTCTAGCTTGGATTGATATTTTCTAAGTTCTCTAAGCTACTTAAGCATGCAATATAGATTCAATTCAATAAGCACAATATAATTGCAAGTAAAGAGAGTAGGGAAAGAGAGATTTACACAAGCGATTTATAGAGGTTCGGCCACCTTGCCTACGTCCTCTACCTTGAGACGCTCCCAAGGATTTTCCCAAATTCACTATCTTTGAATTTGTCTTTACAATCCCTCTTTTCAAGGCTCAAGAGAAACCTCTCTCTTTTTCTAGGCTCAAGAGAAACCTCTTCTCCCTCTTTTTCTAAGGCTCAAGAGAAACCTCCCTCTTTTTCTAAGGCTAAAGAGAAACCTCCCCTTTTTACAAGGATTGAATTTGGATAACAAGTTGTGTAATCAAGGAAGACCTCTAAGTAGGCAAATGATTACAGAAATTGAGCACAATGAAAAGCCTATACAAAGTTTGTGCTAAGCAATACAAGAAATAGATGAATGATAGAAGATGAAGACTCTTTATCTCTTGAATTGATGTTGAGGCTTGAGGAAGATGAATAAGATGATGAAAGATGTTGCTTGGTTGTTCCTCTTCCTTCCTTTAGCTTCTAAGCCTCTATTTATAGTCCCTTGGATGTATTCTAGCCGTTGGGTGGAGCCAAGATTGAATATGACCGTTGTATCTCACAAAACTAGCCGTTATAGGCTATTTTCGAGCGAAGGGATCGATCCTGCTACAGTGGGGATCGATCCCTTTTGTCCAGATTCTTGATTCTGGGCTTCAGGGACCTTGGGAAGACTTTCTGCCAAAAGGGGATCGATCCTGCTACAGTGGGGATCGATCCTTTTCTTCCAGAGAGCATTTTTCCTGCACTTTTGGGTTAGAAATGATATGACCTTTGATCCTAATTCAACCCAAACCATTTATAAGTTTTAAGGGAGTTTTTCTTGACTTTCTCAAATGAAAATATTGTCCAAACATTCATCAAGTGATTTTCTAAAATATTCAAGACATTACAAAGTATTAAGACCAATAAGAGTATGTAATTAAATCATGGTCTTAAGTTTGATATGATCACTTGAAAATGAATTGAGAAAATCATGTGTGATGAGCAAATTTACAATGTGAATTAAGACATTAAAGTTTACTTAAGTTTTTGTCATTTCAAAATATATATTGCAATTTAAAGCTAACAATTTTTTTTCTTGTTTTTATTCAAGAAAAACTATAATTTTGATAAAATAAAATTTTCTTGAACAGTTTTTTTTAAAATTATTTCTTGGAAATAATTAAAATTTTTAAAATATTTTTTAGAAAATAAATTCCCAAACATAAAAATTATTACAAAATATATTTTTTAACTAGATTTCTCTAACGTTTAAATTTTTATTTTTCTTTCTTAATTTTTTTCCTTCACTGTCAAAAAAAGAAAGAAAAATAACTATTAACCATAAAATTATTAGAAGTTATATATTTTTTAATTTATAATATTTAAATTATTAAATTTAACTTGTATTTTTCTTTTACTTTTTTTTTATATTTCCTTCTAATTGAAAAAAAAAAAGATAAAGAAACCATAAAAATAAAGAAAAATATTTAAGAATTCTCTTTTGGAAAAATTAATGTAATTAAAAAATAAACTTATTTCCTAGAAAAACTCAATTTTCTAAAAATAAATATATTTAATTTACAACAAAAAAATATTTTAAATTTAATCATATAAAAGAAATAAAAAACAAAAAGGAAAGAGAAGAAAAAGAGTGAAAAAGTACAAAGAATTTTTTTATAAAAATTCATTTTTAACAAAATAATTTTTTTGAAAATATAATATAAATTTTTAGAAGTAATTTTTTATTAAAAATCATCTAATAAATTTGAATATTAATTTGAATATTATAAAAATATCTAAATTTAAATTTTTATTTATATTTGTAACAAAAAATTTATAAATTTAAATTATGTTACTTTAAAAAAGAGTACTAAAAAATCATTTTATACTACTTTTAATTTTACACATAGCAAATATAGTGAAAGACATAATATGTCATTTTATCCTATTCTTAATCCTTGTACACACCAAACATAAGATAAGATGATATAATCTAATCTTATCCTATCCATAATCTTATATTATCTTATTTTATCCTCATCCTATGCACTAAACATAACTTTAAAGTAAGTGCTTTGTGACATTTACCTTCATGAACAGATCTACTTCTGCTTCAGGGAAAATTCCTGCATGCTTTTCCCTCCTTGCAAGTTCACTTAGAAGATCTGTCATATGCATACAAGTTACAACAAAAAACAACTTAATTATATGTCTCAAAACCTACTAATTGAAATCATCAAATACATGTCTACAAGCATAAATGTTTAGTAATTAATCATAGTTAGGATACCATATCGACTTCCGACCCCTTGGCATCTTGCTGAGAAATCTAAGGTTTCTTTTACAGTCATTTCTGCAACATGAACATCATTTTGGCTAATATATGCAGAGGTCTTTTGGGGCACAAATTCATTGAGTTTGTACCCATTGTAGGTTACTTCCCCACTAACCTGTTTCATGCAAAAACAATCCAATTTCATGTTAGTTCGCTTAATTAATTTATACCACTATTAGAAAAGTAAGAAGGAAATTTGGGAGAAAAGAGAGTTGTGTATTCTGCTTAGGTAGTAAAATATTCCAAGTACAGAGTATATATAGGAAGTCTGGAAACATCACTAAAAATCCAGCTCATCCATTCTAGAAGAAACGAGACAACATACGTGTATATAACTAACTTCTAATACTCCCCCTCAAGATGGAGAATGGATGTTATGTACTCCCATCTTGCCAAGTAGTAACCTGAATTGTGAAGGAAACAGAGCTTTTGTAAACAAATCTGCAAGCTGGTGCTGAGAAGAAATATGCAAGGTTTTCAGCTTTCCACTTAAAACTTTCTCACGCACCAAATGACAATCTATTTCTATGTGTTTTGTCCGTTCATGAAAAACCGAATTGGTTGAAATATGAATAGCGGCCTGATTGTCACAAAATAACAAGGCTGGTTCTTGATGCTTGATACGCAGATCTTGAAACAAAGAGAAAAACCACATTATTTCACAGGTAGCATTAGCCATGGACCTGTACTCAGCCTCTGCAGAAGATCTAGAGACCGTTTGTTGCTTCTTTGATTTCCATGATATCAAAGAATCACCAATGAATACACAAAAACCACTGATAGAACGCCTACTGTCAGGACAGGAAGCCCAATCCGAATCTGCAAAAGCCTTTAGCTGAATGGCAGACTTTGAAGAGAAGAAAAGACCTTGGCCTACAGTACCTTTAATATATTCAAGTACTCGATAGGCAGCTTGAAGATGTGGGAGTCTTGGATGAGCAAGATACTGACTTAATTTGTTAACACAGTAAGAAATGTTTGGTCTGGTTATAGTAAGATAAAGTAACTGCCCTATTATCCTTCGATATTGAGTAGGATATTCAAGATCATCACCTTCATCTTGGGATAACTTCATATTAGGATCCATGGGAGTGTTTCTGGGCTTGCATCCCAAATAACCAGAATCTGAAAGAATTTGCAAGGCATAATGACGCTGGCTGATAGAAATGCCTCTGCTGGAACGTGCTACTTCAATGCCCAAGAAGTACTTCAAAATACCAAGGTCTTTGAGTTTGAACTGAGTATCCAAGAAAACTTTAAGGTCGGCTACCTGCTCTGGATCATTAGAGGCTATGACAATATCGTCCACATATACTAACAGAGCAAGGAAAGTATTACCAGTGCATCTAGTAAACAAGGAGCTATCAGCAAAAGACTGAGTAAAACCAATACTAATCAAGGCATTAGAGAACTTTGAGAACCACTGTCGTGATGCCTGCTTCAATCCATAAAGTGACTTGTGAAGCCTACAAACAGGATTTGGAGGTAATGGCTCCCCCTCACGGTGATAACCCTGTGGCAAGGACATGTAAACCTCTTCCATGAGATCACCGTGGAGAAAAGCATTGTTAACGTCAAGTTGTGTGAGAGACCAGCCATACACAGCAGCCAAAGCAAGAATAGCTTTAACAGTAGTAAGCTTTGCCACAGGAGAAAAAGTATCAAGAAAATCAACTCCCTCTTGTTGGGTATAACCCTTGGCCACCAAACGAGCCTTATGCCTTTCCAAAGAACCATCGGCATGATATTTCAGCTTATACACCCATTTACAACCGACAGGATGTTTGCCTCGAGGTAAAGAGACCACAGACCAGGTACCATTAGTCTCAAGGGCCTGAAGTTCAGCTTGCATGGCAAGTTGCCATTCTGGAATGAGGACAGCCTGAGCATAGGAAGAGGGTTCGATATGGGAAGAAACTGAACAAACAAAGGCTCGATGAGAGGATGAAAGGTTATGGTAACTAAGGACCTTGGACAAAGGATGAGCAGTGGAACAAGGGAGAAAAGAGGAGGAAGAGCAGTGATAATCAGTAAGGTAAGATGGAGGTTTGGTCTGTCTAACAGGTCGAGATTGAGTAGAGGAGGGAGAAGAAGGACGAATGGTTGTGGTGGTGGGAGGAGGATCACAAGAAGGAATAGTAGAAGGTAAGACAATATTGGAAAAAAGAGAAGACTCGGGAGCAGGCTTAGACTTGTAAGGAAAGATGTTCTCATGGAAAACCACGTCTCTAGAGATAAACACTGCTTGAGTAGATAAGTCAAGAAGCTTATAGCCTTTATATCCAGGAGGATATCCAAGTAAGATGGCAGGAAGAGCTCGAGGAGAAAACTTGGTACGAGTTCGAGGAAGGGTCGAGCTATAACAAAGACAACCAAAAGCTCGAAGATGACTATAAGAAGGGGTTTTATGCCACAACAATTCAAAAGGTGTTTTGTTGGAAAGAAGAGGAGAAGGAAGGCGATTGATTAAGTAAACAGAGGTGAGAATACAATCTCCCCAATAAACCAAAGGAATGTTAGACTGGAAATGGAGTGCTCGAGCCACATTGAGAATGTGTTGGTGCTTACGCTCAACTACAGAGTTTTGTTGGGGTCTGTCAACACAAGAATGAAAAGGAAGGATACCTTTGGAACGAAAAAAATCAGTAAAGGCTAATTCAGAGGCATTATCAGATCGAACAGACTTAATAGAAAGGTGAAATTGATTGTGGATGAAAGTGTAAAAATCTGGAAAGACAGCAGACACATCTGACTTGTTACGCAACAAGTAAACCCAGGTATAACGAGAACAATCATCAACAATGGTGAGAAAATACCTATAACCTTCAACAGAAATGGGAGTGAAAGGCCCCCAGATATCAAGGTGAACTAAATCAAAAGGTGAGGAAGAGATATTATTAGAAGAAAAAAATGGTAAACGGCGTTGCTTAGCAAGAGGACAAATAGAACAAGGCAATGGAGAATCAGAAATTTTATTAATAGGTAAGTAATCCCGTAATACATGAAGTTTATCAAAAGAAGGATGGCCTAAGCGATAATGCCATAGGTCGTTAGAAGTAAAACAAACAGGATTACATATAAACTGTGTGTTGAGGGAACAAGGAAAAAGATTCTGTATGTCCAAAACATAGAGGTTTCCAATTCGTCTACCCATCCCAATCTTCTTGGCCTGAGTAAGGTCCTGGATGTCACAGTAAGTGGAAAAGAAATTAACAGAGTAGTTGAGTTGTTGAGTAAGGGCACTAATAGATAAGAGATTAAAATGAAAAGTAGGAACAAACAGAACATTATCAAGAGTGAAACCAGGAAAAATAGTGACAGAGCCAATACGAGCAATAGAAACAGAATGACCATTGGGTAGAACAATGTGGGAATTAGAGACAGACCGAGAATGAATAAACAATGTAGATGAGCAACAAACATGATGTGTAGCACCAGTATCGAGCACCCAAGAACTAGAAGGAAGAGAGGTGATATTCGAAGAACAAGAGAAAGAAAGGTTACCATGAAAATTGGAAATGGAAGTAGTCAACGAAGGATCTGAAGGAGATGTAGGAAGTGGACTGTGCTGTAAATGAGTATTAAGCACGGCAAGGAGTTGTTGACATTGACTAGGAGAAAGAGATGAAAGTGGAGAGCCAGAGGAGTCAGAGAGCTGGGCAGATGTTTGATGAGCTTGAGCTTTGGTGAAGGTGGACTTAGGCTTGACCTTATATCCAGGTGGATAGCCATGAAGCTGAAAGCATCGGTCCTTGGTATGACCCTGTACATGGCAGTAGGTACAAAAAGGTTTATCACGCTTAGCTTTAGAGCCAGAGGGGGAAGCATGTGCAGAGCCGATATGTGTAGAGGTTAGAGAAAAACCATCGGTAGAAGAACCATAAGCGATAGTAC
Organism: Heritiera littoralis; assembly: GCA_031772115.1. Classification (NCBI taxonomy): domain Eukaryota; kingdom Viridiplantae; phylum Streptophyta; class Magnoliopsida; order Malvales; family Malvaceae; genus Heritiera; species Heritiera littoralis. The sequence goes on along the minus strand of JAPDPK010000025.1, from coordinate 7,075,086 downwards.
GCTGGCGTTCTTCTTGAACAACAAGAGCAAAAACTTTAGTGATAGAAGGCAGCAGCTCCATCAAAAGAATCTGAGCACGGATCTGGGCAAAAGACTCATTGAGACCCATTAAAAATTGCATAACATGCTCTTGTTGTTGAAATGCCAGCCATGGCTATAAACCTCCACAAGAACAGGCTAGAATCGGCTGAAAATCTTTGAGCTCATCCCAAGAAATCTTTAGTTGAGTGTAATAAGAATTGACATCAAGAGAACCTTGAGTGAAGGTAGAGAGATGCTTCTTGATCTGAAAAATGCGAGGTCCATTTCCATGGTGAAATCGTTCCTTAAGATCAGTCCAGATCTCAAAAGCTGTAGTAATATAGATGAGACTATCAGCAAGATCTTTAGAGACAGAATTGAGAAGCCAAGAAATAACCATACTATTGCACCGAGTCCAAGATCCAAAGAGAAGATCATCTGGTGAAGGACGAGGAAAGCTGCCATCGACGAAACAGATCTTGTTCTTGGCGGTAAGAGCCATCAACATGGCACGACTCCAAGAATTGTAGTTAGATCCAAGCAAGGGATGAGTAACCAAAACAAGACCAGGATGATCACCATTGTGAAGGTAGTAAGGACTAGAAGAATCCTCCAGAGGCATGGAAATGGAGGGAGTAGCAATAGCTTTGTTGGGATTGCCGCGAGCCATGAGAGGTGGAAATCAAAATGGCGAAAAAAATGACGGGAAAAATTGCTCTGATACCATATTAGAAAAGTAAGAAGGAAATTTGGGAGAAAAGAGAGTTGTGTATTCTGCTTAGGTAGTAAAATATTCCAAGTACAGAGTATATATAGGAAGTCTGGAAACATCACTAAAAATCCAGCTCATCCATTCTAGAAGAAACGAGACAACATACGTGTATATAACTAACTTCTAATACAAGCTATTCAGTTGCCTGAGTAGCTTGAATAAAGTTTGTAGGATTTCTAGGCCTGGTGATTGTTTAACCTTCAAGCTTGGGTCCAATTTTCCAGCCAATGCACGCAAAAGGGTTGTTTTCCCGGATGACGGTGGGCCTAATAAAAGGGTCATCCTGTTATGGAAAAAGCAAAGTGACCATATCATAATAAGCAATAAATCAGATTAATAGAACCATTCAAGCCATATTGTGTCAAGTTTGTGGAAAAATCAAAGTGATCATATCATAATAAGCAATAAATCAGATTAATAGAACTATTCAAGCCATACTATGTCAAGTTTGTAATTTACCTGCAGAAAATCTTCTTATCTTTTATTTTCATTTTTGATATTTATTTAAAGGGTTGCATTTTTAATAGGATATTATGAAAAGAATATGACAAGATAAAATTGATAAGTAAATTGTCTATTCTATTAATTCTGATATGTGCATTTTATATAGAATTATTATCCTATCTACTACCAGTAGAGTTTTTTAACTCCATAAGCGGAATTAAGATGATAATATATGTCTTTTAAGAATATTAAAAAAATAAATTAAATAGGATACATGTTATCATCGTAGTCCCGCTTGTGGAGTTAAAAAATTCTACTGACAGTAGATAAGATAATAATCCTTTTATGTAAGGATAATTATCTAATATACTATCGTGGAGTTTTTGACTTTACAAGCGGAGTTAAGATGATGACACATGTCTTTTTATTTATTTTTTATTCTCTTAACATTTTTAAAGGACATGTCTCATCGCCTTAATTCAGTTTGTATTGTTAATTTTTTTAAAAAACATATGCCATCAAATAATTAACAAAAGAATAAATGCAATTTAATGTTAACTGTTGTCAACAACACTTTAGCTGTACAAATTAACGGACTTAATGCACTTGCAATTAATATTACCTGGATGGTTTTATAATACCAGAGACATCCTTAAGGATATTAGGTTTCGTTGTCTTGGCCAATCTAATACCAGCCATACCAAGAGCTTGTTCGAAAATGTTTCGAGCCACATTTGGAAGAGTTGGAAGAGCTCTGCTACCGACATAGGTATCAGCTTCAAGATTTAAATGTTCAAACCTAACTTCTACTCTCGGAAGTTGAATTTCGACCCTGCAAATATGAGTAAAATCGACCTATAAAATGTTCGATTTGAGTTCAATTCCGTTAAAAAAAATTTAAAAATTAACCTAAACTTAAAAATATTCAAACTACTTAAATTCAATTCAATTAAGTTCAATTATCAATATCAGTTTATATAAAAAAAATCTTAAAATCTAAATTTGAACTCGACTTTGAATTCAAAATAAAAATCAAATAAAATTTAAAATACGAAGAAAATATTAATATTATAGTATTATTAAATAAATTTTAAATATATAAAATTCAAATATAAAATAGATATTATATTTTAAAACATGTAAATGTGTTAATAAATATCATAACTATATAATAATAAAATTAAAACTCGACATAAAGATTGCGGATCATTCATATCGACTGTTAAAAAAAATTGAATTTGACTTGACTTGTTATTAACGTATCTTAAACTAATAAATTCAAGTGATATAATCACCGAATTTGTTTTTTTTTTTTTCAAATTGAGTTCTTTTACTTTTCATGATTTGATTTTTATGGCTTTCAAGTTAAAAGTCTCAAAATGAAACGATTAGATAATAAAGTTCGAAAAAAAAATTTATTAATTTATACAAATAAAAAAGAAAATAGATTAACGGAAGAGTTAGAGATAAAAGATTGAAAATAAATGAAACCTCTTAGATATATTTGGAATAATTACTAGCATCTAATCTAGAATCAAGTTATTTCGAAAACGATAGTTTAAGATTATATCAATCGTAAATTAAAGTCATCAGTTTTTATTTGAAAAAAAAAAAAAAAACTTACTTATCAACCCTATTTCTGAACCTCTTCAGGAACTTCTCATTGTCTTCTTCAGCAACCTTTAAGAGTGCATTAATGAACATCTGCCGGTCATCAATGTCAAGCTTTCTAACGTCAACTGCTCTTGGAGCAAAATGGCCCTGATTATCACTCTCCATAACAGACTTGATGACACTTGTTCTTAACCGATCATAAGTTGGCAACTTCTCTATGGCAGCCCATCTGAGAGCTTCTTCGTCTTCCTGAGCTCGACTGTTTCGAGATGCTCCTGCAAAAACTTCTTCCATTCTCCTAGTTGTCATACTCAAGCTGCGCTTAATGCTGCTGCTCAGATTATTATGGCTTGATCTACTCCTTGAACTGCTTTCTCTGCACCATCCATATTGTTTTCTTCTCCTGGGTTCAATAATTCTCTGAAAAATGAAAAGTTATTCAAGATATCATTCAAAAATGAACATCATTATTGTAATAACTTAATAATTAAGTGAAATATGTTATGTAAGTAATCAGATTGGGAGAGTGCGTGTTAAACAATTCATGTGAGACACCCATGTATTTAAAGAAAACAAAGAATATGGACTCACATAATTGATTTTGAAGTACATGTATAGTTAACCCAAAGGTTTAACTTAGTGATGTAAGGTCCTATTGAGTTTTTGAGTGAGAATGGTCCACAGCAAAAGATTTCGTGTTTGAATTTTCATCAAGTCAAATTTCTTTGGGCTAGCACTAGTTATACAAATCGAGTGGAGATTAATCTCATACTTGTCGTAACGGGTTCGCGCTCGACGATTTTGAAAAACGTTTAAAAACAAAAGAGAGTCGCCACCAATCTTTTTTGACTAGGTGTGATTGGTCACCTAAAAATATTTATCCTTTTAACAAAATCTCAAAATCATTTAACTTTATTAAAAAGACAAATTTGGTCTACGAAAACAAGATTTGGGTTCGAGGGTTCGGTTATGTAAGAGGAAGGATTAGCACCCTCACAACGCCCGTTTGAAAACGGTACCATCCTAACTACGTGGTATCTTTTGATTTTAATAAAAGAGTCTTGGTTTAACACTAATTTGCTTATTTAGAAAACTCGTGTATTGGCTTAGAAATTACTATTACATGTATGTTTAAAAACTTCCTTTTGAAAATTAACATGGATCCCATTTATTGAAAAATTAAATCAAATATCCCAATACTTTTGGCAACATTTGAAATAATTCTCCTCACCTAGAGATTTCTAAAGAATCACTACTTGTGACTTCTATAGAATCTCATCCTCGGTGGATTCACATTTTTTGTGTAATTGAATAAAAATTTATAATATATTTTAAAAATAAACATGAACCCCTTTTATTGAAGAATTAAATCAAATGTTCCAATACTTTTGGCAACATTTGAAATAATTCTCCTCACCTAGAGATTTCTAAAGAATCACTACTTGTGACTTCTATAGAATCTCATCATCGGAGGATTCACATTTTTAAATTCGCGTGAATGCATGTGGCGTAAACAGATAGTAAATGATGCGTATGCATGTCTATTTAATGTATTTAATATTTCTTTATATTTTTTTATATTATTTGTTTTTTTTATTTTTGAAAAAATGAAAATTCGTGTATTGAAAAATCACACTAAATATTCCAATACTTTTGGCAACAATTAGTATGACTCTTCTCACCTAGGGATCAACTAGGAATCACTACTTGTGACTTCCGTAGCATCCCATCATCGGAATTTCATTTAATTAAATTTAATTTTTATTATTAATTTCCTTTTTGGATTTTCCTTTAAAAACTTATTTATTTTTATTTTTATTTAAAAAAATTAAATTATTGAAAAATCATACTAAATATTCCAATACTTTTGGCAACATTTAGTAGATTCTTCTCACCTAGGGATCAGTTAAGGAATCACTACTTGTGACTTCCATAACATCCCATCATCGGGACAATTATTCAATTAAATTTTAATTTTATTATTAGTTTCCTTTTTCTATTTTCTTTTAAAAAAATTATTTATTTTTATTTTTAATTAAAAAAAATTAAATTATTGAAAAATCATACTAAATATTCCAATACTTTTGGTAACATTTAGTAGATTCTTCTCACCTAGGGATCAGTTAAGGAATCACTACTTGTGACTTCCATAACATCCCATCATCGGGCATTAGCTTTTACCTTTTATGAATTATTGGAATATATTATCTCCATTGATTCTTATTTTTTTCATTTATATTTATTAACTTAATTCCTTTGACTATGGTTTTTTATTGAAATTCTATTACCACTTATTTAGTTAATTTGATTACTTTTGAAATTTTATTATTCTCAATTTTTATTGGTCTGATTGTTTTGTATTCTTATTAATCCTTTCTAGCTATCTCCATTACTTCTTTTGTTTTTATTAATTTTCTTTTAATTAATATTTTTCTGAATATTCCTTATTACAAAACGTATTATTATATATTTTTAAAATAAGCACGAATTTGAATATTGAGAAATTAAATCGAATATCCCAATACTTTTGGCCACATTCGATAAATTCCTCTCACTTAGAAATATTCGCAGAATCACTACTTGTGACTTCTACGATATCTCGTCATCAGAATAATTCTATGCTTACTTTATTTTATTTTATTCTTTATTTATTTATATTTATTAGCTTCCTAAAATATTCCTTTATAGTAAATTGTTTAATAAAAGAAAATTATATATACGTAAAAAAAAAACTATGTGGTTATATTTTATAATTATTTACATATTTTATATGTCCTATGTACACTTTAGAATTGTATAGATTTCCTAACTTCCTAAAAAGATTTTTATTATTAAACAAAATTATTATATGTATAAAAGAAACTATAAAACTATGTACTTTATATACTTATTTTATGTACTTTATATACATATCCATATACATTTTTTTTATATTTATTTGATCTTACATTTATTTGCATGCTTATTTACATATTTATTTATATACATTTTAAATCATATATATATCTCCTATAATTTATTTACACATTTTATTTATTTGCTTTTCTTTTTTCTTTTTTTTTTATATATTTATTTTAAAACTATATATTTATTATTAATTCTATGATTAACTTAAAATTATTAGCTTTTAAAGAATTTTATATACAAACAAATATTCATTTTTGTTATGCAAGAAATAAGTTATTTAACAGAATAAATAAATAAATAAATAAACACTAAATAAATAAATAAATAAATGAAAATAAAATATATATACCCCAAATGGATTGGGATTGGAACCCAAATAAATCTTCAAAAACAGGTCCAAGATCAGGCCCAAACAGCAGGCCCAAGTCAGTTAATGGGAACGGGTTGGACGCGGGTCGCGGATTTGGATCGGACGAGACACGCGGGTCGCGGGAAAGGGAGAGCCGGGTCGCGGGCGGGTTGCGCGGATCTCAGATCCGGGTCGCGGGTGGCACGCGGGTCGTCTGGGATCAAAACTCCATGTTTCACTTATCTATAAAAGGGCCAATTTTTTTCTTCCCTCATTTTAACCGGCCTCTTCCAAAAAAAACCTAAATCCTGGCCCAAAATCCTCTCGCCTCTCTCCTCCTCCGGGCGATTACCGGCTGCCGTGCGCCGCCGTACGCCGGTCTCCGGTGAGCTTTCCGATGGCCCTAAAACACTTCCCTCGTCTCCCGTTCTTCAAATCCGGCCTCCGTTCCTCTCGAAAATTACTCCAACCTCACGGATCTGACAAACCGAAATCATTCTCTTTTTTAATATATATATATATTTTTTCGTATTTGTCTTTAGATCTGGTGGTGGTTTTTTGTGGTTGCTGTTGTTGGTTCGTTTTTCCCTTTTTGGCAGGTACTAGAGATTCAGATCTGGGATCCGGGGTCCTCAGATTCTAGGGTTTTCAGATCTGGATCGGGGTTTGGTTTTTTTCTTTTTTGGTGCTGGTGGTTGGAGGCTTCGGGGTTGTGTGGTGTTGGTAGTGGTGATGGTGATAAGGGTTGGGTTCTGTCAGGGACGGTCTTGGTTGTGGTGATGATTTGAGGGGTTCGGTGATGAATGTGTTTGAGGGGTTCAGTGGTGAGTGGGGAGGGTGGTGACGGTGATGATGGTTGCTAGTTTTTGGTATCTCTGAGTCTGTTTTCTCTCTGGAAAAAGGGCCAAAACCCCTGAAGAAGATCTAGTCCTTTTAAACAAATTTGGGATTAGCCTTTGATCCGAAGGGTTAGATCCAAAACCGGGTTCTCCTTATTGTTTTCCAGATCTCCAAGGTAGTGGTCAGAGATGGGATTGGTACCTGAGGAAGATGAATTTGTGGCAGCCGAGACCTAGGGGAATGGTTGGAACCGCCGGCGGCTGGGGATGACAGACAAAAATAAGGCAATAATAATAATAATAATAATAATAATAATAATAATAATAATAATAATAATAATAATAATAATAATAATAATAATAATGATAGAAAAGAAAAGATAATAATATAATAATAATAATAATAATAATAATAATAATAATAATGAAAGAAAAGAAAAGATAATAATAATAATAATAAAAAGAAAAGATAATAATAATAATAATAATAATAATAATAATAATAATAATAATAAAAATAATAATAATAATAATAAAAGATATTGATAATAAAAAACAGTAATAATAATAATAATAAAAAAAACACATGTGATAAAAAAGACAACAACAACAATAACATACATAATAACAAAACAAATAATAAAAATAGAACAAATAGATAAAAATAAAATGCTAATAAAAATAAATTTATTCATTTTAATGGGCCTCGAAGCCCAATGTTTTATTTTGGATTTTGAAGGTCCAATTGAGTTCAAAACTATCAATTTGGACAAAATTTGGTGTCTACAGCTGCCCCTCTTTGCTCATTGCTGAGTATCAGGAATAGAGCAAAGACAATAGACAACAATTTTGTCCAACTCAGTGCCTAATCCTTCTACTTCTCTCTCTCTCTCTCTCTTTTTTCTTCTTTTTTTTTCTTCTTCCCTTTTTTTTGTCTTTCTTCTTTCTTCCTTTTTCTTTTCCTTTTTTTTTCTTCTCTTCTTTTTTTTTCTTCTTTTTTTGTTTTTTTTTGTTTTCTTTTTTTTTGTGTTTTTCTTACAACAGAGGTAGCGAAATTTTAAGATCCTTCTTGAAAATGTACTCCTCTTGCAGAAGAGGCGATGAAACTTTAAACTCTTTTTCTGAAAATGTGCTCCTCTTGCAGCAGAGGCGATGGAACTTTAAATTCTGTTTTTGAAAATGTGCTCCTCTTGCAGCAGAGGCGATGAAACTTTAAATTCTTTTTCTGGAAATGTGCTCCTCTTGCAGCAGAGGCGATGAAACTTTAAATTCTTTTTCTTCTGAGGTATGTTGAAACATTTTTCTTCTTCTTTTTTTTCTCTCTTTTTCCCTTTTTTTTTGTTTGTTTGTCCTTTTGCCTGTTTGTTTTCTTTCTTGTGCTCTCCTCTTTTTTTTTGTGTTTGAATTCTCATAATATGAATGAAATGCAAATGCATGTATTGACAAAGTCATGCAATTCCTATTGTGGTAATCAAATTCTCAGGACTGTCCCTTTTGTGTTCTTTGATCCTTTCACCCGTATTTCACAAAGTAGTTGTCGCCAATTTCGAATTAGGGTTGGTTCAGAACATGTACTCGTCACAATTTTCAATTTTCTTTGTTTCATTCCCTTATTTCTCTCTTTTCCTCCTTTCTCTCCTTTTTTCTTCTTCTACTTCTTCTCTTTTCCTTAATAATGTTGCAGGTAGATTATCATTTTAATCCTTATCTTCCTTTCAATTTTGTTAACAAACGCAATGCATTCTTGCACTTTATCGGTTGGTTATGGAGTGACCAAAAAGGACAACAAAATTTAGAAGAGAAGCATTTATTATTGGGCTAATAGGAGACAATGACAGTAAAAGTACAGTTGGGTAGTGAATACCACAAAGGTCAAGTGGTGAATTTCAAAATAAATAATGAATGTTTAGACAACCCTTCACGAACCAGACCAGTGCTTTTTTTGGAAAAAACTAATCTGTTGATGCCCCCTATCACACTGAGTTCATCCGACAGATGCCATGCTCCGTATGATTTCGATCCAGGTGTTGATCTTTTCTGCGTCCAAGTCGCCTTTTCAGGTTTTCAACTAGGATATCCCCTTTAATCCAACTGCCCTTTTTGGGTTTTCAGTTTGAATTCTCCTTTCATTTTCTTTCTTTTTTGTTTTGTTTTGTTTTGTTTTGTTGTTTTTTCTTTTTCTTTTTTTCTTTTTTTCTTTTTTTTTCTTTCTTTTTTCTTTTCTTCTTCTTTTTTTCTTATCTCTTTTTTTCTTTTTCTTTTTTTTTCTTCAAGCATAGTATTTCTTCACAGCATCGGAATTTATCGGATTAGGCAGATCATTCCCATCCATCTCTGTCAAGATCAACGCCCCACCTGAGAACGCTCTTTTCACCACATATGGTCCTTCCCAATTTGGTGTCCATTTGCCCCGATTATCGTGGTGATTTGGGAGGATCTTTTTCAACACCAATTCCCCTTCACAGAAATGCCTGGGTCAAACCTTTTTATCATGGGCTCGCATCATTCTCTTTTGGTACATCTGACCATGACATAATGCTGTAAGCCTTTTCTCCTCTATAAGATTCAGTTGTTCAAAGCGACTTTGGACCCATTCAGCTTCGTCTAAGTTTAATTCCATTAAGACTCTTAGGGAGGGGATCTCTACCTCAACAGGCAGCACCGCTTCCATATCGTAAACCAAAGAAAAGGGAGTTGCCCCAGTAGAAGTGTGCACTGACGTTCTATAAGCATGCAAAGCGAATGGTAGCTTCTCGTGCCAGTCTTTGTATGTGCTGGTCATCTTCCCCACAATCCTCTTAATATTTTTGTTGGCAGCCTCAACGGCTCCATTCATCTTCGGGCGATACGGGGCTGAGTTGTGATGCTTGATTCTGAACTATGCACATACTTCTTTCATCATGTCATTGTTCAAGTTGAGGGCATTGTGTGATATGATCCTTTCTGGGAGCCCGTATCGACATATTATCTCCTTTTTCAGAAACTTACAAATAGTAGACTTGGTCACGTTCGCATAAGAGGCAACTTCAACCCATTTTGTAAAGTCGTCTATCATCACGAAAATGAATCTGTGCCCATTTGATGCCTTGGGAGAGATGGGTCCAATCACATCCATTCCCCACATAGAAAAAGGCCGCGGTGGTGCCATGACGTTGAGTGAAGTCGGGGGGACTTGGATTTTATCCGCATAGATTTGACACTTGTGGCATTTTCTAGCATAATCTATGCAATCTCTTTCTAGTGTAGTCCAATAATAGCCTGCCCTCATAATCTGTCTAGCCATGAAATGACCATTTGCATGTGCCCCGCAAATTCCATCATGTACCTCCTCAAGAATCCTTTTGGCTTCAGATGTATTTACACATCTCAACAACATCTGATCCCGACCTCTTTTATACAAAACGTATCCATCAACGAGGAATCCCATTGCCAATCTTCTAAGGATCTTTTTATCATTCTCCGATGCATGCTCTGGGTATTGTTGACTCTTAAGGTATTGCATGATGTCATAATACCAAGGTTGTCCATCCGCTTCCTCTTCAATACTAGAACAGTGGACTGGAGAATCTCTCATGCGTAGTTTGATTGGTGAAACATTTGCTTCTGTCTCTATTTTAAACATCGCAGCTAGTGTTGCCAAGGCATCGACAACCTGGTTTTCTTCTCGAGATAAATGCTGGAAGATGATATCGTCAAATTGTTGTACAAGGTCAGCTATGTACTTCTGGTACTGAACTAGCTTCTGATCCCTTGTTTCCCATTCACCTCGTAACTGATAAATAACCAGTGCTGAATCTCCATAAACTTCCAAGTTCTTGATTTCCCTCTCGATTGCAGCTTCTAAGCCCATTGCACAAGCTTCGTATTCAGCCATGTTGTTGGTGCAATTGAAATTTAATCTGACTGTTGATGGGTAATACTTTCCATTTGGAGATATTAAAACTGCCCCTATCCCATGCCCTAAGGCATTGGACGCGCCGTCAAAGAACATTCTCCACTGTCTGCTATCAGGCTCTTCTTCCTCCTTTTGAAAGACAGACATTATATCTTCATCTGGAAAATCTAGCTTGATAGGCTCATACTCGTCAGTAGCACGATCTGCCAGGAAGTCGGCTATTGCCCCACCTTTGACTGCTTTTTGAAACACGTACACGATGTCATATTCAGAAAGCATAACTTGCCATCTAGCTAGTCTGCTTGACAATGATGGTTTCTCAAAGATGTACTTGAAGGGATCCAACCTAGCTATCAACCAAGTCGAATGATACAACATATACTGCCTCAATCTACGAGCAACCCAAGCCAATACCCAACACATTTTTTCTATTGTAGTGTACTTGGCCTCGTAATCAGTGAACTTCTTGCTCAAGTAGTAGATAGCCCGTTCTTTCTTGCCCGTATCATCATGTTGGCCCAATACGCTTCTCATAGAGTGTTCATTGACAGTCATGTATAGCAACAAGGGTCTTCCAGCCGTCGGCGGTACTAGAACAGGTGGATTTGACAAGTACCTTTTCACCTTTTCAAAAGCCTCTTGGCATGCCTCATTCCATTCTCTCGGATCTTGTTTCCGAAGCAACTTAAAAATAGGATCGCATTTAAGCGTAAGTTGCGAGATGAAGCGGGAAATATAGTTCAATCTTCGCAAAAAGCCTCTTACTTCCTTCTGTGTGCGTGGAGGCGACAGATTTTGTATCGCGCTGATTTTGTCCGGGTCCACTTCAATTCCCTTTACGCTGACTATAAACCCCAACAACTTCCCCGATTTAACTCCAAAAGTGCATTTGGCAGGGTTCAACTTGAGCTGAAACTTCCGTAGCCTTTCGAACAGCTTTCGTAGGTTGGCTACATGATCCTCTTCTCCTCGGGACTTGGCGATCATATCATCCACATACACCTCTATCTCCTTATGCATCATGTCATGAAAGAGGGTTACCATCGCCCTTTGGTAGGTGGCCCCGGCGTTCTTTAAACTGAAAGGCATAACTTTGTAGCAAAATGTGCCCCAAACTGTCACAAAAGTGGTTTTCTCCATGTCATCCTCGGCCATTTTAATCTGATTGTAGCCTGAAAAACCATCCATGAACGAAAACATGTAGTGTTGGGATGTATTATCCACCAAGGTATCGATATGAGGCAAAGGGAAATTATCCTTAGGGCTAGCTCGGTTCAAGTCTCGATAATCCACACACATTCTTACTTTCCCATCCTTTTTCGGTACAGGCACTATGTTAGCCACCCATTCCGGATACTTGGCTACCTTTAAGAACCCTGCCTCGAGCTGCTTTTTTACTTCTTCCTTCACCTTCAACAACATCTCCGGCTTCATGCGCCTAAGCTTCTGTTGTACTGGCTTACATTCTGTTTTCAAAGGTAGACGGTGCTCCACAACATCAGTGTTTAACCCGGGCATGTCCTGATAAGACCAAGCAAAAACATCTACATATTCACGCAGCAATTCCTCTAGCTTTTGCCTCTCAACCAAGGGAAGTGCTGTGCCCACTTTGACTTCTTTGACGTTCTCATCACCCCCTAGGTTGACCATATCAGTGGCTTCTTTGTTGGGTTCAATAGGTCTTTTCTCTTGCTCAATCATTTTCAATAGATCTGGAGACAAAGCATCATCGTCTGAATCTTCATTGTTATCGAGTTCACCAACATGCATAGAATTTTCAAAATCAAACCCCAGATAGCTGTTAAGGTTATCTTCACATTCATTATTCATTTTCCTGAAAAAGTAAAAAATTTGACAAATATGGTTGGTTGTTTATACCAATGATAGTGACTGAATAGAAAGAACAGTTATGGAAATGATGAGGGGTGAAAAGAAAGTACTCAAAATGCACTGAACTTGTTAATTTATTGAAATGATGATGAAGATCAAGTTTACAAAAAAAAAATCTTCTAGAGCTCTCTAGACCGAGATGTTGATAATCTACCTCACTACATTACAAAAGAAAAACAAAAAGATAGAAGGTATCCTTTCAACAATTCAGTCTTTTAGCTCTGTTTCCCACAACATAATCATTCTTAAAACAAAAGCGGCCATTCCTCCATGCACCCCTTTAGACTAGGAATCCGCGTGAGAATCCTTTCATCAATAACACAGGTCTCGCTTCCACTGCCTCTAATGAATCGGGGTGATAGCATTCGCCAAACCGAAATATATCATAGAGGTACGGGATCACCATCCTCTCCGATTCTTCTTCGTCTCCTCGGAGGCGGGCTATTCTTTTCTTCCTTCTCTCTTCCAGAATCCTCTTTCTCTCTGAACCAGTGGCCTTGTATCCGAGGCCAAATCTGTCTTTGTTCTCCACAATCTTCACAGGTTTCTTAGGTCCTTGAAGATTTTTCCCTAAACCTTTCCCGACACGCCAGCCCTTTTGCAGTGTCTGTTTAACAACCATCTTGGCAGCGGTTGACAATCGAGGGGTGGGTATTCTTGATCCTTCTCCTACATAGGTTGCGTTCACGATTTCGAAGGCTCTGAAAGAACACTCCAATGCTTCATCGGCTACCTCAATGTAGGGCACAGATAAAGGCTTGATGATCACGAGGTCTTCTTCTCCGGAGACAGAAATTTGTTTATCACCGACAACAAACTTCACTTTCTGATGCAATGATGAAGGAACAGCACCTGCCGTATGGATCCATGGTCTCCCCAGTAGGAAACTGTATGATGGCGAAATATCCATTACTTGAAATTGGATATTAAAGGTGACAGGCCCGATGTCAATAGGGATTTCAATATCATCTATGACGTCCCTTCTAGAGCCATCAAATGCCCTTACAACCATGCGGCTTGGTTGTATGCAAGAAATGTCAATGGGCATCTTTGCCAGCGTGGCTATAGGTAGAACATTTATCGACGATCCATTGTCGATCAAAACTTTGGTGATCGTGTGGCCCTTGCAACTGGTAGTGATGTTCAAGGCCTTAATACTCCCTCGCCCTTCCGGCGGAATTTCGTCATCACTGAAAGATATGAAATTTGCCGCTGTGATATTTCCCGCCAACTGGTCCATACTGTCGACCGGAATATCATGAGGCACATAGGCTTGATTCAACACCTTCATTAATGCATTCCGATGCGATTCTGAATTTAACAGCAGAGATAATAGTGAAATTCGAGCAGGCATCTTGTTCAATTGCTCGACCACACTATATTCACTGTGATTAATCAACTTTAAAAACTCCTTTGCATCGTCCTCCGATACTGGCTTTTGTAAGTTTCCTCCTTGGTCCTTGGAAAACGAGGCCTGTTCCTCTTCTTTCTTTGCCAGATTGTCTTCTTCTTTCTCCTTTCCTTTCCCCTTTCGGGCCCTATCTAACATCTCCGGAGTATAGCACCTCCCACTCCGCGTAATTCCTTCTACCCCACTAATGTTTGCATTATCGGGCATATCTGACTTATCTGAGCTCGCATTGCCTGACCCTCCAATCACTGCTTTGAACTCATATTTCCAGGGGACAGCCTTATTGTTTTTGTAAGGGAAAGAGCTCGGAACTTTGATTGTCATGGTCGGAGGAGTGACAAAGCTAGATTCCTCTCTCCCGGGGCTGGGCTTCTCCTTGTAAAACACGGTCATTGGTTTTCCCCATGGATAATCATTTTCTGAAGGTTCACTTGAAGCAGTACTCACTACACCGTCCTCCTCCTCCGTATAGAATTCAATCAAAGATGAATCCATCATTGATTGGACCACGTGTTGAAAGTGGGGACAATTTTGGACAGAGTGACCCACGTGTCCCATATGATATTTGCAAGTCTGGCTTCAACTGAATTCATCTTGATAGACATCCGAGCCCAACAGTAGAGGTTGAATCATCTTGGCTTTGGTTAAGACATCAAATACTAGACTCATTGGAGTCTTAACCTCTTCCACGTGTCTTTTTACGCAACACTTCCCCCGAACTTCAGTTGCACTGACTGACCCTCCACTGTGGCTGGGCAGTGGGTTAGCGTTGATACTGGATTCCACCTCCTTGGAAAAAGTTAACCTTCCTGACTTGACCAAATCTTGCACCTTATATTTCAAAACCGTGCAATTCTCCGTAGAATGACCCGGGTTTCCACCATGATAGTCACATCGAGCGCTGGGGTCTTACCATCTTGGAAAAGGTGGCTTCATTGGCTCCATGTAGAGAGGTGCGATCATATGACCTTTCACCAATTATGGGAATAAGTCCGTGTATGACATGGGGATAGGATCAATAGGAGGCCTTTCAATAACTCTTCGAGGAGGCCTTTGGTTAGCAGTTGGGTTACTATTCGGTTGGTAAGGCTGGGCAGTAGGTGTTGGTGTATAGTACAGTGCTGGAAGACGAAAATTTGGCCGAAAAGTTGATGGTTGTAATGGGCTTTGGTAGGGAGCAGGAGAGACATTGTTTGAGGCCGGGAAATAGGGTTGATAATACGAGTAAGGTTGAGGCGGTGGTCGAAAACGAGGTGGGTAAGGTGCATATCCCCTATATCGAGGTGTCGTATGGGTGACTGCTTGGGTTTTAGCCTCTTTCTTCTTGGATAACCCACCTTTCTTTGAATCACTGCCTTCCAACTTCCCGCTCTTAATCGCGCTTTCTATTATTTCTCCCGTGATAACCATGTCTGCAAAATTCTTTGTTGCGTTCCCTATCATACGTTCATAATAGGGGGCCTTCAGAGTGTTTACAAACATCACCGTAATCTCCTTTTCGGTTAGAGGCGGCTGGACTTGGGATGCAATGTCCCTCCAACGTTGAGCATATTCCTTGAAGCTTTCATTGGCCCTTTTTTCTATATTTTGCATAGACAACCTGTCTGGGGCCATATCCATTACATGTTTGTACTGAGCAATAAACGCTCTAGCAAGATCATTCCAGCTGTGAATGCGAGTACGATCTAGCTGCACATACCACCTAGCAGCTGACCCAGTGAGGCTGTCTTGAAATACATGTATTAACAACTTATCATCATGATTATAGGCAGCCATCTTGCGACAATACATGGTCACGTGGGTAATCGGGCACTTGGTCCCATCGTACTTCTCGAACTCAGGAGTTTTTAATTTAGGAGGGATCACCACATCTGGAACCAAACACAATCCCATTGCATCTACAGACCCATAAAAATCATTGCCCTCAATGGCCCGTAACCTCTCTTCTATGATGTTTAATTTTTTCGAGTCTGAATCGCCTTTTACCTCCGATACACTTCCTCTTAGTTTTTCCTGTTCCCTTGGATCGTCTAAGTCAGGGGCTTGAATTGGATCCGCGGGTCTTGTACCTTGAGCAGAGGGTATAGGTATTGTGATGTGAGGTTGTGCAGAGGCGCTTGGTGCACCTGGATACATGTACGCATAGCTACCTATAGGCCGTGGAGGAGGCGGAGGTGGAGGGATGCCTTGTGAGGATTGGGCATAAAGTGGGGTAAATCCTGGAGGGTATTGGGGATTGTCATCTTCTCGGGGCTGATCAGTCCCTGGGTTAGGTGCTTCTTTAGCCACTTCTTTCTCCCGGTTCATCCTTGTCATCATCTCCATTAAAGCGGCTAACTGCCCTCGGATTTCTTCTTGTGCTTTCTCCATTCTATCCATCCTATTACCATGTTCTTCTTCCATTGCTCTTGAACGTGACCGGGTGTTGTACGAGTGTTTAGGAATTTGGGCTGAAATCTTGAATGTTGGAGCAATCCTTGAATCTTGATAACCACAATAAGGAACTAATTACTATATGATGCGATCTTTGAAATTTTACGTCTTATTTAAACTATATGAAGAAATGAATGAATGTGATGCAAAATGAATGATACTTTGAGGGATATTTAAGCCATAACAATTTCAACAAAAGGAACTTTCGTTCATTCAACAAGTCATTTGTTACATTCCAATCATATTCCGATTAGATCCATAAAAAAAACTAACTTGCTGATATTGATCCTTAGCTTCATCTAAAAAGTTCAGTAGCCTTTGCCCGTACTTTTCTGTTAGGAGGATTTCTCGTTTCAGAGCTTCAGCTTTGTCAACCATCTCCCTTGCCTTTGTCACGGCTTTGCAAACTTGAGTGGCCAAATGCTCTATATATTGCTGTCTCCCGAGGCTTCCCACTCTCCATGTCATGCTTGCATCCTGTGCCAAGTCATATCCATATCTCCAATTGTTTTCACTTTGTTCCCAATCTTCTATTATCACTTTGATGTGGTTCTTATGTTCTTGTAGTTGTTCCTCTAATATTTGAACCTTTTGCTGCAATGTAACTTTTTCATTATCTACCTCGACTTGCTTTCCTTTTTTCAACTTCTCCTTTAGTTCCTCATTTTCTTTCTGACATTGGGCTAACTTCCTCGCACTTGCTGAGTACATGCCTTCCCAATTTTGTCGTTCTTGGGACAAATGGGCAACTTCTTCTTCGCTCTTCTTCGCTTTGTGCGCCCAGTGTTCTACCCTTTTGTGCAAGTCTTCTAATTCTCTTTTCCTTTCATTTGAAGTTTGCATGATCCCTCCAACCTTCATTTCAGATCTCAACTTCTTGTTCTCTAGGTGCAGATTTCTGAGATCCTTGTTGGTGAAGTGGTGTTCTTGTTGGACCTTCTTGAGCTTGGCTTCTCTCATTTCCGCCTCGTACTTGAGCTGTTCCATCTCTCTTCGAAGCCTCAAATTCTCTTGCTTCCACCTTTCCTCATCTATCTTGAATTGTTGCCTGGCGATCTCGGCCTCGGATACTCCTATTTCCGGTTCTAAAGGCATGCTGCATTCTTTTAGGAGAAAGACTACCTCCCTCACTTGCTTTGTCCTCCACACCCAGTATTCCGGTGTAGCCTTATCAGAGAGGGGTCCAAGATTGACTCTTCGAGTTTGTTTCCACGATCGAACAGCTTGCTCGACTTTCTTCATTGCCTTCGATTCACCATAAGAAAATTCCATGTCATTGAGTCCATGTGTCGGAGGGATGAATTGCTTTGCTCCGAATTGTCGTAGTACCATCAACGGCGCGTAGCTCACTAATCCCCACGGTCCTAAAAGTTGTACCCATGACTCTTCTCCGCATCGATATAAGACGGGTACATGAGGCATCCATGGTGCCATCCACACTATTTGATTTTCCCCGAGTCTTTGCAGAAAATCAGCCCATTGTTCCTTGTTCTTCGGTTTCGGTCACTTGCTGTTGCAAAACTCTTTGACCGGGGCACGGTGATGGATGAATGTTCTTTTGAACGCTTTTTCCTCGCACTTGAAATGGCTCTTCACCCAAACATGAAGTAACTGTATACACCCCACAAATCGACCTTCTTCATTTCGCCTACAATGATTCAGAGATCTAAAAGTTTCAGCTAGAATAGCAGGCGATGGATTTCCATTATTTTTGATTTGCTCAAAAAGATCTATTACAGCTATTTCAATGTGTCCTAATACCTTCGGGAAGATAACCAAACCATAGACTGCCAAAGCAAAAACTGTCAACCCTTGCTCATCATTAATGTGCCCCTTGATGAATTCATGAAGAAAATCCCACGGCACACAGATGTTGGACCCTTTATGTTTCACATGGAGATCTACATCCTCCGGTCTGACTCCCAAAAGCTTAGCTAGCTTCTTACGAAATCCGGACTTTGGCTTCCGAACCTATATCTTATCCGGACTTTTCAAATCTATTCCCAACAAAACGGAGTATTCCTCGACCGTAGGTGTTAAGTCCAACCCATTGAAAGAAAAGCACCTATGAGAAGGATCCCAAAACTGTATGGTTGCTCTAATCATAGGTTCTTCAACTTTCACAGCAATCAAGGATTCTATTTGGCCATATTTTCCCGGAAATCCTTCTTCCCCTCCTCGCTGATTTGATTCCATAAATTGGCTAAGTCTATCAGGCTGTTTTGTTTTAAATTCAAATTCACCTCTTGTGGTAGTGGGGACAAAAAAGCTCCAGTCAAACAATCTCCTTTCACTTGTTGAACCCTTTCGGACCAAATTTGTACCTCTCGGTATGAATCACATGGAACATTCACAGAGGACGAACAAGCTAGCCTTTCTATGGATTCAGTGAAAAATTCCTCGTTGAAGAAAGCCATGGCTAAAAACACCCCTTATGTGACTATGTGATGCAAGGCGATTTATGCAAAAGAAAACAGAAAAACAAATACGAATCAGTATGTGTATAAAAGATATAAACAAAGAAGTCAAAGTAGATAAAGAGTGAAATGCTTATTTATGTCTTATAAAAGGTCACTCTCAAAAGGTGGGAATGGCTCTATCCTAGGTTATTCTCCTCACGACACACTATATGCTTGTTTAAGGTCTCACACATCTAATAGGTTCCTAAACCATTCTATACCGTCGTCCACACCGGACTAGTAAGGAACAGATTTGAGTGGAAATATTTCGCTTGCCATTGCGGAGGTGATTACCTCACGAGAGCATAGGTACTTTACTCCCTCCTAAGGAGGACAGAGCCCGGGTATAGAGCTCATGTTATGCCAATGCATGTATGCAAGAAGAATAAGCATATATTTTATTTACAACATCATACATAAAGAATGTAATGAATCAAGAGATCAAAAATGAATGAAAGGATTATTATTTTTGGTTTTAAAGAAATTTGTTTTAAACGAAAAACTAGACTTAAATGTTAACCAAGACTATCAAATTAAAATTTAAGATACCACATGGTTAATTAATGGCTTGACCCTCAAAAAGCTTCCCCATTGGAGTCGCCAAGCTGTCGTAACGGGTTCGCGCTCGACGATTTTGAAAAACGTTTAAAAACAAAAGGGAGTCGCCACCAATCTTTTTTGACTAGGTGTGATTGGTCACCTAAAAATATTTATCTTTTTAACAAAATCTCAAAATCATTTAAGTTTATTAAAAAGACAAATTTGGTCTACGAAAACAAGATTTGGGTTCGGGGGTTCGGTTACGTAAGAGGAAGGATTAGCACCCTCACAACGCCCGTTTGAAAACGATACCATCCTAACTACGTGGTATCTTTTGATTTTAATAAAAGAGTCTTGGTTTAACACTAATTTGCTTATTTAGAAAACTCGTGTATTGGCTTAGAAATTACTATTACATGTATGTTTAAAAACTTCCTTTTGAAAATTAACATGGATCCCATTTATTGAAAAATTAAATCAAATATCCCAATACTTTTGGCAACATTTGAAATAATTCTCCTCACCTAGAGATTTCTAAAGAATCACTACTTGTGACTTCTATAGAATCTCATCCTCGGTGGATTCACATTTTTTGTGTAATTGAATAAAAATTTATAATATATTTTAAAAATAAACATGAACCCCTTTTATTGAAGAATTAAATCAAATGTTCCAATACTTTTGGCAACATTTGAAATAATTCTCCTCACCTAGAGATTTCTAAAGAATCACTACTTGTGACTTCTATAGAATCTCATCATCGGAGGATTCACATTTTTAAATTCGCGTGAATGCATGTGGCGTAAACAGATAGTAAATGATGCGTATGCATGTCTATTTAATGTATTTAATATTTCTTTATATTTTTTTATATTATTTGTTTTTTTTATTTTTGAAAAAAATGAAAATTCGTGTATTGAAAAATCACACTAAATATTCCAATACTTTTGGCAACAATTAGTATGACTCTTCTCACCTAGGGATCAGCTAGGAATCACTACTTGTGACTTCCGTAGCATCCCATCATCGGAATTTCATTTAATTAAATTAAATTTTTATTATTAATTTCCTTTTTGGATTTTCTTTTAAAAACTTATTTATTTTTATTTTTAATTAAAAAAATTAAATTATTGAAAAATCATACTAAATATTCCAATACTTTTGGCAACATTTAATAGATTCTTCTCACCTAGGGATCAGTTACGGAATCACTACTTGTGACTTCCATAACATCCCATCATCGGGACAATTATTCAATTAAATTTTAATTTTATTATTAGTTTCCTTTTTCTATTTTCTTTTAAAAAAATTATTTATTTTTATTTTTAATTAAAAAAATTAAATTATTGAAAAATCATACTAAATATTCCAATACTTTTGGCAACATTTAGTAGATTCTTCTCACCTAGGGATCAGTTAAGGAATCACTACTTGTGACTTCCATAACATCCCATCATCGGGCATTAGCTTTTACCTTTTATGAATTATTGGAATATATTATCTCCATTGATTCTTATTTTTTCATTTATATTTATTAACTTAATTCCTTTGACTATGGTTTTTTATTGAAATTCTATTACCACTTATTTAGTTAATTTAATTACTTTTGAAATTTTATTATTCTCAATTTTTATTGGTCTGATTGTTTTGTATTCTTATTAATCCTTTCTAGCTATCTCCATTACTTCTTTTGTTTTTATTAATTTTCTTTTAATTAATATTTTTCTGAATATTCCTTATTACAAAACGTATTATTATATATTTTTAAAATAAGCACGAATTTGAATATTGAGAAATTAAATCGAATATCCCAATACTTTTGGCCACATTCGATAAATTCCTCTCACCTAGAAATATTCGCAGAATCACTACTTGTGACTTCTACGATATCTCGTCATCAGAATAATTCTATGCTTACTTTATTTTATTTTATTCTTTATTTATTTATATTTATTAGCTTCCTAAAATATTCCTTTATAGTAAATTGTTTAATAAAAGAAAATTATATATACGTAAAAAAAACTATGTGGTTATATTTTATAATTATTTACATATTTTATATGTCCTATGTACACTTTAGAATTGTATAGATTTCCTAACTTCCTAAAAATATTTTTATATTAAACAAAATTATTATATGTATAAAAGAAACTATATAACTGTGTACTTTATATACTTATTTTATGTACTTTATATACATATCCATATACATTTTTTTTTATATTTATTTGATCTTACATTTATTTGCATGCTTATTTACATATTTATTTATATACATTTTAAATCATATATATATCTCCTATAATTTATTTACACATTTTATTTATTTTCTTTTCTTTTTTCTTTTTTCTTTTTTTTTATATATTTATTTTAAAACTGTATATTTATTATTAATTCTATGATTAACTTAAAATTATTAGCTTTTAAAGAATTTTATATACAAACAAATATTCATTTTTGTTATGCAAGAAATAAGTTATTTAACAGAATAAATAAATAAATAAATAAACACTAAATAAATAAATAAATAAATGAAAATAAAATATATATACCCCAAATGGATTGGGCTTGGAACCCAAATAAATCTTCAAAAACCGGTCTAAGATCAGGCCCAAACAGCAGGCCCAAGTCAGTTAATGGGAACGGGTTGGACGCGGGTCGCGGATTTGGATAGGGCGAGACACTCGGGTCGCGGGAAAGGGAGAGTCGGGTCGCGGGCGGGTTGCGCGGATCTCGGATCCGGGTCGTGGGTGGCACGCGGGTCGTCTGGGATCAAAACTCCCCGTTTCACTTATCTATAAAAGGGCAAATTTTTTTCTTCCCTCATTTTAACCGGCCTCTTCCAAAAAAAACCTAAATCCTCCCCAAAATCCTCTCGCCTTTCTCCTCCTTCGGGCGATTACCGGCCGCCGTGCGCCGCCGTATGCCAGTCGCCGGTGAGCTTTCCGATGGCCCTAAAACACTTCCCTCGTCTCCCTTTCTTCAAATCCGGCCTCCGTTCCTCTCGAAAATTACTCCAACCTCACGGATCTGACAAACCGAAATCATTCTCTTTTATATATATATATTTTCGTATTTGTCTTTAGATCTAGTGGTGGTTTTTTGTGGTTGCTGTTGTTGGTTCGTTTTTCCCTTTTTGGCAGGTACTAGAGATTCAGATCTGGGATCCGGGGTCCTCGGATTCTAGGATTTTTAGATCTGGATCGGGGTTTGGTTTTTTTCTTTTTTGGTGCTGGTGGTTGGAGGCTTCGGGGTTGTGTGGTGTTGGTAGTGGTGATGGTGATAAGGGTTGGGTTCTGTCAGGGACAGTCTTGGTTGTGGTGATGATTTGAGGGGTTCGGTGATGAATGTGTTTGAGGGGTTCAGTGGTGAGTGGGGAGGGTGGTGACGGTGATGATGGTTGCTGGTTTTTGGTATCTCTGAGTCTGTTTTCTCTCTGGAAAAAGGGCCAAAACCCCTGAAGAAGATCTAGTCCTTTTAAACAAATTTGGGATCAGCCTTTGATCCGAAGGGTTAGATCCAAAACCGGGTTCTCCTTATTGTTTTCCAGATCTCCAAGGTAGTGGTCACAGATGGGATTGGTACCTGGGGAAGATGAATTTGTGGCAGCCGAGACCTAGGGGAATGGTTGGAACCGCCGGCGGCTGGGGATGACAGACAAAAATAAGGCAATAATATAATAATAATAATAATAATAAAATAATAATAATAATAATAATAATAATAATAATAATAATAATAATGAAAGAAAAGAAAAGATAATAATAATAATAATAAAAAGAAAAGATAATAATAATAATAATAATAATAATAATAATAATAATAATAATAAAAATAATAAAAGATATTGATAATAAAAAACAGTAATAATAATAAAAAAAATAAAAAAAAATAAAACACATGTGATAAAAAAGACAACAACAACAATAACATACATAATAACAAAACAAATAATAAAAATAAAACAAATAGATAAAAATAAAATGCTAATAAAAATAAATTTATTCATTTTAATGGGCCTCGAAGTCCAATGTTTTATTTTGGATTTTGAAGGTCCAATTGAGTTCAAAACTATCAATTTGGACAAAATTTGGTGTCTACAATACTAATGTAAAAAAAGTACATATGTTGTTATACTTGGTTGTAATTGTTTAGCTTTCTTTTCTCTTCTATGCTAGGGGCAAGTAATTGAGAGAAGATTTTATATACTAACCAGTAGTTAGAGGGACCATGCCAATATTATATACATGCGCAATGAACTTTGACTTTTGGGCAGCTGTAACCAAATAATTAATTGCGTAACTCTCTTTTTTTTTTGGGAAACCTGATTTTGGTTTTATACAATAAAAAAAATAACATTTTCTCATCTCATAAATCATATGCCACCCATTTCAGATTTTAAAAAGAGAAATTCTATTTACAATTTATTTGTTTTTTTCAATAAAACTACTTTACTAAATGCAACCATACTTAAAAAACCAAAATTTAAAATTACATGTCACAACCATCATAACCAAATTTATTTCCTACTCAACCCTTATCCTAAACAAATGCAACCATACTACCCTAACTCATCAAGCACCAGCAACTTTAAATCTGCCTACCGTTGAGTTGTTTTCTTTAATATGCCTAATTATTAGAGTCGTGATTTTAGGATGAGAAGTTTATTATAGTAGGCTTCTTTCTATTCTGCTGTCACAGCAATAAGCATGCAAAGTAGATTACATTGTGCACATTTTATTTCCTATAAAATCGAACTGCTTTAATTGTAGAATATGATATAATCTTTTTTCTTGGCCATATCTTTGTATTGTTTTTAAGCATTTAGGCAACTTGATTGCTATCAAATCTGGAATGGTTGTTACGTGTTATTAATTTTGATTTCATGTTTCCATTCATTTTCGTTTATGTAACATTAGCATTTAGATATTAACAAGTTGTTAGAAAAAATGAAAGTGAACTTTTTCTCTAGGTTTTTGGACATGATTCAAATTTTGGAGTGGCCATTGTTTAAAAAATTTTATTGTTTACCGCTTCCGATTCGATCATAATTAATCTCATACTATAAAACAGATAATGATACTTATGGTTACACAAAAAAAAAAACTTTAGTATTTAGAGATAAAAGCTATTTTTTATTTAAAAAAAAGCTAAGTTTTTGAAAGATAATTTCTGGGATATATTGATTTAAAAAAGATTATGCTGACAAAAAAAAAAGTTCTAACCAAGTTTTAAGCGTAAAAGAGAAAAAAAAAAAGAAACTTTGGATTTTTCCATTTCATTTTCCCACGTTTTTCATGCAATGGCCATTCCTTCACCATTAAACATTTCAATAGTAGCAGTAATTCTAAAACAATCAAAAAATCATTTCAATGAGAAGATAAAAAATTACTAAGTGGTTGAAAAAAATAGAAGTAAATTTTTTCTTTAAGCATTTGAATATTTGAATCTTAGAGTTGTCATTATTAGGAGAATTTTATTGTTTAGAAGTAAATTTTTTCTTTAAGCATTTGAATATTTGAATCTTAGAGTTGTTATTATTAGGAGAATTTTATTGTTTATTACTTCTGACCTGAATAGAATTTCAAATCGTAAAACGAATGAAGATACATGTAATTTTATAAAAAAATAATAAAAAGAATTAACAGAAACAAAGCACATGATTGTATAGTTATAAAGTCATTTCAACAAAGGTGATAAAGTAATTTAGTATAAAGGTATTTTTGTGATAAAAGAGAAAAAAGTGGTAAGGAGTAAATTGGTAATTACATAAAGAATTTCTCATTTAAATAAAAAACTTTAAAAATAAAATTTTAAACCGTAAAATAAAATATCTAATTTTCGTTGAAATAAAACTTATATTTAAGATTCTATACCATATAGATAGTGAGAGAGGCTAATCACTTTCGGAATTGTAACAGAAAAAAAAAGTACTTAATGCCATAATTATTTTGGCATTAAAATAGCAAGAGTACTATTATAATTACATAAAGAATTTCTCATTTAAATAAAAAACTTTAAAAATAAAATTTTAAACCGTAAAATAAAATATCTAATTTTCGTTGAAATAAAACTTATATTTAAGATTCTATACCATATAGATAGTGAGAGAGGCTAATCACTTTCGGAATTGTAACAGAAAAAAAAAAGTACTTAATGCCATAATTATTTTGGCATTAAAATAGCAAGAGTACTATTATAATTACATAAAGAATTTCTCATTTAAATAAAAAACTTTAAAAATAAAATTTTAAACCGTAAAATAAAATATCTAATTTTCGTTGAAATAAAACTTATATTTAAGATTCTATACCATATAGATAGTGAGAGAGGCTAATCACTTTCGGAATTGTAACAGAAAAAAAAAGTACTTAATGCCATAATTATTTTGGCATTAAAATCGCAAGAGTACTATTATAAGCTTCGAATGCCAAAGATTTGATTCTATCAAAAAAAAAATTAACAAGGCTTTATCTTAGTAATAAGAAAAATATTTTGAAATTTTAAATTCAAGTCATATCAAATATGAGATTGATTTTAGTTTGTTATTGTTTGTTATTAATATTTGTATTTAGTAATTTATCTGAAACAAATTCATGTAATATGCTGATTATGATTATAACTTTAAACAGTAACGAATCATAATTATGAGTTGAGAGGCCTTTCCCCCAACCCTCCCCCTCCAAAAAAATAAAAAAACTGTCAAGTATATATACATAGGATAAAGTTCGGTTGTGAATGAGTAAGCTTTGGTCCCTTCTAGAATTTTAAAAACATTGAATATATAAACACATTTATATTGAATAAATTTAATTGATATCTTCAAAATTAAGATTATTATTATTTTTGGTTTTATAATTTAATTATGCATTAATTTTAGTAATTATTTAAAATCTTTATACTATTTGTTTATCTATTATACCTCAATCATCACTTATAAATCTTTAAAATGAAGAGGGTTTATTACAATTTTTTTTTCATGGTTTAGTACAAATTTTAAATTACAATAATGTGAACTTAACAAAAACCAAATTAAATCATTAATTTTTCTCAAGACAACTATAAATCTCCAATCAAGCACCAAACCTTTGTTTCTGTTTCTCCTTTTAGCTTTAGCTTACTACAATTTCTTCTTTTTGTATAATATTTCACCTCATGTTGTCATAACAATCTTTTTTAGAGATAAATAAATAAATTGAAACCACTTTATAAAAGGTTGAATTTTTTTCATTTTCTAAAAGTCTTTTTTTGGTAAAAATATTATTTAACAATTGATTGGATATGCATGTTTTACATAAATAGAATATAAAATTTAATTGTTAGATTTTTAAAAAAAAGCATACATAAATCTATAAAATAATGTACATCAATATATAGTGTATTGTTAATTGGCCTTTCTAAAATCATATGTCAAGATCTACCACTTACTCTTAATAAAAATGTATCGCTATAAAAAACCAATGATAGTTTTCTAGGTTGTGTTTTCGTCAATCATTTTTATTTAGCTGAATTATGTGTATATATAATAATATTGTAATAATATGCTGGTATTTATTATGATCTTCATATGTTTTGCAATATAATTTTATGTTGTTAATAGTCGTGATTTATTGAGAAAATGTTAGACTTTTAGATTTTGTTTGCTAGAGTGGAAAAAAAAAATAAAAAGATATAAAATTAAAAGGATTTTTTTCTTTCCATTAATGCGTTTAGTAGGAAAGATGAAAATGTGAATTTCATTAATTATTTATTTGAGTTAAAAAATAAAATAAAATTATATTACTTAATTTTACCATTATATCATTAATTAATTAAGATAATAAAATAGAATAAAAGAATAAATGCTAATTTTATAAATATACATAATTGACTCACGTAAATTATTTTTGATCCACTAATCTTTTCAATTTAGAACAATTTGTTGGGAAAGAGTGCTAAAGTGTTAGCAAATATTGTTATTTTCTTTTTTTATTAACAAAAAACAAGTCATTTCAAATTTGAAAAAAAAAATAGTGAAAAGAAAATGAAAGAGATCAAAATCAAGTATGTATATTTACAAAATTATCTTTTATTTTTTAAATTTTATTTTATTATCTTAACTAATTAATAATATAATAGTAAAATAATCTTCATTCTTTTCAATTTTTAACTCTATCAAGCAATGGACAAAAAAATTATCTTTTTCTTTTATTTTTTTTCCGACCAAGCACATTAATGAAAACAATGTTTTTTCATTCTTTTGTTTTTCTTAGCTTCTAATTTTCTATCTTTCTATTTTTGTTTCCAATATTTTACTAAGCAAAGCCTTTTAGAGTGTGTTTGATAGATTGAAAAAAGTGGAAGAATGAATAGAGACGAGTGGAAAAATGAAAAAAAAAAATTTTACTAGTGTTTGATAAGAAAGAAAATTATAAAGACATAAAATAGGAAAGATTTTTATTTTCCGTCATTATTAAAAAAATATTTCAAATTGAAAAGATTATTAGAGAGAATGAGAGTGATATGAGTTAGGTACATGTATTGAAAAAATTATATTATATTTTTTAAAAATTTACTTCGTTATCTTAACTTATACTGTATATTGGTAAAATATATAATTTCTTTCCAAACCACAAAATAATATAATTTCATTTACTTTGTTTTCATTTTTTAAATCTATCAAAAAAATGAATGAAAGGAATATGATATCTTTTAACTTTTTCATTTTTTTATCAAGTACATCAATAAAAAGAAATATATATATATATATATATATATATATATATATATATATATATATATATATATATATATATATATATATATATATATATATATATATATTATCCTTTTCACTTTTTTTCCTTTCAATTTTTTTATTTTTTCATTTCTTCCTTACCAAACAAAACCTTAGTTCTAATTATCATGGTTGGATTAATTAAAAAAAATTATCTTATGTTAAGTCTACTTGAAATTACAAGGTGATTTTATTTTTATTATTATCTTCTTTTTTTTATTCATAGGAAGTATCATCATCATCATCATCATCAGAGCCTTTATCCCAATAGATTAGGGTAGGCTATATGAACCAATATCTAAAATCACGTTAGATCGTCCATGTGTATTCTTTGCCTCCATAGATTCCTATTCAAGGCCATTTGCTCATCTAATTCTAAAACCTCCATGTCTTTCCAAACTACTTCCTTCCAAGTCTTTTTCGATCTTCCTCTAGTCTTAACCCTTCTCTCAACATCCATAGCCTCTATTCTCCTAACTGGAGCATCTATAGGTCTACGTCTTACATGTCCAAAACAACGTAGACAATTTTCACACATTTTGTCTTCGATAGGTACCACTCCAATCATCTTACGAATATCATCATTTCTCATTCTATCCTTTCTTGTATATCCACATATCCACCGTAACATTCTCATTTCTGTTACACTCATCTTTTGTGTATGTAGCCTCTTAGTCGCCCAACATTCACTACCATATAACAATGTTGGTCTAACAACTGTCCTATAAAACTTGCCTTTCAACCATGTAGGAATTCCTTTATCGCACAACACACCTGTAGCACTTCTCCACTTACTCCATCCAGCCTGGATCCTATAGGTCACATCACCATCAATCTCTTCATCCATCTGTACTATTGATCCCAAGTATCGAAAATGATCTCGCTTAGGTATCGCCACCCCATCTAACTTCACTACATCATGCTCTTCCAGTCGGTTAGAACTGAATTTACACTCCATGTATTCAGTCTTCACTCTGCTTAGTTTAAATCCTTTTGATTCCAACGTTTGTCTCCATAATTCCAACTTTGTATTGATCTCCGCTCTAGTTTCCGCACATAGGACAATATCATCTGCAAACATCATACACCAAGGCACCTTATCCTAGATGGATTTTGTCAGTTCATCCATAACTACCGCAAACAAGAATGGACTCAACGCTGACCCTTGGTGTAATCCCATCGTGATAGGAAACTCACTTGTTTGCCCCCCACCTGTCCTCACATGTGTCCTTGCATCTCTATATATGTATTTAATTAGTTTAATATATTTCAAAGGAACTCTTTTCTTCATTAAGGACCACCATAGTACCTCTCTAGGCACTTTATCATATGCTTTCTCCAAATCTATAAAGACCATATGGAGGTCTTTACCCATTACTCGAAAGCGCTCCATAAGATGTCTAAGCAAATATATTGCCTCCATAGTTGATCGACCCGACATAAAACCAAATTGATTCTCCGATATCTCTACATTCTTTCTTAATCTCTGTTCTATCACTCTCTCCCATAGTTTCATCGTGTGACTCATCAATTGTGAAGACCGAGAATTTTCTAAATAAATAAAGGTATCCGGAAAATTTAATTTGGATAAAATGGAAATCCAAATTAAATAAGAAAATGGAGAAAATAATTTTTGGATATTTAGAAATCCAAAACTTAATAAGAAATAAAAATATTTTTGATATATTTATATAATGATATTATATAAATATACCTTGGATAAATATAAATATTATTTTGTGTTAAAAGTGTAAAAAGTATATATATAAATATATATTTTGATACAAAATATGTATTTAAATACATATTATGAATAGTATATATATATATTGTTAAAATAAAATATATTACCAATAATATAATTATAGATATAATTATATTTAAAAAAAAAAAACAACAAGAAAAGAAAAAAATGGGAATCGGGATAACCCGATTCCCAGTTCTCCTTTCTCCTCTGTTACCATAACAGAGGAGAAATGGAAAGGGAGCCGACCCCTGTTGGCTTACCGGAGAAGGAGCGACGCCGCCGGCGAGCCGTGATGGAGGAAGAGACGCTGACGCCGACGGCGGGGAAAGGAAAAAGGAAACAGAAAATGAAGCGAAACGGGAGAATGCGGGGCGAAACCGAAGAGGAAAAGAAAAGAGGGAAGTGGCGGTGCCGGCCGGTCTAGGCACCGCCACCCCAACCCCGAGCTCGGCGGAGCTGAGGGGAAGCAAAGGAAGACCGCCGGTGAAGAAGAACGACGGCGGAGGAAGGAGAAACGTGGAGGAGAAGAGGTCGAAACCCACGGTCCAGATTCGCCACCGCCGGCGCCGCCGCTGGGGAAACGGAGACCAGATCCGGCATCCTCGCAACTTCGGCAAGCTGTGGAGTGGCTGAACCGTCGGAATGGGTGGCCGCCGGTGACCGAACCGGCCAACAGAAGATTGAACCGGCGGAACCGGTCTGACCCGATCCGACCCGTCTGACCCCGATCCGACCCGTCTGACCCGGTCCGACCCGATCCGACCCGCCTGACCCGGTCAACCCGAACCCGACCCGACCCGGTTCAGAAAAAAAAAAGAAAAAAAAAAGAAAAAAAAAAAGAAAAGAAAAGAAAAAGAAAAAGAGAAAGGAAAAAGAAGAAAAGAAAAGAAAGAAAGAAGAAAAGAAAAGAAAAGAAAAGGAGAAAGAAGGAAAGGAAGAAGAAAGGGAAAAAGGAAGAAAAAAATGGTAAGGAAATTTAGAAAAAAAATAAAATGATGGTATTTATTGAATAATTTATGGTTATATTGATGTAGTGCATTGATATTGAAATTGTAGTAAAACGGAAATGAGACGAATGGTGGAATTCGGCCAGGCTCGAAAAATCGGAAAGTGCGCTAAGCTTTGGCGAATAGGTAAGATACTTTTATAAAGCATTAGTAGTATCATATTGTATGTGGGATTTATGATTTTTATATGATGCATTTATGAAGTGATTTTTAATGGAATTGTGATATTTTTATATATGATCCATTGATTTTATTGATATTAAAAATGCTAAGAGGACCCACAACTGATGGTGGGGGTCTTAGTAGAGACGTAGGAATTGTGAGAATCAACGGCTGTGGCATAAATTGTGTTTCCCTTGCAGGAGGTTAGGGAAAATTGAGCCGTTATGCTGCCGAAAATTTTAGGAAAATGTTTGAGGAAAAAGATTTAGTTTCTCCCATAAATGGAATTTTAGAAATAATTATTGAAAATAAACATGTGAAGGACTTTATTGTATTACCGGAAAAGGTTGATATTAGAATCGATAAATCAAATTATCTTAATATCTCAAAGTGATTATCAAGCTGAGATTGAGATGAAATAGATATTTGGAGGATCAACTGATAAGAGTAACAATGGTTATATAATATAAATTAAAAGAGAAAGATTGAAGTTATAAATTAGATGGTCGAATGATAGAATCGTGGAATTATCAATCGAGTGACGATTATAGGATTGATAAATTCAAATAAATGGACCGTCTTAGTGGTATGAACTGAGATTTTTGGCAATAATACGGATAGTCGCAAGGCGACTTAAATGATTAAAATACTGTTGATAGTGGAAATTGGCAAATTCTTTTAAGTGGTGAATTGCCAATCAAAAATTGAATTGAGGACGTTTATGGATAATTTTAACATGATATTACATTCTACAGGCCAGATGAAAAGTGAATTGAGGATTGTGATATGATTTTGATGATAGTGAATGAAAAATGAACCGCAAGTCGAAAATTCTGAATATGTACCAATAGGTCAAACCATAAATGGATTTGATATGCGATTATTGATCTTGTGGTTCTACGATCCTCGATGTCGACTCTGGAACAGATATTGAATGATGATATTATTATTTGCATGATTTTGGTAACTTGATGACTATTTAGAAATTGATGTTTAAATGCTTATAGAAACTTAGAGGATTCATACAAATGAAGCGATCCTAATATTGATGATGAGATGTATAAATGATTATTATAATAGTCGATGTGATTGAGAAAGGATATTGAATACCAAATGGTCTGAATACCAAGTGATTCGATTTCCGAATGAATTGAGTACTGAGCAAGTTGAATATTAAATTAAAGGAATAGTGAACGAAATAAATAGTGATTTACTGATTTGACAGAAAGAAAGTCTTGAAATCGAATAGTTGATGGCGATAAAGTTGAATGAATCGCTTCTCTGTATTTGATGAAAATATTACCGAAGTTGCATGCTGAAATGTTTTACAGCATCGCATTTAAGCATGCTTTCTTGCAACTTGAAACATTTTAATAATGTTTATATGAATACTGAAAAGTATTGATTTGTTTTGAAATGAAAGTATATGGTAGATATTTATATATATATTTTGATATATGAAATATCATACAGAATTTTACCATATGCTTTACATGATATTGAAAACAAAGCTATAGATTTAAATGTTTTATGAGACTGTAGGCACCCTAAGAGAATTAAATTCAATAAAGCATAGTGGAAACCGCCTAATTGGAGCTTTGCTCATTAGGCAGATATGCTTGTCCGACAATAGTCGTGGACAGGTCTCAGTCACGCCTGATCAGTGGGGCTGAGAGAGATGAGGTCTATGGCCATAGGTAGCGCCCTAGTTGGTTTCCAGGGGACGATGATATGATTTCACTGCTAGCTACAGTGATTTAAGTCTTTATTGATAGAGATGATAGGGATCTAGCCTAGTCTCTAATTGATATGATATGAAGTCTAGAGTATGATTTTTATTGATATGAACTCTAGACTTGACATGATTTATACTGTACATGAAACAGATTTGAAATGAAATATGTTTTGAAACAGTACATGTTTTAAACATGTTTTAAAAGTCCATGAGATATGATTTCGACACTTATATGATTTATACGTAATTTTCTGTCGAACATGGCATGATATGCGGTCTAGAGTATAGTTTGATTTGATATGAACTCTAGACCTGATATGATTTACAGAATATGTTTTAAAAGTATATGATAAATGATTTCGACACTTACATGATTTATATAAGATTTTGTGTCGAATTTAAAATGATATGCGGTCTAGAGTATAAATCGATTTGAAATGAACTCTAGACCTGATATGACTTATAGTATATGAAAAATGTTTTAAAACCGCACATGTTTTAGACATGCTCTGAAAATGAATACATGAATTGAAATTGAACATGTTTTTATCATGCCATAAAGGTAGACTTGAATGAATTGAAAATTCATACGTGGAGCATGTTCTAAAGTAC
This sequence comes from Heritiera littoralis, assembly GCA_031772115.1. Lineage (NCBI taxonomy): Eukaryota > Viridiplantae > Streptophyta > Magnoliopsida > Malvales > Malvaceae > Heritiera > Heritiera littoralis. The sequence continues at coordinate 7,041,473 of JAPDPK010000025.1, read as the reverse complement.
ATATGACACGATTAGAGATGATAGCGGTTTATACAGTAAAGTTACATAATTGGATATTAAACCTTGACATGATAATATGCTTTGTACACGAGTTTCATGATAAATGTCATGACTCGACATAAATGATATTTCATCTAGACGATGACATGATATGATATATGAACATATGATAGATATGAAGAGAATTGTGAACTTACACTGTGGTGATCATGATTTCTCTATAAGGAAAAGTGATATGAGATGATAAATTACAGGAGTACGATTATGAAATATAAAGTGAATTGATATGGTGCTTCAATTGGACATGATGTACTCCGAGATAGAGGAAAATATATACTAATAGTATATGACATTCAATTTGGATACGACAGATTGTTGTGCGATGCACTATAGTGTAAGGACAAGAAGACTGAAAAGTGACTATGATGATAATTTTAAAAGTATAAGTGATAGACATATGACAAGAAATGAGATAATGATATGTTATCGATGAGAAAGGATTAACTGTGATTGCAAATTTGCAAGTTTCAAGCATTGCAGATTAAGACAGTGTAATCCTGCTCTTGTATTTATATTAGTATCTTACTGAGCCGTGGTTTTGCTCACCCCACTAAATTTCATCTCTTTCAGATTATTGAAGTTAACATCTGCCATGTGAGCTGCTCAGTGGGCATCGGAGACTGTATATGGACTTGGTACTAATCTTCTAAGGTATATGTTTCATATAAATTACTTGTTTACATGTATGACTTTAATTGATACACAGTACATATTTTGTTTAACAAGTCGGGATGTAACTAAGAACCGTTTCTGTGGTTGTTTAATATTTAAATGGAATGAGTTTAAGTCACCTAAATAGTATAGTAACTACACTGACACCGAATACAAACCTTAAAATGAAAAAGAAAAATTTAGTCCATAAATTTGTAGACTAAGAAAAGTATAAGAATCAAGTGAAAGTCGCGATCTTCGGGTCGTGACATCAATTTTATGCTTCTGTAGTTGGCGCAACTTTGAATATCTCCCTTGTTCTTATATAAAGGTATTAAGACATTCTTCTTCCATTCCTCTGGCATTTTGTTAGTGTGCCAAATCTTATTAAATAGATTTGTCAACCACCTAACTCCTACATCTTCAAGGCATTTCCAAACTTCAATTGGGATGTCATCAGGTCCAACAACTTTTCCATTCTTCATCATCTTTAGTGCCTCTTTTACCTCTGTCTCTTGGATTCTACGCATAAAGCACCGATTTAAATCCTTGAGAGGCACCGAAATATTATCCAAAACTTTATTTTGCTTGTCATTAAATAATTTGTTAAAATAATCTCGCCACCTGTCCTTAATGTCATTATCTTTAACGAGAGTTCTTTGATGCTCATCCTTAATACATTTCACGACTCTTAGGTCGCGATTCCTCCTTTCTCTTGCTTGTGCCAATCTGTATATCCTTTTCTCTCCCTCCTTTGTATTCAACTTGTCGTAAATCTCTTTCGCAACCTTCGTCTTAGCTTCTGCCATAGCCTTCTTTGCCTCCTTTCTTGCTAACTTATATTCCGAAAAACTCTCTTCTGTATTGTTCTTCTTCAAAGCCTTGTAACGCTCTCGCTTAGTCTTTATAGCATCTTTTACTACTGCAGTCCACCATGTTGTGTCCTTTCCCGTCGCACTCTTTCGTTTGATACTCCTAATGTCTCTTTGCCTACCTCCCGAATGCATTTTGCCATCTTATTCCACATTACATTTGGGTTCTCTTCTGTTGTCCAAGCCTCTTTTTAAATCCAACTATCTCTACATGTTGTATAATAATCTTCTTTTAGCTTCCACCATTGAATTCGTTCAGTTCCTTTTTGTTGGTTCATTCGATGTCGTCTATCTATCTTCATATCTAGAACTAAGAGTCTATGTTGCGCGGTAACACTCTCACCTGGGACAACCTTACAATCCAAACATCTATGTCTATCCCTACTCCTAGTTAAAAAGAAATCTATCTGACTTGCTCTTGGTCCACTTCTAAAGGTTATAAGATGTGAATCTCTCTTCTTAAACAATGTATTTGCTAGGATTAGGTCATAAGATAAAGCAAACTTTAAGATAGCATCTCCTCCCTCATTTCTTACACCATAACTAAAACCCCCATGTACTCTCTCACAACCCTCTCTACTTGTACCTACATGTCCATTAAGATCACCGCCAATAAAAAGGTTTTCTCCTATGGGTACTGTAGACACCTAATTTTGTCTGAGCAGTTTCAAAATAAAAAAGTAAAAATTAAAAAAATAATAAAATAATAAAATAATAAAAAAAAATAAAAGAATAACAATAATGAAGGAGATAATTAAGGTGAAATTAAATATGAAAATTCATTGCCTAAAGTAAAAAAAATTTTGAAAAGGAAACAAATTAAAAAAAGGTCAAACAAAAATAAATGATAAAATAAAGATCCCATGATTTTGGGATCAATGCATTAAAATCAAATTTTTCTTTCTTAAATAAAGAAGGGATTTTTTTGGTTTTAAGGGGGATAGAAAAAAACCTACAGAAAAAACCCGAAAAAAAAAACTTGGAGAGAAAAAAAAGAGAAAACCTTGAGAGAATAAACCCTAGCAAAAAAAAACCTAAGAAAACCTAGAGAAAACCTAGAGAAAAGACCGAAAAAAAAAGGCTAGAAAGAGGAGAAAACCCTACTGCCTCAGGGGAATTGTGGCTGTCCTCCCTCTCTTAGCCGAACCCATTGTTGACCACCATCATCTGCAGCACATTGCTCCAGCACAGTCCCACCTGCACAATTCATCCCTGTTGGTGACAGCCCGTGGAGACACAACCACTGGTCATCATCTTCATCACAGGATCGGGCTTGCTCATCTCCATCTAGCAGCCTCTACGATCATCATTTTCATCTTGATCTTCCTCTCCGAGCTCATCATCCCTGCCACAGCTGCTCCTTGCAACTTCACTGCGTAGCGCTTCTGTTACCATTTTTGCTGCATATCACACACCATTGCTTACTACTCTCTGCAACGCCACCATCATCTTGCTGCTGTCCACGCCAAATCCCACGCCTCAACCCAACACTGCTCGGGCCTGCAACACCCTTATTCTGATCCACGCCACCTTTTCCTCTGATTCCATCATCCTTCACCACCTTGCCAACTGAGAAGAGAAACAAGAAACCTACTGTCTTCATCACCCATCCATCAGCCACATCCTTACCACCTTGTACCCAGACAACCCTGCCTTGCCTTCATCTTCATCGAAACCAGTCCAGCCATCATCGCCACCCTTGCATGACTACCTGGACACCTTCACGTCATCACGACAGTGCTTTGTTCCTCCATTGAAATCTTTGCTCAGCTCGACACTCCTATTCTCAATCTTCATTCCCGTCGCTTGAAACATCACGGTTCCAGAGAGCTTACCGAGCACTGCACCAGACAAAACTACTGCTATCATTCACGCCACTGCTTACTGCTGTTTGCATTGCCATTGCACCCATTGCCTAGCTGCTGCTGTTCCATACCAAGCTGCTGCTGCGTTTCGATCCTTATCCATCATCCTTGGCTGCACCATCATCACGTGAAACAAGGCAAAAAGGAGAGCACTCATTTAGGTACATGTTATTTTACTTTGAGTTTTTTTTAATTACATGTTATATTTTAATTCATTCATTTTTAAAAAAAAAAACTAAAAAAATAAAAAAAGGATTTTATTAGTATGGTTCATTTACTCAATGCACACACATACTATAAATAATATTTTAAAAAATAATAAATATTTTTCAAGCAATTTTCTAAATATGAATTATTAATAGTAACAATAAAAAAAATTAAAAAATATATAAAAATGAGAAATAATGAGAAATTCCGAGGATAAGATTTCAAAGAAATCACAAGTAGTGATTCTTCGATAATCTTTAGGGTCGAGAAAAATTTTTAGATGTTACCAGCGTATTGGAACATTTAATTGGTTTTATCTCGATTTCAAAATTCTTTAAATAAATTAATATAAAAAATAGAAATAAATTAATCAAATATAAAATTTAAAATGAACAAATAAATAAATGCAAATATGAATTATAAATAAATAAATAAAATATAAATTTAAAAGAATATCCTATGATAGGATTTCTTAGAAATCACAAGTAGTGATTCTTTGATAATCCTTAGGGTCGAAATGAAATATTTGATTATTACCAACGTGTTGGGGTATTCAAATAATTTTAGTTCGATATTGATATTTCTAATAAAATTAATATTTAAAAATAAATAATAAATAAATAAAAATTTTAAACAAATAAGTAAACAAGAATGTAAAATTGTTACAATTAATCTTTTGGAATAAATAATAACAACAACAATGACGAAGAAAAAAAAGAATAATTAAAGAAAAACAAACAAGATATACATTTTAAGGAATTTCCGATGATGAGATGTTATGGAATTCACAAGTAGTGATTCTTAACTGATCTCTAGGTGAGAGAGATCTACTAAATGTTACCAGCGTATTGGAATATTTAGTATAATTTTTCAATAAAAATAAATTTTATAAATATAAATAAATTTTAAAAAAAAATAATATATTTCTCATGTGCATCATATATATTTTGTTTGCATCATTTGCATTCATTGTAATTCTAAGCTAAATGCAAATCTCCTGAGGATGGGATTCTATAGAAATCGCAAGTAGCGATTCTTAAGAAATCCCTAGGTGAGGAAATTATCCGAAATGCTACCAAAAGTATTGGGGTACTTCGGAATAATTTTCAATACAAAAGATTTTCACTTATTTTAAATTAAATAAAACTTAAATATTCCAAAATAAAACAAATAATAAAAATGGTTTCAAATAAATGGAGTTCTTTTTAAATGTTTAATTAAGATCATTTTATTAAGATTGAAAGATAAGACATGATTAAGTGGTACCGTTTTTTTACGGGCGTTGTGGGGGTGCTAATCCTTCCCCACACGTAACCGAACTCCCGAACCCAAACTTTGTTTTCGCAGACCAAGAATTGTCTTTTTGATAAAGTTTAATTAGTTTTAAGATTTTGTTAAAAAGATAAATGATTTTAGGTGGCCAATCACACCTAGCCAAAAAAGATTGGTGGCGACTCCTCTTTATTGTGTTTATCCAAAATCGTCTAGCGATCGAGTCCCCGGACGAAAATCGTTACGACAGCCTTGGCGACTCCGCTGGGGATTTGAGAGTCGAACCATAAATAATCATATCTTATCCAAAATCTTAATTAATGGTCTTAATAAATATTTAATAAAACTCTTCATAAAAAAATAAAAAAAAAAGCAAAAAAATAATACAAACAAAAAAATGTGTGAATCATTTTCATCATTTGTGTTTTGTTGGGATGCATCTTAAATTTCATTCTTTTGCATACATGACATATTCATTGCATACATCAACCCTACACCCGGGTTTGTCCCTTTTAGGAGAGAGTATAGTACCTTTGCTCTCGTGAGGTAATAACCTCCGCAATGGCAAGTGAAATACTCTCACTCAAGTTGAACCCTTTCCGTTTGTAGCCTGTCATGGGTGAGGATTGGGGTGCCTTACTAGTCTAGTGTGGACGTCAGTAAGGAACAATTTGAGAACCTCCTGTCCTCTAGAACTCCAAACCAAACATACAGTAAACTTAAGAGAGCCAACTTGGGATAGAGTCATGTTAACCCTATTACTTAGGACATATCTTTGATCATGTATGTTTGCTTTTGTTTGACATGTGAGACACTAATAGGGAATCATAGGTTCTTTAGCAAAACATTTCCATGCATTCATTCATCTTCATTCATTTTTTTTCTTTCAAGCATCACCACATGTGAAATGATAAATTCTTAATTGTGGTAATAAAGATTTGAAGATAACACGACCAAAAGTTCATTCACACAACACTCGTTATCGAGCTAAGATCATGGAAGAAGAATCAAGCACGCGCATGGAGAAGATGGAAAAAGCTCAAGAGGAAATGAGGGGGCAACTGGCCCAAATTGCAGAATTATTGAAAAATCTGAGCAAGGGCAAAGGTGTAGTAGAGGAAGTTGCAGTCCAAGAAGGGGTTCAACAACATAGTATGGAAGATCCTATCTATCCTCCTGGATTCGGTCCATTTCCAAGTCAAACATCTCAAGAAAGAAGATATCCACCTGCTTACGCTGCTATACCCCAAGTGTTTGGACAAGCTCAATTCCAAGGACCCGCCCATCCTTCCCAAGGTGCAAAATCTACTGATCCCATTGAGGTGCCCGACTTAGATGACCCAAGGGAAGTTGAGAAGTTGAAAGCCAAACAAGTAGAAGAGAAAGATGAGGCGAAGTCGCAACAAAAGATTAATATGTTGGAGGAAAGGATTCGAGCTATTGAAGGCTTAGACTTTTATGGTTCCATGGATGCTACTGGGTTGTGCTTGGTGTCAGACCTGGTTATTCCACCCAAGTTCAAAGCACCAGAGTTTGAGAAGTACAATGGAACTTCTTGCCCTAGGTCTCATCTTATTATGTATTGTCGAAAGATGGCTGCTTTTGCTCAAGATGATAAGCTCCTTATTCACATTTTTCAAGAAAGTCTCACTGGATCTGCTGCCAAGTGGTACAATCAATTAGACAAAATCCGGATTACCACATGGAATGACTTAGCAAGGGCGTTCACGGCCCAATATCGACATGTTGCTGATATGGCCCCTGACCGTTTATCAGTTCAAAACATGGAGATGAAAGCCAATGAAAGCTTCAAGCAATATGCGCAAAGGTGGCGCGATGTAGCTGCAGAAGTGCAACCTCCTCTTTCAGAAAAGGAGCTCACCATCTTATTTGTGAACACTTTAAAGGCTCCATATTATGATAGGATGATAGGCAATGCCACCAAGAATTTTGCTGATATGGTGTTATCCGGGGAGATCATTGAGAATGCGATCAAGCGTGGCAAGATTGAAGTTCCTAACAATACTGAGAAGAAAGGAGGAGCCAACAGAAGGAGGGAAGAGGATGCCCATGCTGTTATAAATGGGGGGCAACATGGACAATACACTCCACGACACTCTTATCCCATGCCACAACCATATTATCCTGTTCAATACCCTTACCAGTCATATCCGCAAATTAATGCTCAGCCTAACTTTCACCCTCAAACACCCGCACCAAATACCCAATCAGTTGCCCAATCCAACAAACAAGAAAGCAATCCTAGGGGGGCATGGCCAAAACAACAAAAAACTCCCCTTGATCCAATTCCCATAACCTATACCGAGTTGTACCCAAAACTAATCAAAGGGCAACTCATTGCCCCAGTTTATGCGGAACCTCTCAAGCCTCCATATCCAAAATGGTATAATGAGAATGCTCGATGTGAGTATCATTTTGGGAATCCGGGTCACTCCTTGGAGAATTGCACTGCTTTAAAGTATAGGGTGCAAGGTTTGATAAAAGCCGGCATATTGCACTTTGAAACAAAGGGGGAACCAACTGTGAATGCGAATCCATTGCCCAACCATGGAAATGAGGGATGATTCTTTTGAGGTGAAAAGAGTTTAAGCCATGCAAGTCTGGAGATTTATCAGAATTTTTTTAGTAATGCAAGACAGTTTTTTAAAAGTGCTTAAGCCCATAAGCACGAAATAAAGTTTTATGTATGGGCTAACTTTTATTTATTTCCCTTTCAATAAAGCGACTAGTGTGATGCACTGTCATTTCTCATTCTATTCATTTGCCATTTCTCACATACTCACCATATCTTTCATTCACAAGTATCCAAATAATGAACATGATGATAATGATGTCAATAAATCTGGGATTCAAATTTGAAAGAACCACTTTTATTAATGGATTATCAATCTGCCAAGGTGTCCAAGTAAGAAAGAAGAAAATTTGTTCACAATTTTCACCCAAATTTGATGGTATAAGAAACGGTTAATCTCTTATAAAAATTTCTAGCAAGTTTGTATTTGTTCAGTAAATGATCTTCACGGAGAATATTTGCATTTGAAATGATAAATGGCTTTCTTTCACTATCCTTCAAGCGGGAGTAAAATTATCCTTTGATTACCCCTTTGAGCCTATTATGTTTTTTTTGTAATATAACCCACCAAGGATCACCCTCCACACTGGGGGCAAGGAAGTGAAATAAAGAAATTTTGGGGCAAAAAAAAAAAAAAAAAAAAAAAAAAAAAAAAAAAAGAAATAGCCCATTTTTGTGAAAAAAAAAAAGAAAAGAAAAGGGTTTGAATTCAAAGAGAAAACCCAAAAAAAAAAAAAAAGAGAAGCAAGAAAAGAAATGAGTGAATTAGAAAGGGGCAAAATGCCTAAATGTTTTACTTGATAAGAAAAGTGATCCTTTGGTTTATAAACCTTGAAACACATTTTGGGCCTACTATATCCTTTTCTTTCATAAGCCCTCACCCGAGCCTACATTACGTGCCTTTAAAAGCCCATTTTGATCAAATGTAGATGCTTAAATTGAAGAATCATGCATTGAATGAAGACATACTTGTACAATGAGATAGTGATCCTTTGAAGGTTCAATGGAGATAAAAGAAGTAGATCAAGTTGAATGAAGAAACCCATGAGATTTAGAAGATATCTTGGATCGAAATCAAAGACACCTATTAGGGTCGTGAATTTGGATTGAGCATCGAAGGTTGAAAAGGCCAATGAAGTTGAAAATGAAGAAGAAAAAAATATAAAAAAAAAGAAAAAAAAGAGAAAAAAAAGAAAAAAAAAGAAAAAAGAGGATTCAAACTGAAAACTCGAAAAGGGCAGTTTGAATCAAATGAGGAGGCGCCTAAGTTGAAAACCTGAAAGGGCAGCTTAGGAAGAAGGTCATCACCAACAGTTTTGATACAGAGGGCAAGATTGACAGACACTACATGAAAGAGCATATCGATAAGAGTGGGATTGACTTGATTGAAATTGTCAGAATGTTTATTAAATGGATACTGAAAATCCTATTCCAAACAAACTGGCCTATTGATTTTTCTTGATTTCATGTTCCTTTTCTAAGAATGAATACCCATATCTCTCATGATTATTTTAAATTCATTCCGTCCCTATAATAAATTGAGAAGATGTATGAGTGCATTACATTGGTGGTCAAATTGGAAAGAAAATAAATAAATGTTGGTAACCTTTTTTTTGGGTAAATTTTTGAAAAAAAATATTCGTTTGAGAAATCTTGCATTACTAAAAGAGAGAAAGAAACAAAAATAAAAAAATGAAAACATAACTTTGCAAGCATGATGGCAAGTCTTCAAGTATAATCGGACCAAGACTCATTAGAAGGTGGGAAGTGGAGATAGAAGATTTGAATAAGAAGAAGAATCCAGCAAATATGTGGAACTTGAGGAAAACGAGATGAGCTTGAGAATCTTGTTACCACAATTGAGATTGCATTTACATACATTCATGAAATAATTCAGGGGGCACAACATTAACATGTACATAACATTCATAGCATCTATGATATTCATGGCATTCATTATATCCATGACATGCATGACATTTCATTAGTGCATTTTGACATTGAAATATTTAAGACATTAGGATAAGAAGCCCTGAATGATTAAAATTTTGAGGAAAAGAAAAAATATAAGAGACAGTAATTTGAAAAATGATGAGGTATGAGAAGATGATGAGAAAAATACCTTGTTGAAAAAACTTTAGATGAGAGCAAAGTCCAGTTTAGCTGGCACCTTAAAGGAGGATGAAGCCCAATATTGTTGGCATCAAAATGAAAGTTAAGCCCAGTCAAGCCCATGCTAACTGGCATTCTGAATGAAATCTTTATTTTTTCAAAGTCTCATTGCCTCTGTTGAGAGGAGCTTTATGTTTTCAAAAGTCACATTACCTCTGTTGAGAAGAGCTTTTTGTTTCAAAGTCTCATTGCCTCTGTTGAGAGGAGCTTTATTTTTCAAAGTCTCATTGCCTCTGTTGAAAGGAGCTTTATTTTTCAAAAGTCTCAATGCCTTTGTTGAAAGGAGCTTTTATTTCGTGATCATTTTGTATTCCTTAGTCTTATGATAGGAAAGACTAGGAAAACTTCATTTTTTGCATTCCTTAGTCTTATGATAGGAGAGACTAGGCAATTTCATCTTGCATTTCTTAGTCTTATGATAGGAGAGACTAGGAATTTCATTTTGCATTCCTTAATCTTGTGATAGAAAAGATTAAGAAATCTCATTCTACGTCCATTTCCTTAGTCTTATGATAGGAGAGACTAAAAAAGGAATATCACTTTGCATTCCTTAGTCTTATGATAGGAGAGACTAGGAATTTCACTTTGCATTCCTTAATCTTATGATAGAAAAGATTTGGAAAATTCATGTTTGCATTCCTTAGTCTTATGATAGGAGAGAATAAAAAAGGAATTTCACTTTGCATTCCTTAGTCTTATGATAGGAAAGACCAGGAAATTTCATCTCACATTCCTCAGTCTTATTATAGGAGAGACTAGGAAATTTCACTTCCCATTCCTTAATCTTGTGATAGAAAAGATTAGGAAATCTCATTCTATAGTCTTATGATAGGAAAGACTAGGAGAATTCATGTTGTTGCATTCCTTAATCTTAAGATTAGGAAATTTCATTCTTTAGTCTTATGATAGAAAAGACTAGAAAATCCCATTCTGCATTCATTTCCTTAGTTTCATGATAGAAGAGGCTAGGAAACTTCATTTTGCATTCATTCCTCAATCTTTATAGGAGAAGAAGATTAGGAAACTTCATTTGGCATTTATTCCTTAGTCTTATGAGAGAGAAGACTAGGAATTATCATGTTTTACAAAAAAAATCATTGATAGGTCTTGCATTCGGACAAAATGGTTGTCTATGTCTTTGCACCATTGCTGTTTCACAGCAAAGCGCAAAGAGGGGCAGCTGTAGACACCTAATTTTGTCTGAGCAGTTTCAAAATAAAAAAGTAAAAATTAAAAAAATAATAAAATAATAAAATAATAAAAAAAAATAAAAGAATAACAATAATGAAGGAGATAATTAAGGTGAAATTAAATATGAAAATTCATTGCCTAAAGTAAAAAAAATTTTGAAAAGGAAACAAATTAAAAAAAGGTCAAACAAAAATAAATGATAAAATAAAGATCCCATGATTTTGGGATCAATGCATTAAAATCAAATTTTTCTTTCTTAAATAAAGAAGGGATTTTTTTGGTTTTAAGGGGGATAGAAAAAAACCTACAGAAAAAACCCGAAAAAAAAACTTGGAGAGAAAAAAAAGAGAAAACCTTGAGAGAATAAACCCTAGCAAAAAAAAACCTAAGAAAACCTAGAGAAAACCTAGAGAAAAGACCGAAAAAAAAAGGCTAGAAAGAGGAGAAAACCCTACTGCCTCAGGGGAATTGTGGCTGTCCTCCCTCTCTTAGCCGAACCCATTGTTGACCACCATCATCTGCAGCACATTGCTCCAGCACAGTCCCACCTGCACAATTCATCCCTGTTGGTGACAGCCCGTGGAGACACAACCACTGGTCATCATCTTCATCACAGGATCGGGCTTGCTCATCTCCATCTAGCAGCCTCTACGATCATCATTTTCATCTTGATCTTCCTCTCCGAGCTCATCATCCCTGCCACAGCTGCTCCTTGCAACTTCACTGCGTAGCGCTTCTGTTACCATTTTTGCTGCATATCACACACCATTGCTTACTACTCTCTGCAACGCCACCATCATCTTGCTGCTGTCCACGCCAAATCCCACGCCTCAACCCAACACTGCTCGGGCCTGCAACACCCTTATTCTGATCCACGCCACCTTTTCCTCTGATTCCATCATCCTTCACCACCTTGCCAACTGAGAAGAGAAACAAGAAACCTACTGTCTTCATCACCCATCCATCAGCCACATCCTTACCACCTTGTACCCAGACAACCCTGCCTTGCCTTCATCTTCATCGAAACCAGTCCAGCCATCATCGCCACCCTTGCATGACTACCTGGACACCTTCACGTCATCACGACAGTGCTTTGTTCCTCCATTGAAATCTTTGCTCAGCTCGACACTCCTATTCTCAATCTTCATTCCCGTCGCTTGAAACATCACGGTTCCAGAGAGCTTACCGAGCACTGCACCAGACAAAACTACTGCTATCATTCACGCCACTGCTTACTGCTGTTTGCATTGCCATTGCACCCATTGCCTAGCTGCTGCTGTTCCATACCAAGCTGCTGCTGCGTTTCGATCCTTATCCATCATCCTTGGCTGCACCATCATCACGTGAAACAAGGCAAAAAGGAGAGCACTCATTTAGGTACATGTTATTTTACTTTGAGTTTTTTTTTAATTACATGTTATATTTTAATTCATTCATTTTTAAAAAAAAAAACTAAAAAAATAAAAAAAAGGATTTTATTAGTATGGTTCATTTACTCAATGCACACACATACTATAAATAATATTTTAAAAAATAATAAATATTTTTCAAGCAATTTTCTAAATATGAATTATTAATAGTAACAATAAAAAAAATTAAAAAATATATAAAAATGAGAAATAATGAGAAATTCCGAGGATAAGATTTCAAAGAAATCACAAGTAGTGATTCTTCGATAATCTTTAGGGTCGAGAAAAATTTTTAGATGTTACCAGCGTATTGGAACATTTAATTGGTTTTATCTCGATTTCAAAATTCTTTAAATAAATTAATATAAAAAATAGAAATAAATTAATCAAATATAAAATTTAAAATGAACAAATAAATAAATGCAAATATGAATTATAAATAAATAAATAAAATATAAATTTAAAAGAATATCCTATGATAGGATTTCTTAGAAATCACAAGTAGTGATTCTTTGATAATCCTTAGGGTCGAAATGAAATATTTGATTATTACCAACGTGTTGGGGTATTCAAATAATTTTAGTTCGATATTGATATTTCTAATAAAATTAATATTTAAAAATAAATAATAAATAAATAAAAATTTTAAACAAATAAGTAAACAAGAATGTAAAATTGTTACAATTAATCTTTTGGAATAAATAATAACAACAACAATGACGAAGAAAAAAAAGAATAATTAAAGAAAAACAAACAAGATATACATTTTAAGGAATTTCCGATGATGAGATGTTATGGAATTCACAAGTAGTGATTCTTAACTGATCTCTAGGTGAGAGAGATCTACTAAATGTTACCAGCGTATTGGAATATTTAGTATAATTTTTCAATAAAAATAAATTTTATAAATATAAATAAATTTTAAAAAAAAATAATATATTTCTCATGTGCATCATATATATTTTGTTTGCATCATTTGCATTCATTGTAATTCTAAGCTAAATGCAAATCTCCTGAGGATGGGATTCTATAGAAATCGCAAGTAGCGATTCTTAAGAAATCCCTAGGTGAGGAAATTATCCGAAATGCTACCAAAAGTATTGGGGTACTTCGGAATAATTTTCAATACAAAAGATTTTCACTTATTTTAAATTAAATAAAACTTAAATATTCCAAAATAAAACAAATAATAAAAATGGTTTCAAATAAATGGAGTTCTTTTTAAATGTTTAATTAAGATCATTTTATTAAGATTGAAAGATAAGACATGATTAAGTGGTACCGTTTTTTTACGGGCGTTGTGGGGGTGCTAATCCTTCCCCACACGTAACCGAACTCCCGAACCCAAACTTTGTTTTCGCAGACCAAGAATTGTCTTTTTGATAAAGTTTAATTAGTTTTAAGATTTTGTTAAAAAGATAAATGATTTTAGGTGGCCAATCACACCTAGCCAAAAAAGATTGGTGGCGACTCCTCTTTATTGTGTTTATCCAAAATCGTCTAGCGATCGAGTCCCCGGACGAAAATCGTTACGACAGGTACTTCTTGTACTACCTTATCTAAATCTTCCCAAAACCATCGTTTACTAACCTCATCAAGTCCTATATGGGGTGCATACACGCTAATGACATTCAACACCTCTTCTCCTAAAACTAGTTTAACCAAAATAATCATATCCCCTTGTCTCTTAATCTGTACAACATCCTTATGGTACTCTTTATATATAATGATACCTACTCCATTTCGTTCTCTATCTTTCCCTGTGTACCAAAGCTTATATTGCCAAGGTGCTATCTCTCTAGCCTTTTCCCCAACCCATTTGGTCTCTTGGAGACACAAGATGTTAACCCTCTTCCTACTCATAACCTCACAAATCTCAACTAACTTGCCACTACCTATATTCCAAGATCCTAACCTAAGCTTATGGTTATGGACTAACTTCTTTACCCACCCCCGTACATTCATAGGAAGTATAAGGAAAAAAAAAAGAAATTCAAACATCGAACCTGATCCATAAAACATATGACAATCGTTAAATCAAACTTTCGTTGTTTATTATTATTATTATTATTATTATTATTATTATTATCTTAAAAATTAGAAGTTGGAAAAAAATCAGTGTTTAATTAGAAAGTGCCACATAACTTTTTCTTTTTTTTTTTTCTGAAAAAAGTTACCACACAACTAATATATTTATTTTTAGTTATTTAAAGAGGAACAAATTGAGTGAACAACAGTAAAACAAAGGGTTCAACAATAAACTAAAATTTATATATATATATATATATATATATAATATATATGACAAACTGATAGTGTATAGTTTTTATATATTGTAAAAGCACCATAATGTTGGCACCTCATCAATTAGCTCTTGTAAGCAAATTAAAAAAAATATTTGTATTTATTATTAAAGGTTTGACATTTTTTTAGGTTGCTTATTTATGAGGTGTCAATATCTTGTGTATTGATAATGTATAAAGATTATATATTGTTAGTATATTATATATAAACTCATAAACTCATTATGTCAAAAATTGTGGACAAGTAATGAAAAAATGCATGAAAAAAATCCCATAAATGACAAACAAGTGGTTAAAAAAGTCAAAGTGGACTTCTTCTTTAAGCATTTGAATATGATTCGAATCTTAGAGTCATTATTGTTGGGAGAGCTTTACTGTTTACCACTCTTGACTTAAATAATATTAATCTCAAATCGTAAAACATGAGGTTACATGTGATTAAAAAAAAAATTCCATAAATGTGTTTTAAGGCCTTGATTAAGGGTTATTTTTTATGGAACGATTCTGTTAATTTTTTTTTAAGTAATTAATCAAAAGTCAAAACCAAATCAGCCACTTAATTTGGTTCCTTAATTGAGTTTTAACCGAATATGCTCATTCCTTGTACCGGCAGCTGAGACATGTGAACCTGAAATTTAAGAGTTCAATAAACAGATAATTTAAGAGAAATATTTTTTAATGAAATCACAAGTATTCTTATCTATTTTGTTTGAACCAAAAGTGGTAAACGGTAAAGCTTTCCAACAATGACGACTTCAATACTCGAATCATGTCCAATGCATAGAGAAGAAGTTCACTTCCAATTCTTTCAATAACTTGTCGGTAATTTAAGAGAAAAAATTATTTTAATCAGGACAATCAAAATTTTAAAATTTATTTTCTTGTTTAAAAAAAAATTATATAATTTAGTGAATTTTCAAGAGATCTCATATTCCTATTAAAATTTGAAATTCTTCAAACTTTTTTGCTAAACAATAAAATTGGATTTTAAATATTAAATATCCTAGATAAAGAATTTTGAAATTTTGAAAAATTTTAAATGAAAGCATTTCAAAATTCATCAATCCAAAATTTTGGTATTTGCAATTCTATTGTTTGGATAAATATTTTTTAGAAAGAAATTTTGACTATTAGAATTTGTTGAAATAAAAAAATTATTATAAAATAAAAAATGATATTAAATATAAGAAAAAAATATAAAATAAAAATATGTAATATGGGTATAATTAGATTTATAAAAACATATAGACATTTTTTTTATAGTAAAGAAACTATTAATAATAAAAAATAAAATATATATTATATTTAAATAAACTGATATTTCTCTTTTTAGTTATGTGTTTAATGCCAGGTTATTTCTAGTAAAGTAATGGTAGTTTTAAAGAAATTTTTAAAAGTCACATTTTAAGTGGATTTTCAAAAACTTTTTATCAAACAAGGGAATTGGATTTTAGAAATTTAATATCCTGATTAAAAAGAACTCCACTCTAAAAGCTAGTCATCTAAACATACTATGAAGGAGGTGATTTTTTAAAATTATAGGTACTTGCTTTATTCCACATGTTCACCATTAAATACAACGTTCAAAAAGAAAATTATAATTTTATTTAAATAAAATTTTTATTTTTATCTTTTATATATATTATTAATATATATTTATAAATATAATGATACCAATATTTTATTTTTTTTGAAATTATTCTTTTTCTTATATATATTTTTTCATTTTTTCTTTAATATTTTTTTACTTCATCATATTCTAATAATAATTTTTAAAAAAATATTTATCCAAATAATGCAATTATAAATAGATGGTATTATTTTTACTAACTTATTAACCGAGTGATTAAAAAAAATTTCGAACTTGAATCCAAATAATCTCATTTCGACCCCAATTATATAAAAATAATAAATATTTTGAATTGATGCATTTTGAAGTTGAATTTTTTTTAAATATTTTAGTCCAAACACATTTTAAAAACGTGGAATTCAAGAGGCTAGTTAATGCTATGATCGAAGCAAATTTGGGAAGTTATTACCCTCCAAAGAATCAAATACCAAAGCTCTTTTTTTTTTTTCAAATTAATTTGTAAACAACGAATGATAATAAAGGTTAATTTGGATTGCACCATTGGTTCTTTGGGATGGCCCATCCATCACGGCGAGACTAGCATCTAATTATGCTTGTGGGTAAATTTTGACCGGACCCAAGAGGATCTCTAGTATCCACCGTAACAAAATTGGTAAATTTTAATTGGGTGACTATATTTTTATTCAATTTATTTTTATTTTTTTAATCAAAATCAATCACATTTATCGTACGTCCAATTTATTTTATGTGAAAAAAATCAAATCTTACATGAAAATAGATTTATTTTTTGATTAATTATATAGTCTGTCAAAATAAGAAAAAAATAAAATAAAATAACTCAAAATTGATCTAGCAATTGTGAAAAGATTGAGTTTTAAGATTGAAATCTTTACTCATCTTTTGTAACTCTCAATTATGCTCAAAAAAACCAACAAGTAAAATTAAACAAAATTTACTTGAACTAGATGTTTCATGCTAATAATTTATCTCTTAAATTTATAACACTGAAGTTTTTGTATAATTGGTTGCTAAATATATATTTATATAAATAAATATATATTTCTTGTCTCCTTGTTTTATTTCATTTATTTATTTTTTACAAGGTATTTCTTATAAAAATTTTTTTGTGTACATGTTAATATATTTTTAAATTAATACATGTATTTTTTTACCATCCTAACCATTTTAATTTTTTTACCGTCCTAACATTTGCACATATGTGCACTTTGCTTCTTTGTGTGTGAGTATGCACACCAATGTGCCTCTCTTAGCTGGTCTTGTTGTGTTTAACATGTTTCTCTTCATCTTGTTTTGTCAAACTCATAGGTGCATGTTCGTGCATGTAGCTCATTTTGCTTGATTGCTCTAACATCTCATTTTGAGCTTTTTGCACTTTCTTTCTTTATTTGTGCCAAAACACATGTGTGCGCATATCTTTCTTGGTCGTATTATGCACGAAATGTTGCCAAATGCCAAGTTTTAATAAGCTCATTGATGCATGCTCATGCATTAAACTCCTTTTTGTTTAACTGACTTTAGCATTTTACTTACTAAGGAAGTAGCGTCACCTACTCTTAAATGTTCCATTTTTGTTGTTCACCTCTCTTTTCTTGTGATTCTTGGATAGATGTTAAGTGATTGGGCTTGAGCACTTTTGTCTTTAGGTAAGATACTTTCAATCACCTCTTACATACTATAGCCAAGTTTTGGCCTCTGCCTCATGTCGCTTGTTATACTTAGCCATTTTGGAACTTAACAAAGCAACTTTGGCTAATTTTGAAGCAGTGAAACCCTTTTTGCTCATGTTGACATTATGGTCATCATTTTGATCAAATGTGGCTCTTTGGTTGGGATCACTTTTCACACAGTCAATTTTTTTTCCACAGTTTTCGGCAATGTGCAGCCTTATTTGGGCAAAAACCTTTGTTAGTTTGACTTCTAATACTTAGAAATTTTCTACTCCACCTTTCAGGCAAAGTGCAACCTTGTTCAAACAAAGGCTTTTGTTAAGAGTGTCATTCAACAAAGGCAAAGTGCAACCTTGTCCAACACTTAGAAATTTTTTGCTCTAGCTCTATCTTTTAGGCAACATGCAGCTTTATTGGGACAAAGGCCTTTGTTAGAGTGTCATTCAACAATTACAAATTTTTTGGTCCACTTGTTGAACAATGTGTAGCCTTGTTTGGACAAAGGCTGTAGACACCAAATTTTGTCCAAATTGATAGTTTTAAACTCAATTGGACTCTCAAAGTCCAAATTAAAATATTTGGCTTCAAAGCCCATTAAAATGAGTAAAATTTTATTTTTTATTTTTATTTTTATTTGTTTTTATTTTTATAATTATTTTTATTTTTATTGTTATAATTATTTTTGGTTTTCATTTTTATTATTATTATTTTTATATATTTGTTTTTATTTTTATTTTTATTATTTGTTTTGTTATTATGTATATTATTATTGTTATTGTTATTATTATTATTATTATTATTATTATTATTATTATTATTATTATTATTATTATCACATGTGTTTTATTATTATTATTATTATTATTATTATTATTATTATTGTTGTTGTTGTTGTTGTTGTTGTTGTTGTTGTTGTTGTTGTTGTTGTTGTTGTTGTTGTTGTTACTGTTTGTTATTATTATTGTTATTATTATTATTATTATTATTATTATTATTATCTTTTCTATTATTATTATTATTATTATTATTATTATTATTATTATTATTATTATTATTATTATTATTATTATTATTATATTTTTTGTTTTTTGTTCTATTGCCCTAGCCGCCGGTACCGTTCCTATCACCCATCCATCATAACTTAGACATTTCATGACATGTTGAAGCATAGATGAACTGAATCTGAGAATATGACAGGTATATGATCGCATGATGAATAAGAGAATGACTGATAATAAATTTTCCTCACATGACATCATGCATGACATATAGAACAGTATAATTCTAACTCTGCACTTATATAAATGACTTACTGAGCCTTGCTCATTAAACGCTATTTAAATTTTTCAGATTGAGCACGGAGTTGGGGGAGTATTTCGGAGCTTTTTGAATTAGTCCCAAGCCTGAAATATAGTCCCAACTCTCCAAGGAGACTTTTGTGAATATTTTGGGAATACACACTCTTCTTTTGCATTTAATATCGATTCAGGCTGTTTTGATTCAGTACTTAGATGGGATGTAATCTGATATAGAGAATAGCATCTAGACTAGCAATGATGAAGTATGTAATGTCGATTTTCCATGAGTATGAATATGAATTGAATAGCATGAATATGAACTGAATAGCATGAATAAGTGACCAAGTAAGAAAATGTTAACCGTAAGATACAATGTCATAAATTGGAAATGAACTTGGTCATAGAAATGCTAGAATATAATCAACTGCTATTCTGGGAAGCATGAGCTAGATATTTCTTGTAATTTTTATGCAGGAAAATAACTTTGGTAAAGTGATAAAAATAGGCGAGGGAGTTAACGTCTCGAAACAAAAATTCACTGTATTGTACTTAGACAAAATAAGTATAGGAAATTGAAAAATTTAGCCCTAAATTTCTACGCATCCGTACATGTAAGAAGTACCGTCGCGGCCTTCGGGTTGTGACAGATTTATTGGTATCAGAGCCGAGATTGTCTAGTGGATGTCAATGTAGATTAGTTAGAATGTTTTACATCCCATAGTACTGTAATTACCTGATTGTTAAGTGCTCAGTAAGTACAAAATACTGTTCTAAATGCATGTGTTTTTATATAGAAATTAAATAATAACAAAGTAAAGAAGACTACTAAGTGGTGGATGATTTGAGACCTCGATAAGTAACATAATAGCCTGTAAGGTATTGTGTTGTACAAAAAAAAAAGGGACTCTTCAAACCTATCATTGGTAGAATTAAGATTGAATACGACATACTATATGTTATGAATCTTTTGTAAATGTTAGAGATTTGTAAGCTATATCGTGCAAGATAATAGATTGATGTGAAAGTTAAGATTGCGTGAAATAAGACACGCAAGACCATAATGTCTTTCATTGATCTTGACCTTGTTTGATAGTTTCTAAAGTATAAGAGGATGAATGATCATAAGATATGAATTTACGAGATACCTCAAATTTGGCAAAGTTATTGATTATTGAACTTTGAAATTAAAAAGGGATTGTAATCCGAGAATTTTACATGAAATATGTGATCTTATAATCTTAATGTTAGGTTTGTTCGGTAAGGCACTAAGAGGAACTTGGTAAGGGCCCCACCAGGACTTCTCTATCCAAATCGAACTAAGACCCTGAAATGATGATATTGGAATAAAAGGGGATATCATCAGTCAATAGATTTTAAGATCACCTGTTTAAAAGGTATCTTGAAGAGACAGAAATAAACTGAGAAATGACGAATATACCCTTATATTGAAATAATTCTCCCGAATCATAGATGAATAAATTGATTTGGAACCGATTGATGGTAATAAAGTAATGAATGGTGTAAAGAATGTATTTCAGGTATAATGGTCCCTACCATTAGCCCCACCTATACTCTGATGAGTAATGCGACCAGAGTGTATATTGTGGGAGGTCGCGAGCTAGTCGGCTTTGTTATGGATTCTTAGGACCTGAATTAAATGTGAAAAGACGAGGTATTTGGTTAGAGATTATTTGATATTATGAAAAGTAATACACTTACTAAGTGTGACTAAATAAGTGAATCGATGTGAAATATATGTTAAATGATTTGAAAGTTATACGTATGTGTTTTGAGGATACATAGTAGAATTGTAGAATGTAAATAACGAAACATCCAAGATGATATGAGGTTATGATTTAGAAGTTACTGGATGAATTTCTAAATAATTTTCGGAGTAATGTGAATTCGAGAGATTATTAACTCGATTCAAAACATGGAACCTATTTATAAGCTCTTATCAGGGAACATAAAAGAGTCTAAAGAGCTTAAGAAATTACTCCAGAGATTAATGAATAATAAACCCACCTGTATTAGTGTAATTGGTGGAAACAAAGATGATATGGTTCGAAAGAATAAGCATAGCTTATGGTTATGTACCAAATTCCAAGTACTTAATAGTATTGTTATTGAGAATGAATAAGTTGTTGTTCAAGATTGATGTTTTACTTGATCCACTCAATGGTGCATGTAGAGTTTCAATATCAATCTTTGAACAAGATGTTATCGGATAAAAAGCTTACAGATAATGTTCAGAACTCAGTATAACTCTTACGAGTCTTTTGTGGTACTAAAGAGATTTATGAAATATCTTGTGACATTTGTGGATTTAATGAATGAAATATTTCAATCACGTACAGATAAATTATAATGGCATGAAACCGCGAGATGTGAATATGTATATTTATTTGAAGAATATAAGCAGCATCTTTGAATAATTCCACAAACTTCTGGAAACTGAGAATTTTGTTGTCAAGTTTGAATGAAATGATGTGTGTGAGCACAATTTCTTAGAGTTGAAACACCGATTGACTACAGCACTAGTCCTCACCATTCCTAGTGGTTCCAAGGGAATTGCTGTATATAGTGACGCTTCACATCAAGGTCTGGGGTGCGTATTGATGCAAAATGGAAAAGTAGTAGCTTATGGTTCTAGACAGTTAAAGAACCATGAGAGGAATTACCCCACCCATGACCTAGAGCTAGCGGCAGTGGTGTTTGCACTAAAGATATGGTGTCATTTGTATGGAGAAAAGTTTCAGATTTACACAGATCACAAGAGTCTGAAGTATATCTTCTCATAAAAAGAATTGAACATGAGACAGAGACGGTGGATGGAGTTACTTAAGGACTATGATTGTAAGATTCTCTACCATCCAGGCAAGGCTAATAAGGTGGCTGATGCACTGAGTAGAAAGAGTATGGGCATGGTCAGCTACATGATGGTTAGAGAGTGGGAGTTGATAGAGCAGTTTTCAAAGTTGAATTTGAATCTAGAGCATACAAGTGAATGTTTGATGGCTAGTTTGAGAATAGAGCCTAGCATCATAGAACAAATTAGGCAAGCTTAGAGTGAGGACCCAAAGTTGATTGAAGTTATTGATTTGATACGAAAGGGTCAGGAATCAGAATATGGGATTAGCAGTGATGGTTTATTGAGGTTCAATGGGAGAATATGTGTTCCAAACAATGAAGCCTTGAAGAGACAAATCATGGAAGAGGCATATAGTTCTAAGTACACGATGCATCCGGATAATACGAAGATGTATCAAAACTTACGCAAAGAGTACTGGTGGTCAGGTATGAAGAAAGACATAGCAACTTTTGTCTCAAAGTGCTTGGTGTGCCAACAAGTTAAGGTGGAGCATCAGAAGCCGGCAAGGTTGCTCACTCCTTTGTTTGTGCCAACTTGGAAATGGGAGCACGTGACCATGGACTTTATCATGGGACTTCCTAGGACCCGAAGAAAACATGATGCCATTTGGGTGATTGTCGACAGATTGACTAAGTCAGCATACTTTTTGGCTATGAAAGCCACAGATTTACTCAGTGCACTTGCAGATTTGTATGTCAGGGAGATCGTAAGATTACATGGAGTCCCTGTGAGCATAGTGTCAGATAGAGACTCTCGGTTTACTTCTCGTTTCTGGGAGCAATTCCAGGATGCTTTGGGAACTAAATTGAGTTTCAGCACCGCTTTCCATCCTCAAACCGATGGACAATATGAGAGAATAATTCAAACCCTTGAGGATATGTTGAGAGCGTGTGTCATGGATTGCCAAGGTTCATGGGATGATCATTTGGTACTGGCTGAATCTGCCTATAACAATAGCTTCCATTTCAGCATTGAGATGGCACCGTATGAGGCGTTGTATAGACGTAGATGTAGATCCCCGATAGGTTGGGAAAAAGTAGGTGAAAGGAAGATATTTGCTCCTGAACTTGTAGAAAGGGCTTCAAAAAGTGTTAGATTGATATGTGATCGGTTGCGAACGACTCAGAGTAGACAGAAGAGCTATAACGATAATCGCAGGAGACACCTGGAGTTTCAAGTTGGAGATAAGGTGTTTTTGAAGACTCTCCATCTAAAGGCATAATAAGGTTTGGTAAAAGAGAAAAGTTGAGTCCTCGTTACATTGGTCTGTATGAGATACTAGACAGAGTGGGTGATGTGGCATATCGATTAGCGCTACCACCAGAGCTATCGAGTGTGCATAACGTCTTTCACGTACCTATGCTTAACAAGTATCATTTAGATCCCTCTCATGTGATTAAGTATGAAATTTTGGAGATTTAAAAGGACTTGAGTTATACTAAGGAGACGATTCGGATTTTGGAGCGAGCGGATGAGGTACTGAGGTCCAAGCCAATTCTCTTGGTAAAAAGTGCCATGGTAACATCACTCTACAAAAGAAGCTAATGGGAATCGAAAGGTTAATGAAAGAGAAATAACCCCACCTACTTTAGGATAACTTAGAGCAATTTGGAGGACTAAATTCTTTAAGGTAGGGAGAATGTAAGAATCTCGATTCTTTCAAAAAACAATTAGGTACTCCACGTGTAATTATAAATGCATATATCCAATAATGTAAATTATGGATTTCAAATATATGATTATGGTTCATAATTTTGAAATGAAGTCTTGGAGAACAGAAGTTGAAAGTGACGTGAAACGTACACGCATGAGCCAAACTAAACGAATGCAGCGTACATGCATGCGACATGCATACATGCATGTATACGTATAAATATAAAAAAAAAAGAAAGGATAAGAAAAATAAATTAATGTATACACATACATATATATATATATATATATGAATATGGATATATCTATATAATTAAATGTGTGCATGTATAAATATAGGTAAATAAAAGACTAAAGAAAAATATTTATATACATTATAATTATTTTATAAAAGGTTAAAATATAAACCTAGAGTATAGATGTATGTCTATATATAGATATCTAGAAATATAAAGATATAAAGATATAAAAATATATACTATAAAGTGTATATATATGAAAAGATTAAAATATATATATATCTATGAAAACTGGATTGGTGGGAAAAGTCCCATCAACCCAAGTCATGGCAGAGCACTAGCATTTTTCTACTCCCTCTCTGTCATCTCGTCTCCATCTCCATCTTTCTTTTCTGTCTCTCCCCCTTTTTCCTTATTTCTCTCGGAACACCTCATCACAGTACACCATCGCATCTCCTCTCGGCCTCGTTTCAGTAAGTAAGAAAGAGTGAAATTAGAAGAGATAAGGCTGAGCAAGAAAGAAGCCGAGATTGAAGCAGAGGCGAGGTCGAATCAGGCTGTTTACAAGGCAATGTAGGGGTGTGTGGCATGCTTTTTGGCTGAGTTTGGGAGCTGTTTACAGCGGCTGAACAAAGGAGAGAGGAAGTAGGAGAAATAAGACGTGAAGAATAAGGGAAACTTGGCCAGATCTCTAGGCTGAGCTTGGGAGAAAATGAAAACTGAAAATAATGGAGTTTCAAGCTGGATTCGGGGACCGTTTTAGAGTGTCTGAACAGGGCATTATTAGAGTGAGTTGGTTGCTGGAAGATGGGCAGCTAGGCAAGGGAGGATGAGCTGGTTGTGTAGAGGCTAAACCGTGACCTATAAGTGCTACTGTAGGTGGCTGTTCAGGCGATCTTTGAAGGCTAAAAGCAAGTTTGTTCAGGTTTAGTGTTGGAGGTAATAAAGAGCTGTCGTAAAGGGCTAAATGTGGCTGTTGCTGGGGCAGTCTTTAAGGCACTAGGAAGGGTTGTTTCCATGGGGGAACATTCGGTGTTATGGTGGCTGTTTAGAGAAGGAAGAAGAGGGTCAAGACCGACGCTGGTTGAAGCAGGGGAAAACCATAGAAAAGCAGCTGTGTTTGTGGCCCTCGACAAGGCCTTTACTCTTAATAGCATTCTCAGGCTGGAAGTGCACGATCTAGTGGCTGTTAGGCTTGACTTTAGGAGATGGTGAGAACTGAACCGAAAAGGGGCTTTCAAGGTTGAACTGGAGCAAAAACAACAATTATTTGGCACTGGTTCAGTGTCCAACGGAAGGCAGGAAGTTGCTACAAAAAGGTGCAAATTGTAGTGATTCTAGAGTGGTTTTGGTACTCAATAACAATGGCTAAAATAGGGGTGTTAGAGCTAAAAAGAAGAAGCTTTTTAAGGGCTGTTGAAAGCTGGACAGAGGAGCTAAAAGGGTGATTGGTTCAAGGCTGTGTAATGGTGTCGAGCTAAGCTGGAACTAAAGCTGGACAAGGGCTGATGCTCAGCTAGAGTTTTGGCTATAAAAACGTGACTGAAAAGAAGGAAATAGGGAGCTCTCGGTTGGTTCTTTTTAAGCGTGATTGCTTGTTGGATTTTTCAAGATAGTTGGGCCTTTTGAAAGGTTCTTGGCAAGGTTATTTTGGGGCTGTCCATGGTGACTGAAGTAGATAAGAAATAGAAGAAAAGGAAAGGAAAACCAATGAAAGAAGAAACAAAGAAACCAGGTAAAAATGATAGTACTTTGTCTATGCCTTGGTATAAACATTTGAAATAAAATTTTATAGTTGGCCTTGAATTTTTATAAGTACACAGAATTTTAATTAGATGATACTAAGTCGAATTTTAATATTGAATGTGTAGCAAAATGAAAGGAGAACAAACATAGCCTAGCTATCCTTAGTATATGCTCATGCTAAGCTCCGATTCGGTAAGACATTTATATAATTCAACGTTAGAATTATATTATATAGATATTATATTGGAGCGTAAATTTACATAAGCGTATTGAAAACTTGAGCTAGACTTTATTAAGTCGAAATTCCTTGTGAATGTGTATTGCGCCAAGAGGACGACGGACACAGTCTAACTGGGCGCGGCCTAGCTAACCACGGGACAAGATCAAGCTAAGCTCGCACTAGGTAAGACGTTTATATAACGTAGAAGTAGGATTATCCTGTATAGGATTGAATCTTACAAAGGAATGATTTGAATACATAGAGATTGAATATAATGAAAATGTAGGTATGATATTCGACATGATAAAGTACCAAAGTGGTGAAATATTGATCGGAAGTGACTCGATATGGTATAGGCTCATAGACATCATGAGATGAAATGAAATGCATTCATGCAATGCACGAGCATGCCATTTTACAGTTTTTACTTTATTTCCTTGAACTTTATTGCCATTAAGCATGCCATACTTACAGTACATGAAATTTGAAATGATTTATTCTCATCATGTTTACAAGAATACCTTGGATGCTTGAATGGTTTTGAAAAGAATGAAATTATAGTTTTCATATATGTACATATATATATATGTAAATGATCTTCAGAAAAGTATTACGTACATTGAACTATATTCATAAGAAAGATTGAATGCTTTATGAGACTATAGGCACCCTAAGAGAAATTAAACTCAATAAAGCATAATGGAAGCCGCCTAATTGGAGATTACTCATTAGGCATAGATGCTTGTCCGACAATAGTCATGGATAGGTCTCAATGTAGCCTGATCAGTGGGACTGAGAGACACGAGGTCTATGGCCATAAATAGCGCCTTAGTGGTTTCCAGGGGACGATGATATGATTCTTCACTGCTGGATATAGTGAACTAAGTCTTTATTGATAGAGAGATAGGGATCTAGCCTAGTCTCAAATGATATGAAATGAAGTTTAGAGTATGCCTTTAAAATGAAAATGAACTCTAAACTCGATATTGATTTACAGTATATGAAACGCATTTTGATGCTATATGTGATATGAAATATACTTTCAAAATATATATGATATGAAACGTGCTTCAAAGAAATATATGCGATATGAAATGTATTTCAAAAAGTATATGTGATATGAAATGTGCTTCAAAAAGCATATGTGATATGAAATGTGCTTCAAAAAGCATATGTGATATGAAATGTATTTCAAAAAGTATATGTGATATGAAATATGTTTCAAAAAGCATACTTGACATGAAATGAAAGAGCTTGCATATTTCAAGCATGTCTTAAAAGAATATATGAAATGTATTGATATTTTACATGTCTTGAACTTGTTTAAAAGAATATGTATTACATGTAATTATGAGTTTTATGACTGTAACTACTTCATTCATAATTACATGTAAAAGGTTGTATCATGGTTTCATAACTTAGACATTTCATGACATCTGAATCTGAGAATATGACAGGTATATGATCGCATGATGAATAAGAGAATGACTGATAATAAATTTTTCTCACATGACATCATGCATGACATATAGAACAGTATAATTCTAACTCTGCACTTATATAAATGACTTACTGAGTCTTGCTCATTAAACGCTATTTAAATTTTTCAGATTGAGCACGAAGTTGGGGGAGTATTTCGGAGCTTTCCGAATTAGTCCCAAGCCTGAAATATAGTCCCAACTCTCCAAGAAGACTTTTGTGAATATTTTGGGTATACACACTCTTCTTTTGCATTTAATATCGATTCAGGCTGTTTTGATTCAATACTTAGATGGGATGTAATCTGATATAGAGAATAGCATCTAGACTAGCAATGGTGAAGTATGGAATGTCGATTTTGCATGAGTATGAATATGAATTGAATAGCATGAATATGAACTTAATAGCATGAATAAGTGACCAAGTAAGAAAATGTTAACCGTAAGATACAATGTCATAAATTGGAAATGAACTTGGTCATAGAAATGCTAGAATATAATCAACTGCTATTCTGGGAAGCATGAGCTGGATATTTCTTTTAATTTTTATGCAGGAAAATAACCTGGGTAAAGTGATAAAAATAGGCGAGGGAGTTAACGTCCCGAAACAAAAATTCACTGTATTGTACTTAGACAAAATAAGTATAGGAAATTGAAAATTTAGCCTTAAATTTCTACGCATCTGTACATGTAAGAGGTACCGTCGCGGCCTTCGGGTCGTGACAACCACAACCGCCGGTTCTCCAGTCCTTCACCCCAAGTCTCGGGCATCACCAAAATTCATCTTCCCCAGGCTAGCCATCCCATCTTGACCACTGCCTTGGAGGACCGGAAACAATATGGAGAACCCGGATTGGTTCTAATCCACCAGATCAAAGGAAGACTTTGAATTTGTTTAAAAGACCTGAATAATTCAAGCACCAGATCTTTTTTTGGAGTGACTTCCAGACACTAAACCTATCAACAGAAACCTTAAGCCACCACCACTGCAGCCACTACTCACCACCACCGAAGCCACTACTCGTCCTACCACTAAACACCACCTTCACCACCACCACCACCGAAACCATCAAAAACCATCACCAAGCCTTCCCCACTCACTACCGAACCTCTCAAACACCCTCTCCTTCACCACGGCCACCCAAACATAACCCCACAAACCTACCACAACAGAAACCCAAATCCGGAACCCTAGAACCGAGACCCTTAGGATCTCAAATTTGGAAACCCTAGATCTAAAACCTGCAAAAACAAGACAATAACCAAAAAAAGAAATCACAACGCAATAGCCAAGAAGCAGATCCAAAACCACGAACCAGAAATATACAAAAAAAAAACAACACAAACAAAGAGGGGAAAATGGCTTTCGGGAAAGCCAGATCTGGGAGGTTGCAGTAATTTTTAGGCTAAATGGAGCTCGATCGGAGTAGAGGGAGAGGAGTGGAGTGATTTTTGGCTTTCAAGGAGACCATCGGCGACCGACGTACGGCGGTGCACGACGGTCGATGCGGCGAAAGTCACCCGGCAAGGCTAGGGCTGAGAGGAGTTTTCGGAGGGTTTAGGGATTTTTTTTTTGGAAAGGCCGGTGGAAATGAGGGGCTAAAAAAATTTGGGGTCTTTTATAGGAAGCAAAATGGTGCGTTTTGGAGAGTTGGGATCCGCGTGCTGCCCAGACTCGACCCGGAATCGCGCGACCGTCCGGCAACCTGACTCAGCATTTGCTAGCAACCCGCGTGCCGACCCGACCCGCTTCGCGATCCGACCCGACCCGTCAGTGCCTGCCTCGGCCCAGCAGCTTCAGCCCGTTCCGCTGCCGTTTGGGCTGACTTTTGGGCCCTCTTTTGGGCTATTTTTGGGTATATTTCCTTTTGTTATTTTATTTATTCATTTATTTGTTAATTATGGCAAAAAAAAGAACAATAATAAAATAAAAAATATAATAAACTAAAATATAAATAAATAAATAGTATAATACAATATATATAAAAATATAATAAAATAAAATAAACATATAGTTTAAAAAAATAAATAAATATAAAATATGTAAAATACGTAGTTTTAAAGTATACAAATTTTATGTACATAAAATACATATAATAATAAATATATAAAAGAAAATATAAATATATAGTTTTAAAATGTATATAAATAAATGTATATGAATACATAAAATAAACATATAAAGTATATATAACCATATAGTTTTTTTTTATATAATAAATTTTTCCTTATTGAATAATTTACTATAAAAAATATTTTAAGAAACTAAAAAATAAATACATAAAAATAAAAAAATAATAAAAAAATAAAATTAAAATAAAATAAAGTAAGCATGAACTCCCGATGATAGGTCTTCGTTGAACTCGCAAGTAGCGATTCTTCGAAAAACTTTAGGTGAGAAGAATTATATCGAATGTTACCAGAGTATTGGGATATTCGATATTATTTCTCAATATTCGATTTCATGCTTATTTTTTAAAAAATATATATAATAATAACAAAAAATACATAAAAATAATAAATCAATAAAATTAAAATAAAATAAGTATGAAATCCCAATGATAAGTCTTCGTAGAACTCGTAAGTAGCGATTCTTCGAAAAACTTTAGGCGAGAGGAATTATATTGAATGTTACCAGAGTATTGGGATATTCGATATTATTTCTCAATATTCAATTTCATGCTTATTTTTTTTAAAAAAATATCTATAATAATAAAATATATAAAAATAACAAATCAATAAAAATAAAATAAAATAAATGAAATTCTTCCGATGATGGGATGTCATGAAACTCACAAGTAGTGATTTCTTGACTGATCCCTTGGTGAGAGGAATTAGCTAAATGTTACCAAAGTATTAGGATATTTAGTTAAATATTTCAATAATGAGAGTTTCATTAATAAGAATTAAAATATAAAGTGCTTTTTATAATTCCATATGCATCCTATACCATATTGCTTGCATCATGTGCATAAATATTAATTTTAAAATAAATGAAATTCTTCCGATGATGGGATGTCATGAAACTCACAAGTAGTGATTTCTTGACTGATCCCTAGGTGCGAGGAATTAGCTAAATGTTACCAGAGTATTGGGATATTTAGTTAAATTTCTCAATATCAAGAGTTTCATTAATAAAAATTAAAATATAAAGTTCTTTTCATAATTCCATATGTATCATATACCATATGCTAGCATCATATTTATACATATTAAAATCAATGGAATTCTTCCGATGATGAGATGTCATGAAACTCACAAGTAGTGATTTCTTGACTGATCCTTAGGTGAGAGGAATTAACTAAATGTTACCAGAGTATTGGGATATTTAGCCAAATTTCTCAATATCAAGAGTTTCATTAATAATATCAAAATATAAAGTTCTTTTCATAATTTCATATGCATCATACGATCAATTATAAAATAGCGTGAGCCTACTGAAGATGAGATTCTATAGAACTCACAAGTAGTGATTCTTAAGAAATCTCTAGGTGAGGAAAGTTATTTTAAATGTTACCAGAGTATTGAGATATTTGATTTAATTTTTCAATAAATGGTGTTCATGTTGATTCTTATAATGAAATTTTTTAAACCATATTTAATAGTGATTTTTTTAGCAAATGCACGATTTTTTTAAAAATAATAAACGAATTAAACTTAAGCCAAGACTATTTTATTAAAATTAAAAGATACCATGTAGTTAGGATGGTACTGTTTTTTAACGGGCGTTTGAGGGTGCTAATCTTTCTTCACACGTAATCGTAACCCCGAGCCTGATTTTTGTTTTCGTAGACCAAAAATTGTCTTTTTAATAAAACTTAATTAATTTTGAGATTTTGTTAAAAAGATAAATATTTTAGGTGACCAATCACACCTAGTCAAAAACGATGGTGGCGACTCCCTTTGTTTTTAAATGTTTTCAAAATCGTCGAGCGCGAAGCAGTTACGACAGTTTGGCGACTTCACTGGGGAATTTTTGAGAGTCGAGCCATTTATTAATCATGTGTTATCCTAAGTTTTAATTTAATGGTCTTAACTAATCTTTAAATTTAATTTCTTTAATTTTAAATAATTTGTTGCATTTGTGTTTTAATTATTGTGTTTATTTTACGACATTCTTTATTTTGTATATATTATTCTTAATAAATTGTTTGGGCACATAGGATAAAGGTTATAGTGTGATGAATGTCTAATGTGTTCCCTCATACACACTTGCACTTGCATTTCATAACATGAGCCCTATACCTGGGTTCCGTCCTTCTTAGGAGGGAGTAGAGTACCTTTGCTCTCGTGAGGTAATCACCTCCGCAATGGCAAGCAAAATACTCCAACTCAAATTAAATCTTACTAGTCCAGTGTGGATGACAGTGAGGTATAATTTGGAAACCTTTAGATCTTTATAAATCCCAACCCAGCATGTAAAGGATCCTACGAAACCAGCTTTAGGTAGAGCCATGCCCAAATTCTGTGGAGATTACCCTAAAATTAGGACACGAGGGAACATATTTGACCCCTTTTCTCATATTTATAATAAAAGTACTATTGATTTTGGTTTAAATTGTATATAATTTAACTCTTTGATTTTTTTTAAAAAAGGGAATTTTTGTAAAATAAAAATGGAAAAAAATATATTTTCTTTATAAAAGATCTTGTAAAAAAAAACCACTTATTTTTTTAAAAAATAAAGATGTGTGATAAAAACAATAGAATAAATATGTAACTTTCTTTTAAAAATGCAAATAATTCTTCATATTTTTACGGAGGGAATTTTTTTTTTGTGTAAATATAGGTCTATAGAAATAGAAACTAATAAAAATACATTCTCCAAAACAAGAGGAAGAAAATAGGTTTATGTATATTTGGTTACAAGATGTTTTTATATTTACAAAAGTAAAAAAAAAAGGGGGTTTAATTTCTTTCACTTTCTTTTCTTTAAAAGGAAAATATGAAATGATAAAAAATGAACAAACTTTTCTTTTTATAATAGAAAAAATGAAATAATTTGTTAAAAAATAGTTGAGAAAAATAAGATTTTTGTCTCTTTCATTAAAAATAATAAGAAGAAATTCAATTAAGTTTTTTTTATTAAAAATTTCTTTATTCTTTATTATTCTTAGAAAAATTTCTTAAGATAAAGGCATAAAAAAGGAAAAAGTAAAGGGGTTTGAGTAGGAAATTAATTAATCTTTCTTGGAAAAAGAGTTAGAAATAAATGAGGAAATGAATAAAAAAATTATTTTTCTTTTTTCTTTATTTTTGAAGTCGAAATAAATATTGAAAAAAAAAGATGAATAATTGACTTTCCTGTATAGAATCTTTCAAAAAATAAGTTGACATGCAAAAATAAAAAAATATATCTTTTTTTGGGGGGGGGTTGTGTAGAAATTTTAAATGAGAGTCTAAAAATGCTAAAAGAAAAAGAAAAAAAGAGAGGGGTTTAAAAAAATGTTTTTCTTTCCTTTTCTTGATTATCTCATTGCAAAACACTTGGTTGAATAATAAAAAGGATGTCAACAAAATTATCCTTGAATTTATTGGGAAAGAATTTAAAGAATAATTTGATCTAGAATAAAGATGAAATAAAAAAGTAAAAAAATAATTTTGAAAAAAAAATGTAGTAGGACACATGAAAATTTTTGGAAAAATAAAAAAAAATTGTTTGGTGATAAAAGAAAAATGATTTTTAGAAAAATTGAGAAAAATGTTCAGGTTTAGTTAGGGATTCCATCTTCCTTGCATGTTGGATTAAGGAATAATAGGATTAGTATCTAAGTATTATGAATACAAATATTCGTTTTTCTCATGCATGTTAGCGACATATATCATTTTAATTCATTTCATCATCATTGTGTCTATATATGTTGATAGTCATGTTATCTGCATTTTAGAGTCATGTAATTTAGGTGATTTAAAAAAAAACACAATCTTCGTTTTATTTGCATTTTGCTTATATTCAATTTCATGCAAATATGTTTCGTAATTCATCCCATTCTATCATATCTCATGCATTTTACACCGCATTTCAAAGTGGAAGAAATTCTTTCTGTTTTTAATGAAAAAGGAAACTTTTTGGAACATTTTGTGGGGCATAAAATGATTCTTTGATTTTTTAACTTGTCATTTTTACATGTTTCAGATTTGATTTTCCAAGTTGATATGTAAAGTTGTCAAACATGAGGGAATTTTGAATAAAAATTTTTGTGTATTTTACTTTGCTATGCCATTAATTGTTGTAAATAGATTTTTTGAAAATATAGTAGAAAATTTTTCATGTACATTTTTTATTTTGATTTGTCATTGTATTTGCATTAATTGATTCTTTTTGTAAAGAAATCACATATATATATAAATATATATATATATATATAAAATGATTCAAATAAAGCCTCACATAACTAAACCAAATGATCAAAGAAGTTGAACAAAATGACAAAATAAAGAAAGATTGAAGAGAGTTTTGAAAAATTGGTGATCATTATCAGAAAAATTCATCCCATCAACTACCTTCTCCAATTGTTTCCATGCCCTAAATCTCTTATAAAGCCTTCATGCATTTGAGGAGGATAAGTGCAAACTTCATGATCCATGTTTGCCAGGTCACAATATGCCATCAAAGTGTAATGACCTTTACCTAGGCAATGAACAATGAAACGATCAATTTGATAAAATTCATTTTTGGATTCCTTGAATAATCAAGCATGACACTCTTCTAAATTTGAATTTTGGTAATTTGATATGTGTCAAAACTATGCTAAAAACCACATCTTTCCATTAATGACCACAGAAGCATCATATTTGTTAGAATTATCCGAATCTGTTTGAAAAACCACAAACCATGAAATTCCTTGGCCCGTTTCTTAATCTCTGATTCATTCTTGTGACACAAGCCAAAATTGAGGACGAAGTGCCATACCCTTAAATTGCCCAAATAATGCAGTACCTTTTTCCTTTCTCATTGGAAGGACCATAGGAAACTTGAAGCTAAATATGCCAATTCCAACAGATTTCACTAGCTTGTGGGCATTTTGTACCAATATTTTGTTACCGCATGAGTTGTTAAAAAAAAAGGTGTAAAAAAAAGGGCAAAAAAAAGAAGAGAAAAAATGAAATAAAAAAAATCGATTGTGACATCATGCACTCAGGACATTCGAATGATTCCAAACAACACAAAAAAGAGAGAGAGAGAGAGAGAGAGGGAAAAAGAAGAGAGAGAAGAAGTACCAAAATTTGAAAATATCCAAGAAATTCAATCTAGAAAAACAAAAAAAAAAGAGGACAAAATGTTTGACCCCTTTGACTCAAGGAAATCTTTGTCAATTTAAGTAACCATGTTTGAAATGACAAATGGCCATCTTTCATCATCGTTTTCACTAATTTGAAATTTACCCATTTGCTACCCTTTTTGAGCCTTATAAATTTTTTCTAAGGAAACCTTAACCAAGGATCACCCTCCACATTGGGGGCACATATACAAAAACCTTCTCCAAGAGTACGAATGACCAGCCCAAATTCTAAGTCAAAATGGTTTATCATGTTAAGGGGCAAATGTGAGATGAATTAGCTTTACAAGATTTTGATTTCACTCCATAAACCAAAAAAAAAGGAAAAAATGAAGAAAAAAAAAAGAAATTGCAAGAAAGAAAAAGAAAAAAAGAGAAAATGAAATGAAGGAGTGGCAAAATAAGAAATAAGAGGTCAAGTGACTTGAATAAGTCTTCATATTATACTAAATGATCCTTGGTTGATCACCCTTAAACACATTTTTGGGCCTTATTATCCATTCTTTCAAAACTTCGAAACCTAGCCTACATTACGTACCTTGAAAAGTCTATTTCGATTAAACGTGGATACTTAAATTGAAGAGATTTTTCCTTGATGAATCATCATAATCAATGAGGCACTTAGCTCATTCTCAACCAAGATTATCCTTCAAGAATTTTCACATTCAATTTTGAATGAATTTTGAATTCTTAAGTGCATGATGGAACAATCACAAAAAAAAAAGAAAAAAAGAATTAAGCTTTAGGGTGAAAACCCCAAAAGGGGCAGTCTAGAGCCAAAACGGAAATATTTGTGAGGTCATTCATAGTGCTGGCAAGGTCAAACAAGAAGTGACATTGTGAAATAATTTCGAGACCCATGAACATCTAAGGCCCTTAAGAGAATGTCCATTTTGATGATCCATCAAAGGGATTGATGTAAACTTTTGAACCTACTCTCCATTCCCAAACAACCCAGTAAAAGCTTCGGTCCATTGTGGCTAGTTTTGATAATTATCAAAATACATAATTTGAAAATTGAAAGAGTGTCAAATTTTGTTTGCATTCCAAGATAAACCATTTCGCAAAACCATGATTTTCAAGGAATTCATTATTTTTTAAAAACTTGTATTTTATTTGTGAGCCTAGATGAGGGAATATTCGTATCATTTTCTATCAGGTTGTAAGCCTTTCTTGCCAAACCAAAACATTGATGTGTGAAACCATTTGATCCATTTGATAAGAACAAATTACCTTCCCCCCACACCCACCTAAATAGTGATCACCAATCTTCAAGAAACTCAAATGATAATTCTTTGTTGCATTTGTGTTTAACTTACTTTGATCATTGTTGTGTGGGGCAATCTTGTGAAATTAAAAAGTTTTGGATAGATAAACATTTTCAAAAATAAAAACCATTTATCTTTTGAATATGAAAATGGAAAGGATGCTTGAGGCAATTTTGTTTGAAAATTTTTCGATTGCTAATCAAAATTTTGATAGCGTTTCAAGCAGAAATGTGAGAGAATTCGATAATTATTGTGGCACAAAGAATTTCTTGTGCCATTTTGGGGAAAAATTTATTAGGAAAAATTTTGTTTGTAAAATGAATTCTTAGGGTGTTTTTTTAAAAAATAAAGGTAAATAAAAATGTGATGATTGTCATGAGGCAACCCTTGTTGTACAGTAAAAAATGGCTTCAAGTGGTGAGACAAATACTTTAAGGGAAGGTAGATGAGAAATCAGAAATGAAAATGTTTTCGTCAACAAGAAGAAAAAATTGAAAGAAAATTTTGGATAATTGCATTTGCATCTTTACGATGCACATTCGCATGAAACATTTGCATTTGCATCTTGATAGAATTCATTTGCATTTGCATCATGATAGAAGTCGTCTGTATTTGCATCATAATAGTTGGTTATTCATTGATAAAGAAATTTGCATTGGCATTGTTGATATTGCATTTGCATCAGTGATCATTGCATCTGCCAAACATTAAAAATGTGAATATATGAGTTTTTGGATTGAAAAATTAATTAAAAAAAAAGAAGATGAAGAAGAAAAAAAGAAAAAAGAAAGAAAAAAAAAGAAAAAAGAGAGAGTGGAAGAAATAAAAGGAAATTTCTTGTTGAAGAAAAAATAAGGGGATAAAAATGTAGTTTGAAAAGAAAGGAAGATATTTATTTCAAACACATAAAAGAAAAGGTAATCTAAAAATAAAAAAAAAGTTTTTGGAAAGTGGGAAAGTCAAATGAAGAAGAAGGAAAAAATGAGAAAAGATAACTAGAATGTTTAAGAAGATGAAGAATAATTAAGAGAGTTTCCATTTGGAACATTTGAAAAATACATGAAATTGAGAGCTTTTGAGATGAATGAACAAGTCAATGATTTTTGAGTTTGAGTTTTGAGGAAAAGAAAATATCAAATACAAAGGAACATTATTCTTAAAAAAGGAAAAAAAGAAAAAAAAAAGAGTTTTTGTGAGCATGAGATGAAAATTTAAGCCCGATACAGTTGGCACCGTTGTGTGGTATTAAGCCTAGCGAAATCGACACATTATGAGATGAGATTTTTAAAGCCCAGTAAAGTTGGCATCCAATGTGAGGCCCGTATCCTAGTGGCCCATACCTCACTCATCCGTATTGTCCGCTTTGGGAGTATCATGTGGGGCCCCCTCACGGATTTCTTTCGCGTCCGCCGCTGCTCGAACCCCTTACCACTTGTAAGTGTCGAGTAACGACTAACCAACCAGGTCCAATGGTTAGTCGTTACTCGACACTTACAAGTGGTAAGGGGTTCGACAGCGGCGGAGGCGAAAGAAATCCATGAGGGGGCCCACATGATACTCCAAAGCAGACAATACAGATGAGTGAGGTATGGGCCACTGGGATACGGGCCTCACAGTAAAACACAGCGTTTTATTGTGAGGCCCGTATCCCAGTGGCCCATACCTCACTCATCCGTATTGTCCGCTTTGGATTCTAGAGGTGGCCCCCGTCAGTTCCGCTGACGTGGCACTTAGGTCCTCACGGATTTCTTTCGCGTCCGCCGCTACTCGAACCCCTTACCACTTGTAAGTGTCGAGTAACGACTAACCATTGGACTAAATAAATTGTCACGACCCGAAGGCAGCAACGGTACCTCTTACTTGTACGGATGCATAGAAATTAGGGCTAAATTTTTCGATTTCCTATACTTATTTTGTCTAAGTGCAATGTAGTGAATTTCGTTTCGGGACGTTAACTCCCTCGCCTATTTTTAAATCTTTATCCAGGTTAATTTCCTGCATAAAAATTTACAAATAATTCCAGCTCATGCTTCCCACAATAACAGTTGATTAATTTCTAGCATTCCTATGACCAAGTTCATTTCCATATCATGACATTTCATCATATGATTTACATTCTTTTCCTACTTGGTCACTTGTTCATGCTATTCAATCTACATATCCATACTCATGCAAAATTAACAATTTATACTTCCACCATTACTATAGCCTAGATGCCATTCTCTATATCAGATTACATCCCATCTAAGTACTGAATCAAAAACAGCCTGAATCGATATTAAATGCAAAAGAAGAGTATGTATACCCAAAATATTCACAAAAGTCTTCTTGGAGAGTTGGGACTATATTTTAGGCTTGGGACTAATTCGGAAAGCTCCGAAATACTCCCCCAACTCCGTGCTCAATCTAAAAAATTTAAATAGCATTTAATGAGCAAGGCTTCGTAAGTCATTTATATAAGTGCAGAGTTAGAATTATACTGTAGACACCATTTTTGTCCGGGTCTTCTTCAGATATTTTTAATTAATTAGTTTTTATATACTTTTTTTTATTATCGATTTTTATTTTTTATTCTTAATTTAGATTTAGAAATAAATTTCAGATTTTTTATTTTGTTTTTTATTTTTATAAAATATAATAAAAAGGGAAAGAAATCAGAATTAATTTTGATAGGAAAGCAGACTTAAATGAGATTATTAAAGGTTGAAATTTAAATTTTATGGGAAGAAAATTAGAATTAATATCGGATTTAAGATTTGATTCTTGAAATCTAAAATTTCCTAAAAGATTGATTCTTGATTTTTATTACCAAAAAAAAAAAAGAAAACCTAGGTCTATAAAAAGAACAACACAAGAAAAAAAGGGGGAGGAAAAAAAGAAAAGAAAACCTAAAAAATTTTTTCTACTAACTCTGAACTAGAAGGTTGCCATCGTGATTTTCTACTTCGGCAGCCGCTACCTTTATCCTTCATCTCTAGTCTATCAAACATAGCCTTGCTTTTGCATCCATCTTGATCCATATTCAGTGCTGTCGTTCCAACCCCG